>SSNP01000031.1:4595452-4713518 GCA_006937955.1 Pachypanchax playfairii
TGTCTGATTTTTAAAGAATTTATTTGCAAATTATGGTGGAAAATAAGTATTTGGTCAATAACAAAAGTTAATCTCAATACTTTGTTATATAGCCTTTGTTGGCAATGACAGAGGTCAAACGTTTTCTGTAAGTCTTCACAAGGTTTTCACACACTGTTGCTGGTATTTTGGCCCATTCCTCCATGCAGATCTCCTCTAGAGCAGTGATGTTTTGGGGCTGACGCTGGGCAACACGGACTTTCAACTCCCTCCAGAGATTTTCTATGGGGTTGAGATCTGGAGACTGGCTAGGCCACTCCAGGACCTTGAAATGCTTCTTACGAAGCCACTCCTTCGTTGCCCGGGCGGTGTGTTTGGGATCATTGTCATGCTGAAAGACCCAGCCACGTCTCATTTTCAATGCCCTTGCTGATGGAAGGAGGTTTTCACTCAAAATCTTACGATACATGGCCCCATTCATTCTTTCCTTTACACGGATCAGTCGTCCTGGTCCCCTTGCAGAAAAACAGCCCCAAAGCATGATGTTTCCACCCCCATGCTTTACAGTAGGTATGGTGTTCTTTGGATCCAACTCAGCATTCTTTCCCCTCCAAACACGACAAGTTGAGTTTCTACCAAAAAGTTCTATTTTGGTTTCATCTGACCATATGATGTTCTCCCAATCCTCTTCTGGATCATCCAAATGCTCTCTAGCAAACCGCAGACGGGCCTGGACGTGTCCTGGCTTCAGCAGGGGGACACGTCTGGCACTGCAGGATTTGAGTCCCTGGCGGCGTAGTGTGTTACTGATGGTAGCCTTTGTTACTTTGGTCCCAGCTCTCTGCAGGTCATTCACTAGGTCCCTCCGTGTGGTTCTGGGATTTTTGCTCACCGTTCTTGGGATCATTTTGACCCCACGGGGTGAGATCTTGCGTGGAGCCCCAGATCGAGGGAGATTATCAGTGGTCTTGTATGTCTTCCATTTTCTAATAATTGCTCCCACAGTTGATTTCTTCACACCAAGCTGCTTACCTATTGCAGATTCAGTCTTCCCAGCCTGGTGAAGGTCTACAATTTTGTTTCTGGTGTCCTTTGACAGCTCTTTGGTCTTGGCCATAGTGGAGTTTGGAGCGTGACTGTTTGAGGTTGTGGACAGGTGTCTTTTATACTGATAACGAGTTCACACAGGTGCCATTAATACAGGTAACGAGTGGAGGACCGAGGAGCCTCTTAAAGAAGTTACAGGTTTGTGAAAGCCAGAAATCTTACTTGTTTGTAGGTGACCAAATACTTATTTTCCACCATAATTTGCAAATAAATTCTTTAAAAATCAGACAGTGATTTTCTGGATTTTTTTTCCTCATTTTGTCTCTCATAGTTGAGGTATACCTATGATGAAAATTACAGGCCTCTCTGATATTTTTAAGTGGGAGAACTTACACAATTGGTGGCTGACTAAATACTTTTTTGCCCCACTGTATGACGTGCATATTATTAAAAGTTGGACTCCACAAGACATGCACAAGAAGTGCATGTTTGTGGGCGGGCCCTCGGATGCTTAACGGGTTAATGAGCCGGACGAATCTTGACGCAGACAGATTGAAAGGTCTGTTAATCAGTGTTTCCTGACGTTTTTTAGATATAAAATGTTTTATATTACTGGTTAATACTTCAGAAATAACCACAAAGTCATGACATTTGTGTGAAATGGCCTCTTTAACAAACGTACTTCCATGTTATGTGATAAAAATGTCTTTTTTTTAATCATTTATGTACATAAAACAACAAATCTCAATAAACCGCATTTCCCAACAAAATTTCTTACACATAACGAGGTGAAACTAGTATAAGCTACTATAACTAGGTGACACAGACAATAGTATTTTATAAAGTTTTATCCCTACAAATAGTGAACATGGACAGAGTCCACCTCTCTTTCTCCTGCATCATGTAGGTCTCTCAACCCATGTACCAGACATAAGTGATACATGGCAAGAATCTACAAATGGCAGGTGAAAACAACATGTGTGATTTATAATGTAATGGCCTGTTGAAGTTTTGCAACAGTCTAAGTCTCTTTAGGACCTGGACGCAACAAAAGCTGCAAAATTTGCATTAAATTTTACCCATAAACCCATGAAACATCACATCTTCACACGCAGTCAGACTTAGAAATCTGGTCTGTTTGCTTATTTATGTTAGACCTGGACATAAACTGACCTCTTAGAGGTCTAACCCAGCCTCTAGCCAATGAGCACTGGAAATAGGTTTCATCCTCCCATGAGCGTGAGGAGGAACAAGCCAGTAAAGAAAATGGGTGGGTGAATAAAAGCTTGTACTACTGTTTTCATGTCGATCAGAATAAGTGGAACTTGGAGCGCTTAGTATTTGCTGAGGTGGTACTTGTTACCCACAGCTGGCTGTCATTACTCTACCCAACACTACAAAGACGTTGCTGTTATAAAGTCCATCATCACAATCTGATTTGGTTCTGCAACCAAACTAGACAGAAACAGACTGCAGAGAGAATCACAGGTGATAATCTGTCCACCATCCAGTACCTGTACTCCTCCATCCAGTACCTGTACACCACCATCCAGTACCTGTACTCCTCCATCCAGTACCTGTACACCACCATCCAGTACCTGTACTCCTCCATCCAGTACCTGTACTCCTCCATCCAGTACCTGTACCTGTACACCTCCATCCAGTACCCCATCCAGTACCTGTACACCTCCATCCATCCAGTACCTGTACACCTCCCCATCCAGTACCTGTACTCCCCCATCCAGTACCTGTACACCTCCATCCAGTACCTGTACACCTCCATCCAGTACCTGTACACCACCATCCAGTACCTGTACACCTCCATCCAGGACCTGTACTCCTCCATCCAATACCTGTACTCCCCCATCCAGTACCTGTACACCTCCATCCAGTACCTGTACTCCACCATCCAGTACCTGTACACCTCCATCCAGTACCTGTACACCTCCATCCAGTGACCTGTACTCCTCCATCCAGGACCTGACCACCTCCATCCAGGACCTGTACACCTCCATCCAGTACCTGTACACCTCCATCCAGTACCTGTACACCACCATCCAGTACCTGTACACCTCCATCCAGGATCTGTACTCCTCCATCCAATACCTGTACTCCCCCATCCAGTACCTGTACACCTCCATCCAGGACCTGCACTCCATCCAGTACCTGTACACCTCCATCCAGGACCTGCACTCCATCCAGTACCTGTACACCTCCATCCAGTACCTGTACTCCTCCATCCAGTACCTGTACACCACCATCCAGTACCTGTACACCTCCATCCAGTACCTGTACACCTCCATCCAGTACCTGTACACCTCCATCCAGTACCTGTACACCTCCATCCAGTACCTGTACACCTCCATCCAGTACCTGTACACCTCCATCCAGTACCTTTACACCTCTTTCCAGGACCTGTACTCCTCCATCCAGGACCTGTCCACCTCCATCCAGGACCTGTACTCCTCCATCCAGTACCTGTACACCACCATCCAGTACCTGTACTCCACCATCCAGTACCTGTACTCCTCCATCCAGTACCTGTACACCCCCATCCAGTACCTGTACACCTCCATCCAGTACCTGTACACCTCCATCCAGTACCTGTACTCCTCCATCCAGTACCTGTACACCTCCATCCAATACCTGTACTCCCCCATCCAGTACCTGTACTCCACCATCCAGGACCTGTCCTCCTCCATCCAGTACCTGTACACCTCCATCCAGGACCTGCACTCCATCCAGTACCTGTACACCACCATCCAGTACCTGTACTCCTCCATCCAGTACCTGTACTCCTCCATCCAGTACCTGTACACCTCCATCCAGTACCTGTACACCACCATCCAGTACCTTTACACCTCTTTCCAGGACCTGTACTCCTCCATCCAGGACCTGACCACCTCCATCCAGGACCTGTACACCTCCATCCAGGACCTGTACTCCTCCATCCAGTACCTGTACACCTCCATCCAGGACCTGCACTCCATCCAGTACCTGTACACCTCCATCCAGGACCTGCACTCCATCCAGTACCTGTACACCTCCATCCAGTACCTGTACACCTACATCCAGTACCTGTACTCCCCCATCCAGTACCTGTACACCTCCATCCAGTACCTGTACACCTCCATCCAGTACCTGTACACCTCCATCCAGTACCTGTACACCTCCATCCAGTACCTGTACTCCCACATCCAGTACCTGTACACCACATCCAGGACCTGTACTTCATCCAGTACATGTACACCTCCATCCAGGACCTGTACTCCCCCATCCAGTACCTGTACTCCCACATCCAGGACCTGCACTCCATCCAGTACCAGTACACCTCCATCCAGGACCTGTACTCCTCCATCCAGTACCTGTACACCTCCATCCAGGACCTGCACTCCATCCAGTACCTGTACACCTCCATCCAGGACCTGCACTCCATCCAGTACCTCTACACCTCCATCCAGTACCTGTACTCCCCCATCCAGTACCTGTACACCTCCATCCAGTACCTGTACTCCTCCATCCAGTACCTGTACACCTCCATCCAGTACCTGTACTCCTCCATCCAGTACCTCTACTCCTCCATCCAGTACCTGTACACCTCCATCCAGTACCTGTACACCTCCATCCAGTACCAGTACACCCCCATCCAGTACCTGTACACCTCCCTCCAGTACCTGTACACCACCATCCAGTACCTGTACTCCTCCATCCAGTACCTGTACTCCCCCATCCAGTACCTGTACACCTCCATCCAGTACCTGTACACCTCCATCCAGTACCTGTACACCTCCATCCAGTACCTGTACACCTCCATCCAGGATCTGCACTCCATCCAGTACCTGTACACCTCCATCCAGGACCTGCACTCCATCCAGTACCTGTACACCTCCATCCAGTACCTGTACTCCTCCATCCAGTACCTGTACACCTCCATCCAGTACCTGTACACCTCCATCCAGTACCTTTACACCTCTTTCCAGGACCTGTACTCCTCCATCCAGGACCTGACCACCTCCATCCAGGACCTGTACTCCTCCATCCAGTACCTGTACTCCCCCATCCAGTACCTGTACACCTCCATCCAGTACCTGTACACCTCCATCCAGTACCTGTACGCCTCCATCCAGTACCTGTACACCTCCATCCAGTACCTGTACTCCTCCATCCAGTACCTGTACTCCCCCATCCAGTACCTGTACACCTCCATCCAGGACCTGCACTCCATCCAGTACCTGTACACCTCCATCCAGGACCTGCACTCCATCCAGTACCTGTACACCTCCATCCAGTACCTGTACTCCTCCATCCAGTACCTGTACCTCCATCCAGTACCTGTACACCTCCATCCAGTACCTGTACTCCCCCATCCAGTACCTGTACACCTCCATCCAGTACCTGTACACCTCCATCCAGTACCTGTACTCCCCCATCCAGTACCTGTACACCTCCATCCAGTACCTGTACACCTCCATCCAGTACCTGTACACCTCCATCCAGTACCTGTACTCCCCCATCCAGTACCTGTACACCTCCATCCAGTACCTGTACACCTCCATCCAGTACCAGTACACCTCCATCCAGTACCTGTACTCCTCCATCCAGTACCTGTACTCCTCCATCCAGTACCTGTACTCCTCCATCCAGTACCTGTACTCCATCCAGTACATGTACACCTCCATCCAGGACCTGCACTCCTCCATCCAGTACCTGTACTCCCACATCCAGTACCTGTACTTCATCCAGTACCTGTACACCTCCATCCAGTACCTGTACTCCTCCATCCAGTACCTGTACTCCCCCATCCAGTACCTGTACACCTCCATCCAGTATCTGTACTCCTCCATCCAGTACCTGTACTCCCCCATCCAGTACCTGTACACCTCCATCCAGTACCTGTACTCCCACATCCAGGACCTGTACTTCATCCAGTACATGTACACCTCCATCCAGGACCTGTACTCCCCCATCCAGTACCTGTACTCCTCCATCCAGTACCTGCACTCCATCCAGTACCTTTACACCTCTTTCCAGGACCTGTACTCCTCCATCCAGTACCTGACCACCTCCATCCAGTACCTGTACACCACCATCCAGTACCTGTACTCCTCCATCCAGTACCTGTACACCCCCATCCAGTACCTGTACTCCCCCATCCAGTACCTGTACACCTCCATCCAGTACCTGTACTCCCCCATCCAGTACCTGTACACCTCCATCCAGTACCTGTACACCTCCATCCAGTACCTGTACACCTCCATCCAGTACCTGTACACCTCCATCCAGTACCTGTACTCCCCCATCCAGTACCTGTACACCTCCATCCAGTACCTGTACACCTCCATCCAGTACCTGTACTCCTACATCCAGTACCTGTACTTCATCCAGTACCTGTACACCTCCATCCAGTACCTGTACTCCTCCATCCAGTACCTGTACACCTCCATCCAGTACCTGTACACCTCCATCCAGTACCTGTACTCCTCCATCCAGTACCTGTACACCTCCATCCAGTACCTGTACACCTCCATCCAGTACCTTTACACCTCTTTCCAGGACCTGTACTCCTCCATCCAGTACCTGTCCACCTCCATCCAGGACCTGCACTCCATCCAGTACCTGTACTCCTCCATCCAGTACCTGTACTCCTCCATCCAGTACCTGTACACCACCATCCAGTACCTGTACTCCTCCATCCAGTACCTGTACACCACCATCCAGTACCTGTACACCTCCATCCAGTACCTGTACACCTCCATCCAGTACCTGTACTCCTCCATCCAGTACCTGTACTCCTCCATCCAGTACCTGTACACCTCCATCCAGTACCTGTACACCTCCATCCAGTACCTGTACACCTCCATCCAGTACCTGTACTCCTCCATCCAGGACCTGCACTCCATCCAGTACCTGTACACCTCCATCCAGTACCTGTACTCCCCCATCCAGTACCTGTACACCTCCATCCAGTACCTGTACACCTCCATCCAGTACCTGTACACCTCCATCCAGTACCTGTACACCTCCATCCAGTACCTGTACTCCACCATCCAGTACCTGTACACCTCCATCCAGTACCTGTACTCCCACATCCAGGACCTGTACTTCATCCAGTACATGTACACCTCCATCCAGGACCTGTACTCCCCCATCCAGTACCTGTACTCCCACATCCAGTACCTGTACTCCTCCATCCAGTACCTGTACACCTCCATCCAGTACCTGTACACCACCATCCAGTACCTGTACTCCTCCATCCAGTACCTGTACACCACCATCCAGTACCTGTACACCTCCATCCAGTACCTGTACACCTCCATCCAGTACCTGTACTCCCCCATCCAGTACCTGTACACCTCCATCCAGGACCTGCACTCCATCCAGTACCTGTACACCTCCATCCAGGACCTGCACTCCATCCAGTACCTGTACACCTCCATCCAGGACCTGCACTCCATCCAGTACCTGTACACCTCCATCCAGTACCTGTACTCCCCCATCCAGTACCTGTACACCTCCATCCAGTACCTGTACACCTCCATCCAGTACCTGTACACCTCCATCCAGTACCTATACACCTCCATCCAGTACCTGTACACCTCCATCTAGTACCTGTACTCCCCCATCCAGTACCTGTACACCTCCATCCAGTACCTGTACACCTCCATCCAGTACCTGTACTCCCCCATCCAGTACCTGTACACCACCATCCAGTACCTATACACCTCCATCCAGTACCTGTACTCCCCCATCCAGTACCTGTACACCTCCATCCAGTACCTGTACTCCTCCATCCAGTACCTGTACACCTCCATCCAGTACCTGTACACCTCCATCCAGTACCTTTACACCTCCATCCAGTACCTGTACACCTCCATCCAGTACCTGTACTCCCCCATCCAGTACCTGTACACCTCCATCCAGTACCTGTACACCTCCATCCAGTACCTGTACACCTCCATCCAGGACCTGTACTCCTCCATCCAATACCTGTACTCCCCCATCCAGTACCTGTACACCTCCATCCAGTACCTGTACTCCCACATCCAGGACCTGTACTTCATCCAGTACATGTACACCTCCATCCAGGACCTGTACTCCCCCATCCAGTACCTGTACTCCCACATCCAGGACCTGCACTCCATCCAGTACCAGTACACCTCCATCCAGGACCTGTACTCCTCCATCCAGTACCTGTACACCTCCATCCAGGACCTGCACTCCATCCAGTACCTGTACACCTCCATCCAGGACCTGCACTCCATCCAGTACCTGTACACCTCCATCCAGTACCTGTACTCCTCCATCCAGTACCTGTACACCACCATCCAGTACCTGTACACCTCCATCCAGTACCTGTACACCTCCATCCAGTACCTTTACACCTCTTTCCAGGACCTGTACTCCTCCATCCAGGACCTGACCTCCTCCAGCCAGGACCTGTACTCCTCCATCCAGTACCTGTACACCTCCATCCAGGACCTGCACTCCATCCAGTACCTGTACACCTCCATCCAGTACCTTTACACCTCTTTCCAGGACCTGTACTCCTCCATCCAGGACCTGACCACCTCCATCCAGGACCTGTACACCTCCATCCAGTACCTGTACACCACCATCCAGTACCTGTACTCCTCCATCCAGTACCTGTACACCACCATCCAGTACCTGTACACCTCCATCCAGTACCTGTACACCTCCATCCAGTACCTGTACTCCTCCATCCAGTACCTGTACACCACCATCCAGTACCTGTACACCTCCATCCAGTACCTGTACTCCCACATCCAGGACCTGTACTCCATCCAGTACATGTACACCTCCATCCAGGACCTGTACTCCTCCATCCAGTACCTGTACTCCCCCATCCAGTACCTGTACACCTCCATCCAGTACCTGTACACCTCCATCCAGTACCTGTACACCTCCATCCAGTACCTGTACACCACCATCCAGTACCTGTACTCCTCCATCCAGTACCTGTACACCTCCATCCAGTACCTGTACACCTCCATCCAGTACCTGTACACCTCCATCCAGTACCTGTACACCTCCATCCAGGATCTGTACTCCTCCATCCAATACCTGTACTCCCCCATCCAGTACCTGTACACCTCCATCCAGTACCTGTACTCCCACATCCAGGACCTGTACTCCATCCAGTACATGTACACCTCCATCCAGGTCCTGTACTCCCCCATCCAGTACCTGTACTCCCACATCCAGGACCTGCACTCCATCCAGTACCTGTACACCTCCATCCAGGACCTGTACTCCTCCATCCAGTACCTGTACACCTCCATCCAGTACCTGTACACCTCCATCCAGTACCTGTACTCCCCCATCCAGTACCTGTACACCTCCATCCAGTACCTGTACACCTCCATCCAGTACCTGTACACCCACATCCAGGACCTGTACTCCATCCAGTACCTGTACACCTCCATCCAGGACCTGCACTCCATCCAGTACCTGTACACCTCCATCCAGGACCTGCACTCCATCCAGTACCTGTACACCTCCATCCAGTACCTGTCACCTCCATCCAGCACCTGTACACCTCCATCCAGGACCTGTACTCCTCCATCCAATACCTGTACTCCCCCATCCAGTACCTGTACACCTCCATCCAGTACCTGTACTCCCCCATCCAGTACCTGTACACCTCCATCCAGTACCTGTACTCCTCCATCCAGTACCTGTACACCTCCATCCAGTACCTGTACACCTCCATCCAGTACCTGTACACCTCCATCCAGTACCTTTACACCTCTATCCAGGATCTGTACTCCTCCATCCAATACCTGTACTCCCCCATCCAGTACCTGTACACCTCCATCCAGTACCTGTACTCCCACATCCAGGACCTGTACTCCATCCAGTACCTGTACACCTCCATCCAGGACCTGTACTCCTCCATCCAGTACCTGTACACCACCATCCAGTACCTGTACACCTCCATCCAGTACCTGTACACCTCCATCCAGTACCTGTACACCTCCATCCAGTACCTGTACTCCTCCATCCAGTACCTGTACACCACCATCCAGTACCTGTACACCTCCATCCAGTACCTGTACTCCCCCATCCAGTACCTGTACACCTCCATCCAGTACCTGTACTCCTCCATCCAGTACCTGTACACCTCCATCCAGGACCTGCACTCCATCCAGTACCTGTACACCTCCATCCAGGACCTGCACTCCATCCAGTACCTGTACACCCCATCCAGTACCTGTACTCCCACATCCAGGACCTGCACTCCATCCAGTACCTGTACACCTCCATCCAGGTCCTGTACTCCTCCATCCAGTACCTGTACACCTCCCTCCAGTACCTGTACACCTCCATCCAGTACCTGTACTCCTCCATCCAGTACCTGTACACCACCATCCAGTACCTGTACACCTCCATCCAGTACCTGTACTCCTCCATCCAGTACCTGTACACCTCCATCCAGTACCTGTACACCTCCATCCAGGATCTGTACTCCTCCATCCAATACCTGTACTCCTCCATCCAGTACCTGTACACCTCCATCCAGTACCTGTACACCTCCATCCAGTACCTGTACACCTCCATCCAGTACCTGTACACCTCCATCCAGTACCTGTACTCCCCCATCCAGTACCTGTACTCCCACATCCAGGACCTGCACTCCATCCAGACCTGTACTCCTCCATCCAGGACCTGACCACCTCCATCCAGTACCTGTACTCCTCCATCCATTACCTGTACTCCTCCATCCAGTACCTGTACACCTCCATCCAGACCTGTACACCTCCATCCAGTACCTGTACACCTCCATCCAGGATCTGTACTCCTCCATCCAATACCTGTACTCCCCCATCCAGTACCTGTACACCTCCATCCTGTACCTGTACTCCCCCATCCAGTACCTGTACTCCTCCTTCCAGTACCTGTACTCCTCCATCCAGTACCTGTACACCTCCATCCAGTACCTGCACTCCATCCAGTACCTGTACACCTCCATCCAGGACCTGCACTCCATCCAGTACCTGTACTCCTCCATCCAGTACCTGTACTCCTCCATCCAGTACCTGTACACCTCCATCCAGTACCTGTACTCCTCCATCCAGTACCTGTACACCTCCATCCAGGACCTGCACTCCATCCAGTACCTGTACACCTCCATCCAGTACCTGTACTCCTCCATCCAGCACCTGTACACCCCCATCCAGTACCTGTACTCCCACATCCAGGACCTGCCCCCATCCAGTACCTGTACACCTCCATCCAGTACCTGTACTCCTCCATCCAGTACCTGTACACCTCCATCCAGTACCTGTACACCTCCATCCAGTACCTTTACACCTCTTTCCAGGACCTGTACTCCTCCATCCAGGACCTGACCACCTCCATCCAGGACCTGTACCTCCATCCAGGACCTGTACACCTCCATCCAGTACCTGTACTCCCCCATCCAGTACCTGTACACCACCATCCAGTACCTGTACAGCTCCATCCAGTACCTGTACTCCCCCATCCAGTACCTGTACACCTCCATCCAGGACCTGCACTCCATCCAGTACCTGTACACCTCCATCCAGGACCTGCACTCCATCCAGTACCTGTACACCTCCATCCAGTACCTGTACACCTCCATCCAGTACCTGTACACCTCCATCCAGTACCTGTACACCTCCATCCAGTACCTGTACTCCCCCATCCAGTACCTGTACACCTCCATCCAGTACCTGTACACCTCCATCCAGTACCTGTACTCCTCCATCCAGTACCTGTACACCACCATCCAGTACCTGTACTCCTCCATCCAGTACCTGTACACCACCATCCAGTACCTGTACACCTCCATCCAGTACCTGTACTCCTCCATCCAAGACCTGTACTCCTCCATCCAGGACCTGTACACCACCATCCAGGACCTGTACTCCCCCATCCAGGACCTGTACTCCTCCATCCAGTACCTGTACACCTCCATCCACGACCTGCCCTCCATCCAGTACCTGTACACCTCCATCCAGTACCTGTACACCTCCATCCAGTACCTGTACTCCCCCATCCAGTACCTGTACACCTCCATCCAGTACCTGTACACCTCCATCCAGTACCTGTACTCCCCCATCCAGTACCTGTACACCTCCATCCAGTACCTGTACTCCCACATCCAGGACCTGTACTCCATCCAGTACATGTACACCTCCATCCAGGACCTGTACTCCCCCATCCAGTACCTGTACTCCCACATCCAGGACCTGCACTCCATCCAGTACCTGTACACCTCCATCCAGGACCTGTACTCCTCCATCCAGTACCTGTACACCTCCATCCAGGACCTGCACTCCATCCAGTACCTGTACACCTCCATCCAGGACCTGCACTCCATCCAGTACCTGTACACCTCCATCCAGTACCTGTACACCTCCATCCAGTACCTGTACTCCCCCATCCAGTACCTGTACACCACCATCCAGTACCTGTACAGCTCCATCCAGTACCTGTACTCCCCCATCCAGTACCTGTACTCCCACATCCAGGACCTGCACTCCATCCAGTACCTGTACACCTCCATCCAGTACCTGTACTCCCCCATCCAGTACCTGTACACCTCCATCCAGTACCTGTACTCCCCCATCCAGTACCTGTACACCACCATCCAGTACCTGTACACCTCCATCCAGTACCTGTACACCTCCATCCAGTACCTGTACACCTCCATCCAGTACCTGTACACCTCCATCCAGTACCTTTACACCTCTTTCCAGGACCTGTACTCCTCCATCCAGGACCTGACCACCTCCATCCAGGACCTGTACACCTCCATCCAGTACCTGTACACCTCCATCCAGTACCTGTACACCTCCATCCAGTACCTGTACACCTCCATCCAGGATCTGTACTCCTCCATCCAATACCTGTACTCCCCCATCCAGTACCTGTACACCTCCATCCAGTACCTGTACTCCCACATCCAGGACCTGTACTCCTCCATCCAGTACCTGTACCCCTCCCTCCAGTACCTGTACACCTCCATCCAGGACCTGTACTCCTCCATCCAGTACCTGTACACCTCCATCCAGGACCTGCACTCCATCCAGTACCTGTACACCTCCATCCAGTACCTGTACACCTCCATCCAGGACCTGTACTCCTCCATCCAGTACCTGTACACCTCCATCCAGTACCTGTACACCTCCATCCAGGACCTGTACTCCCCCATCCAGTACCTGTACACCTCCATCCAGTACCTGTACTCCCCCATCCAGTACCTGTACTCCCACATCCAGGACCTGCACTCCATCCAGTACCTGTACACCTCCATCCAGGACCTGTACTCCTCCATCCAGTACCTGTACACCTCCATCCAGTACCTGTACTCCCCCATCCAGTACCTGTACACCTCCATCCAGGACCTGTACACCTCCATCCAGTACCTGTACACCTCTATACAGGACCTGAGGACCTGTACTCATAGGCGTCGCACTCATGGGGGATGTGGGTGTTTTAACATCCACACTTTTCCTGGTGAGAGGGTTCAACACCCACACTTTTTCTGCAGTTTTGTACAAACACCTTACTTCTGTCACTTCTCCATGTTTCTCTGACCGCTCTGTGTGTGCATGCTGCAGCAGATGCGTCCTCACCCCTCCCTCTCAAACATGACACCGGCTGAGTGGTACTGGCTGATGATTGGCTGTTTTTGACTTAAGTACCGCCTCTATTGGTGTGTTAGAATTATCAGCCAGCTCGTGCTGGAGAGGTAGGAATATACTGTATGATTGATTACTTACACCTCAGATGACTCTTAAAGTGTTTCACACTACAATTTGTCATTCAAACGCACACTCACACGTTTGGTGGTGATAAAATACACACATGTTGTATCCACAGCTGTCCTGGGACACACACTGACAGAGGCAAGGCTGCCTACTCTCTCCTCATCATCTTCCTAACTCATCCTCTCACATACAACACTGTAGTGAGATGAACCCCAGACAAACTGTCTGGAACCAAGCAAAGGTCTCAATCAGGTTTTCTATTTGTTAGTTTTTTTTCTATCAGACACAATTTAATTACCCCAGTTGAACTCCACATTGAACCGGCTGGCTCATACTAAGCTAATTAGCATGCAACTGATTAAATAACCAGGTTTGGCAATTCAAGAACTTAGGAGACATAAAGAAAATATGAAATTATAAAGTCAGAGTTAAAAGTTATGACAGCTAGTGGGGTAAAACAAGTATCATTTTACAGAAAGCTATAAGCCTGTTTTAAAGCTGCTATACTTAATTTAATTAAAAATTAGCTTAACATATTTTTTCATGCCCATTAAAACGTTTTAACACAGCATGGAGAAAAATATGTTGTGAAGATTAAAAAAAAGATGAAAAAAATAATGAAGTGGTTCTCCCATATTTGTCTAAAAACATCAACCAATCAAATGATTCAGCCCAAAAGGAATGATTGGACAGTCTCTCCAGCCATACGGACTTCTGCATTTATTTGGCTTCTGTGCTCCTAAAAAACTGAGACATATTACGGCAGAACACCACTGCTGGGAGTGTTCGCCGCTCTACCATGTCACAGCAGGACAAACAGCCGCCGGCTGGTTCCACGTCAGGTTCAGGACAAAGTAACAATTAATGTCAGTTGTTCTAATTATTCACTGGTTAATTGAAATGAATTTCATCGCAAATGTTTGTAATCATGAATTTAATCTTAGTGTGATTTAATCATGTTGTTGTTTGCTATCAACTGAATTTTACAAAATTGAATGGGTTATTTAGTATACACACTGTGTTTTGTTAAGGGTTTTCACCTGCTTTTTGGCTTACCTCATTTTCATCAACAAAATGACCCTCTTTCACCTGTTTCCAAATATTATCTGCAAGAACGTAAAATAAAGGAGCTAACAAAGGAGAAGTTGTGAAGGTTTGAGAGAAATCCAGTGGAAAAGTTCTCCATTTAGATGCTCCCTTTCAAGTGGGGTTTGTGTACCACACAAGGAACTCGACGTATGTAGACCTAACATTAAAATCTTTATTCTTCAGTAGGATGACACTAATTTTAACTATTATAGGAAAAGCAAGATGTCATAAACAGAGAATCAAAAGAACCATTAGAGTTCGCTCAAGAGACTTTTAATTAGTTGCAAATGCTGTTTATGACCTACACAATCTATTGGAAGCAGGGCTAGACTGGAACCAAAAAACGGCCCTGGCATTTTTGGCCCTTGAGGCCCACAGTGGTTATTTGTACGAAGGCACACATTGCACGGTTTGTTGTTTCAAACAATAAAATAAAGCACAGCAGCCTACAAGGAAGAAAGTAACAATGCTAAAACATATTAGCTGTTCCACTATTCAAAGAAACTTTACTCTTGTGAGAGACGACCACAGAGTAACATCTTAAAGTGAAAGTGGATTTTAAAGACACTCTGCTTATTAGTCTCTGGTAAGTACACTCAGGAAGTAAGACCAAATATCCATGTAACATAAAGAGCTACTCGTCAAAGTGACACACTTAAAGTATGAAAAACAGAGAGCGATACAACCATACAGAGACAAGCAGACAAAGGAAAGAAAGAGCATCAGTTAAGGTTTAATAAATTAAGTTTCAATAATATTTAAGTCAACAGAGAGATAATAAATTATAATATCTTACTTTATTCTTTCTTTTGTACCAACAATGTTTCACTAATATCACATGATAATAACTGTAAGCTGTAACACCTACAAAAAGGAATTTTTTGGTCAGATAAAATAAAACTAAACTAGACATCAAGTATAATTAGAGCATTATATGAAAACTATAAATGCAATTAACACACACAAACACACACAGTTTGTGTAAATGGAGGTAGTTTTGTGCACAAATCACAAATAACTCTAATGCTAAAATTATGTTACATGTTTTAAATCTAACCTAAATCTAACTGGGCATTGCCCGGTACACCAGATAGTCAGTCCAGGCCTGATTGGAATCTGGCAAGATCCTCTTTTATTGTTAATGCAATCATGACGTTGCTAAACTCTAAGCTGTCAAGAAATGGGTTTTCCTTGTCCATACATTAGCAGCCTATTACCATGGACATCCTACCATGTGCTGCACCACACACTGGACCTCGCACAGGTACAACTCTCTTATGCCCTTTTTCCACTACAGTTGGAATGGTAAGGAACGGGTAGGTTCAGACCCGTTCTTTTTTTTGGGCCAACCCGACCTTTTTTTCAGAAAACCTCTGCCTCACATGTCGTGCAACAAGTTTTTCCTTTAGAAAAACCCACACAGGCCAAGTTCGAAGTACAAAAATAACTCAATTTCCTTCATTGTTTCCCGCTCTCAATGCACACATCCATGTTTGTTTACTACTCTTGTGTCAAATATGAATGACATCACGGACCTTTTGAAACCACTTGCTAAGCTGAGCCTGCTCATGCCCTCAAGACTCAGTTAACCATTTAGGTGCCAAAGTTGCAGAATTGCACCAGGTTTGTACCTGTAAATAGAACCTTGTTTCTACCCACCACCACTGGTGGTAGTCATGCATAAAGTGCGGCTGGTATTCTGGTAATGAGAGTATCTTTTTCAATAGATAGAGAAGAAAGTCATATCTTTTCCTGTTACTGTTTAATGAGATAAAAAAGAATAAAACATCTGTGTCAGCTGGACCTGCAGGGACAGATGGAGATAGTTACATATAAGAAGTTTTATTCAGAATTGTTGAAAAATGCCCTTATTTTAGATCCATACTGTTTTTATGTAAATACAAGTTTAAAAAAGCAGAAATTCTCATCACATAACATGTAGCTTTAGTCTGATATTATGAATGAATTTGAATACTTTATTTACATAAATGTAGACATTTCAATGGCTTTATTTTCATTTACAGATATTTTTTGTTTTTATGTATATACAATTACAAAAAAACACTGAAAAGTAACATAACATAAACTGAGTTGTATCTCTTTAACATTCATGGTTTGAAAGCTACAAACCTGTAACAATGTGAAGGTGGTCCAAACAACTCTGAATATACAAACAACAATGATTTTGGTCTGTCTTCCATTTAACTTGGATGTTAGACCAGTCATTTTGCTGCTAGAGTTCCCAGCTCCATCACCTCAGCCGCTCCCACCTGAATGTAGGGTAATAACATGTGAACAGAACAGCTACTAATTTTCTTTGTGTGACTTTGCCGCCCAAGGTGTGCGAGATGCCTCTGTGTGTCTCAGCCTCCACATTGCAGGCGCTGTGTGGGGATCACAGAACAACACACAGCATGCACAATGAGGATACCCTAACACACTGTTTCGCTTTGCCACAGGCTAATTAGAACTGGATGGACGAACTGATTAGACCGACCTATTAGATCCAGAGATATGCATTTTTACTCAGCTTTGAAACGTTATTACGTACAAGAACTCAACAGAAAGAGCTACATCTCTAAATAATTTTAATGGAAACTCATTTGAGCCAGAGCAGTGAGGTAGTTTTATTAGAATTACATTCTCATAAGATTAAATTAACTTCTGCTTGACTTGCATTCACAGACAGAGCCATGGGGGAAAAACTGGCATCAGTGGCAAGAGGCAGTAAAGTCAATGGATGACCATCTGTCACTTCACTCTCTTCATGATAAAAGGTCTGTTTTTACTTTAATCAGAGGTGATTTTATCAAACAATGTCATGTTTCTGAAATTAGGATCTATTTATGAGTGAAAAGCCCCCTTTACACTGGATGATGACCCTATGATGTAAAGAGTCAGATCTTGGATGATTCTTTGTAGGGTCTTTGTGAGGTTTTCATAACGAGCTTACCATCTCTGTGGTGATGCTTCTTATTTTGCATGATTCAAAATGAAAGGTTTGCAGTGGATATGAGCACGGGCACAGGTTCTGTACTAAAGTGGTGGTGGGTTAAATCCCCCCCACCAAATCACACCCTGAAAATAGCCCAAATTTGCTCTCTGGAACTTAATTAACCCATGGGTATGAATAAAGGAACTTGAACTTTCATCAGCTGTTCAGCCAGTTTAGAGGAACAAACAGGCTCTTGGATGTTTGGTATCATTGCTGCACCACACTGAACATGGAACAGATAAAGCAAAATATAAAAACCACCAAATAATGAAACTGTGTTATAAACTGTTGCATTTTAAAACAGTTTTTATAATTTTATTATTAATATTTTGAGTTTTTTTTAAGGTTTAAACTGTTAAGCAGAGTCTCAACTTTTTTCACATTGAGTCTTTTTGAAATTTTACTCCTTCTGATTTTGTATGACGTTAAAAAAAAACAAAAAAGCATGTTCACTGCTTCCTACATCTTTTATAATGTCAATAAAAATTTGATCATTTTTTCAGCTGTAAAACATTAAAAAAAACAACAACTCTGAATCCTATTTTGTAACTTTTAGCATAAATGCACTCCTTACTTTCTTTTACTGAATAGCGGCTAACTGGTTTGTTTAAACTGACAGATGCATATTGTGGCTTTGGGTCATGGTAAATAAACGATGCAGCAAAGGGACTTTTTATTCCTAAGAAATGACGCGTTCCTCTTTGGGCCAATCTGTAAACATCTTGTGCTACTCACTCTTTATTGCTTGAGAGACTAAGTGAACACCAGCATGTACTCATGGGGCCTTTTGAATTGAATTTATCTGACAGGTTATTAATACTTTAGACATGGATTTTATTTATGTAGTACCATGTTACTGAGGCTATGTTTCCAAGCTTCTTCTGTGACATTAAGCTGCATTTCTGAGCATAAAAACAATCATCTTGGAAGGAAAACTTCATCTTGAGTACAAAACTTTGTGAAAACATGGAAATGGATAGAAAATTCAAGAGAAACAACCAAATTAAGATGCAACAAAATTGAATGTGTTTACATCGATAAGGATATTTTATATTGCTCCCAAATAAATAACATTCCAATGCATATCTTGTATATATAATCAGAGAATCAGCTTCATTCATAAAACTCGCAGGAGTGCCTCATCATCTCAATGTCTCTGTCATCCTGATGAATCAAGTCTCCAAGGTGCCCTCCAGCCAAATGCATCACAGAGGCTTGGCTCTAGACATACATTATGTGGGCGATGGAGTCTGAGTGAGCATCAAAACATTTTGTGTCCTGTGTGTAGCAAGGTGAAGTCATTTCCATCTTAAAAAGCTATACAGCGTTCGCAAATCCTCTCGGGTCAATCGGATATCGAATGCGCCACCCGGAAAAATATACAATTTAAAACATTCCTTTAGAGAAAAGCCATGAGACGAGTTCTGTCACAAAGATTTGGATGCAGTGGGCTCACGGTTTCCATAACAACCAACTGCCCTTGCCAACAAAGAGTACTTGTGTCCGACTGTAAAATACTCCGCAGCCCTGCAAGCAAGCTTTAAATGTACTTTTATGTGGGAAGACAAGTGCTGCCAAGTGTTTTTACCATTACTCCAATAATATTTGATCTTTTTTTTTTTCTCTGAGGTTGCAATATATCTCAGCCAGTGAGCCGCTTTGCTTAATATCACTGGGCTGCAACTGTTGGTAACTACTTGGAGATGTAAAATTGCTCAATTTAAGGTGGAATCATGCAGAGTGGTTTCATGTGATGCCTTTTTGTCTGTTGAAACTTCAAATAAATTGTGACATTTGAGAGTCATTTGTGCAGATTTTTGTGCAACTCATTTTGAGCCCAGATTTTGTCACAAACTGTCTTGATTATGTCTCAATTTGATCCCAATATTACCCCTGCTTTCCACTGGACTTGTAAGCAGCGCGCAACTTTAGTGACGCGTAATACGCAGCCGATAGCCGTCAATAAAATCAACCAGAAAGAAAAAATAAATAGTCAATCACATCCTTTCCACTGCTCGTGCAGCAGCGCGCATGAGACGAGTTCCAGAAGTGTAGCGTCGCGAGCATTACGCAGCAGTTCTATTTTTTTACGCACTACGCTTCTAAAACGTGTCAAGTTCAGCAGTTTAGTCTGGACCAGACAGAAAATCAGGCATTCATACCTGGAAGTTTCAAAATAAAAGGACACGTTCTGGATTTCTGTCTGCAAGACTACGAAAAAATGCAGTACCTGTGATGGGTTTGAAGTCCGTAGGTGGTGTGAAAATAAGCCACATACAGTACCTTCTGGATACATGTCGTCTTTCTCCCCGCTTGTTGTTGTGTGTACTGACAAAATCACTATTTTCACTATTCTCATGAGATTTTGTGATCTTCCAGGACTAGCTGGATGTGACGCTGTGTGATGGATTTACACATGTGAAGCCCTCCCGGTAGGAAGGGATGCGCTGCTGATTGCGCGAGCAAAACATTGCGCACTGCTGACGCGTCAAGTGGAAAAGAGCCTTTAGATTGAGCGTGCCAATAACCTGCCAAAGCAGAGAGATCACATTATTGTGTACAGGGGAGATTTAAGACTTTGTTTCAATGCAAAATTCTATAAAGTGATTAAAATCTGTTCCTAAATGATATTCTGTAGATATTTCTATGCCAGGCCATCAGGGTCTGCAAAGCCTTCCTTGCAAGCCTAAAGTATTGAAATCGCAAACTGATGTTAATTATATTTTGTCCATGAATAATTATTAAATAATTCCAAAAGGTCTGTCCACTTCCATTTGTAGTTTTTCCAATGATTGAGCTGCTTCTAGACATGTACAGTATTTTCATATCAAAGTATTTAACCAGTCACATATCAGCCATCACTTGTTGCCAGGCAGAGTCAAAGTTTTTAGAACCCTGCATAGAGGCGTTCACAATCGGTTCTGCAGGTTTCTAACAGAAAATAAGCGTTGATGAATATGTTGCTTCAATCAATCAGATTTTGAGTTGGGGGCACCAAGGCCTGCTAGCTTTGTACGCCTGCTAGCGGCGGCGTACAATGTCAGCGTATTCACGTTGGGTTCGATAGTCAGAGAGTGAACCAGAGTTGTGGCACAAACAGGTGTTGATTTAATAGCTGTTGAGTCAACTGTCGATGTCTGAATGAAGAAGAGATGAGCAGATTTATTGTCAAAGCCATTTTAACACAAATTTTTCAGATAAGCTGAACATTGTTAAAAGGTCAGGAAATTGTGAATTCTGATTTCTTTAAGGATGGATAATTTGTACGACAGAGTAACTGACTTCTTTTTGAAGAAAAAATAAACAGAAAAATAAAAAAACAGTTATTGAAAGATGGATTGATTCCAACGCAGCACCACTGAAGGCCCAGGTGGGAATTGCATGGCCCGCCACTGAGAAATCCTTAGTTTTGGTTTTAGTTACCCTGTTGTTTTACATTGAGAAATGGTTTGGCTGCCATGGGTAGTAATTTGCAAAAGTAGTGAAAAATTCAATAAAAAAATTTTTTACAAAGAAATCATGATATAATATTTCCAAGATATCACCCTTGCATAACCTAAGGGTACTGATTAAACTATGAACAGGGCCGGCCTTGAGCTGCATGGTGCCCTAGGCAAGAAAAGATTTTGGCACCCCCACCATCTGGAACAGAAACAAACTATATTAACTCAATAATTGGATTACATTGCAATAAATATTTATTTATACTAAAATGAATAGTACCGACTACAAATGAAACAGTGCAATGAAAAAAACAACATACTCAAAACAATATCAACAGTAAACAATTACAAAAAGTAACAACAGATAAAATGCCTTTACTTTATGCCAATGATAATACAGTGGTTGACGGTTATATGCACGACCTCGGTGCCCAGCAGTTTTGTGCATATAAGCATTGTGTGCATTTATCCGTTGGTGGTCATTTGGACTGTAAACACGGGTATCAGTGTTTGGTATTAATAACAGATAATCAGAAATGATGTAATAACGCAATTACAATATATTAGGAGACTAAAACTCTCAAACAGACAAAGTTCTATACTTGTAGAGCAGATCCAATATAACACTGGTAACAGATGTGCCAGATACGCGCGCGCATGGACGCGACAGTAACGACACACATTAAGTTACAGTTAGTAACAGAACGGAATGGTTTTCTATGTCAGATATTAAGAACTCAAAATCGGGCAATAAGAACTAGAACAAATGTTACATTTGACTCACTGAAGAAGTCGGTTATTATTTTTTGGTGACCCCCCTTCAGCCAGATACACCAGAGCAGTCTAGTTCCACACACCAAACAGCAACGGTGTGTGTGAGAACACAAGCGGAGGTGTACAGTCAAGTAACTAGTGAGAAACAACGATATTTAGTGAGATGCATGTATAATACCTCCAAATGTTTTGTGCATATATCCGTTGGCACTGTGCATATAAGCATATGCATTCTTTATGACGCAGGAACGTGCCCAGCAGTTTTGTGCATATAAGTGTGTTGTGCATATAACTGTTGACCACTGTAATTGGGATTTGCTGCCCTAGTCAATGGCCTGAGTGGCCTATGCTCAGAGCTAGTCCTGACAATAAGTTTTGTTTTTTAAGAAGATCATTGGTAAATGTAGTTGCATATTAATACAGTATAGAAACAAACTTCTATCAGTTCAGTTTTAAAAATATATTTTTATATTAAGCAAATATTATGCCAAATACTATTTAGATTAAACATTATTTGGCAAAGACCATGATTAGTTTTGATAACCTTTGCACCGATTCTACTTTACTATTCAGAGTTTTTACTGTTTATCATTTTATTGCAGCACTTTTCCTCGTGAATAAATATTTTTGAAGCATCTTTCTCCCTGTTAGTGGAGGTGGCTGATAAATCCAGTGGCGCTCAGGGATCAGAGCTGTGGGTGTTTCCGTTACCGTTAGGCTTTTATTTTCCAGCAGCCGCTTCCTTAGAGAAAAACTGTCCTTTTAATATAAAAAACCATGTTGGTCCTCATTTGTATTCATATATTCTTTTTTCAAAACATACCTACAGAAACTATAATAAGATTAAGACAGAAGCCCTTCACCTGTAATGGGTAGAGCTAACTAAACTTGCTGCATTAATTCTGATTACTGAGGTAATGTGTTTTTTTAAAGTGGCCTCTTCTAATTGAATTAGACTTAAGGTGATTTACATGTTGTCCTTCAGCAGCTTCCTGAGTTCAGAGAAAATCTTCTAGTCGAACTTTTATATAGCTTTAAACAACCTCCTAATTACTTTTAATTTACTCAAATCAAGCAAATTTGAATCAACAATTGTAAATGTAACGCGTGTGCTTATATACTCTAAAGAAAAAACTAATTAAACAGGATTTATGAGCAAAGTAAAGGAGCCTGAAAGCATGTATTACGCCGATGTTTCATGCGTGTTCTCCAAATGGACGTTCAAGGTCAAAAATCTTATAGCAACATGTTAATTAACTGTGAGTGAATCACTCGTCTCCACCAG
Organism: Pachypanchax playfairii; assembly: GCA_006937955.1. NCBI lineage: Eukaryota > Metazoa > Chordata > Actinopteri > Cyprinodontiformes > Aplocheilidae > Pachypanchax > Pachypanchax playfairii. Next base: position 4,618,823 of record SSNP01000031.1, read on the forward strand.
GCTCGTGTAGTATCCCTGCAGTAATCTGCGATCATATTAAAAGCTGCATCATCAAACAAGTTATTTGCTCAGAGGGATGCTGTTCCGATTGAGAGCCAACAGAACAATCAGAGACTGCTGACAAACCCTCAGTTTGGCCTGATGCATCCACATGCTGAATGCTGCGGTGTCTCAGGTCTCCCACAGGAACGCAGAGCAACCACTTAGCTGTGATGATATGTATGGGACTACAGTCAAGTTAAAACGAAAGTATGCCCCTTTGTTGTTGTTTTTTCTAGTGTATCAGGACATAATGAAACAGATCTGGTCTTTACCAGCTTAATTAACCCTCTGACACCCAAGTATCATTCAGGCCAATTTTCTTGACATATTTCTACTCAAATTTGAGTTGAAATTAGAGTAAATGTCCTGATTCTGATGCTATTTGCCAAACGAGAACATTTCTCAGCACCCCCAAACCCCATCTCCCATAATGAACGTGAATATCCATAAAGCTTTTCTTTCATCTCTTAGGAACCATTTGAATCTGCTCATAGCAATATGAAGGACACATTGTAAAATCTAACGAACACCAGTTCTTGCTAGCTTTGGACTACTGTAATACACTGAATATTCCTACAAGGCCTGTCTCTTTTATCCAAAACAATTTTTACATTTTCTCTCTAGCACAAACAATAGCGGAGTTACAGAAAATCTGATAACAGATTAAAAACCCCCTCCGATTAAAATTGTGTTTTTCGTGTTGTTAACATGTTCTTGTGGCATTTTTCTAATGCTGAAGGACATCTTAAATGGTGGGTTGTGAAAACAGGTCAACAACTTCTCTTTCAGTTTTAATCTCTTTAACTACGCAGGTGGTGATAAAACCCGAGTTCTCCCGAGTTCGAACAGCCTGTATCTGTTTTGTCACAACTCCTTTGCTTGATAGTATTCATCGGCTCGTGCAGTTGAAACCACACCTAGCATGATGCTGGCTAAAAGCTGTTAGCATAAGATGTAACAAACCGGAAGAGACTACGTGTACTGTTGCCACGCGCAGCCGGGCAGAAAACAGTATACCTTGCTCTCATAGGCTAGTTTGTTACCCGATCAGAGTTCAGCAAATTAGAATAATGAATATTAATGAGTTACAGCCTGAAGCCAGCTGAATCTTGACGCAGAGAGATTGAAAGGTCTTAATGTTTTTAGATATAAAACAGGGTTGGCCAATTACAGGCCTCGAGAGCCACTATCCTGCAAATTATAGATGTTTCCCTGCTTCAACACACCTGCTGCAGAACGATTCTTTCACAGGCTTCTGCAGGACTTGCTTAGAGGTTGCAGATTTGAATCAGGTGTGTTGAAGCTGGGGAACATCTAAAATGTGCAGGATAGTGGCTCTCGAGGCCTGGAGTTGGCCACCCCTGATATAAAATGTTTCAAATTACAGGTTAATACTTAAGAAATAACCACAAAGTCATGGAATTTATGTGAAATTGCATTGCATCAAAATTGCATTTCTGGGTATTTCTGCACTCAAATCACTGTCAATCAGTAACAGAGGGAAAAACTGCATCTAAAAAAGACTGGATTTGTGACGTAGAAAAGGCACTGGGTGGGCCACAAGGTCCTACTCTGCTTGCTTATAGCTAGCAGTAGCGCTAGTGTAAACAGAGAGCTCTCAGAAATGGGGAAGAGTAGGGGATCCTCTGCACCAACGGCTCTGCCCACAGAACAGAGACGAATTGCTAATTAGAAACCACTTCCTAGAAAACAGCACATGTTTTGTGATTTTGTACAAAAATGCCATAATGCCACTGAGCAATCGCAATTGCAATATTTAGGGGGAAAAAAAATCGCAATTAGATTATTTATCAAAATCATTCAGCCCTAGACCAAACTGGTTCATTCAGCAAGAAAAAGATCCCAAAACAAACCAACAAATTAATGGCTGGGCCATTACAACATTACAACTTTTCTTTTTTGAAATCTGCACCTCAAACTATGTGAAATGCTGTGGTGGGACCTTGAGGAGAAGAGCCAAAAAAAAAAAAAACATCCACAAACCTCAATGAACTGAAGCAACATTTTTGACAAAATATCGCCACCGACAAGTGAAAATCTGATAAAATCAAAAAACAACCACTTCAGTTTTGGCTTCATTTTTGTATAATTATTGATAACATGATGGAATCTGTAATGTGATTTTGTAGGCTTGAGGATAGATTTGAATCATTTTAGCATCTGGTGAAAAAACAGATCATTTTTAACATGAACTGATGTGTAAAACTGGAGAACAGAAAGGAGGAGGGCCTTTTCTTTTTCATGTGACTGTTCCGGGTGACCATATGAAAGCAAAAAGCAGCAGGATGAATAGGCTCCATGCCTTCATGTGGATAAATGATGTGTCACTCACACTCTTTGATTTCCTCCGGCTACAACTGCAACCTGATCAAATGCCTGCCAAGAGGGGTTAAGCCTCTGGGCCATGATGACATAACAGGTTCACACATAGAAAAACACACAGTCAATCCTCAAACACAGACCCGCACACGTACTGTAACAGGAAATACATCTAGGCGTTCATCTTGACTCCTACTAATCCAAGTCCATACTACAGCAAACACTAAATGTTTATGGAAATTGTTTGTTAAAACTGTAAATTGTTAATAAACTGTTCTCTCGATCTCTCTCACACATACATAGATACACACAGTTCCTCTTATCTGGTAAATATATTTACCTTGGCAGAGGTCTGCCTGTCTTCCTGGGACCTTTTAAAGAGCCTTTGAGTTTAGTTATCTCACCTCTGATTTTGCCACTTCAGATGGTCTGAACCTTCTCTGATGTGACTTGGCAGGTCTAAAAGTTTCCATCATCCTCTTGATGCTTCATGTCGGAATCTCTGGAAGTCAGTTTGACACAAACACACAGAAAAACACAATGTCACTGTTTGGTGCAAACCTGACGCGACATACTCAGAGTGCTGAAGAAGTCTCGTGCCTTCCGGACTTTTCTGACAACCAAATTTAACCGACTGCCTGACGTGAACTGTGTGTAATTGTGTGTTTTTATTTTACAGGAACAAGCGGGGGTGGAATGTATCTTCAAATTATTTTGTATGGGTGACCTGTTTCTATGTCCTCTGAAGCACTACAAGATCAAAACCTTGGATTCTTTTTGTTGTGCACCTGCAACTTAGATTTGTATTTAAAACTGTAATTTATTTTGCTATGCATGAAGAATATCAAACATTTATTTGACACACACAGATACATGTTGCTATTTATGCTGCCTTTGATCATGAGGCAGCACAAATTCTTTAAGCCTAAAGGAGTGCTAAGGATGTTACCTTTAATTACCCTCTAAATTTGGGGAAAATCAGTCAGAAAACTTCCACATACTATTAGTCTAAGTCTAAACTTTATTTAACACTGTAAATGATATGCCTTTATTGTCCCATGGGGGGAAATTACATGGAGACACAGAGAACAGCTTGACCTTTGCTCTCCAGGCTGCCAGGGCACTTTCTGTGCCCGGCGCCAATTTGCTCAGGTCAGCCAAGGAAGGTCACACAGGAGAATACATACATACATACATACATATATATATAAGCATGCATAAACCTAAACCTAAAAAGCAGATGAGTGAGACTGCATGAGGTCAGGAGGAGGGGGAAAAAAGTTCCTGGGTGAAAGCAACAAAAAAACTTATAACCATCATTCACTTTTGATACTGAGGATTAGAACCAATGCACAATGCTAAGCTATCACTTAATCATTCCAGGTCATACTTTTACACCTCGCCTGTACATTAATTATAGTTTTAGTAGTAAACTAGGGTGGTGGTCCCAGTTTTCAAAAAGGGGGACTGGGTCCATTTCTGAGGGCTATCTAGTCCCTGTTCAACCAAAGCAAGAGCTGTGTCCACATTCTTGGCACTGAGTCGAGCTCGTTCCCAGAGCTGGTTAGACTTTGCCAGGGCGCCTCTCATCTCTGATCCCATTTCTGGTGTTCATGGACAGGATCTCACAGTCCAGTGGAGGGTGTCTGGTTTGAGAACTTAAGGGTCTCATCGCTACTTTTTTCAGATGATGTGGTTTTATTGATACATTTGATCCGTGACATTCGGCATGTACTGGAGTGGTTGGTTGCTGAGTGTGAAGTGTTCAGGATGTGAGTCCATTCCTCAAAATCTGAGATTATGGTCCTCAGTTGAAACAAGGTAGAGTGACCCCTTCAGGTTGGGAGTGAGACTTTGTCTCAAAGAAAGGCGTTTAAGTATCTTGGTGTCTTGTTCACGAGCGATGGCAGAATGGAGCAAGAGATGTACTCCAATAATGTTGCATTGGTCTGTTGTTGTCAATACTTTGAGTGACAATACAAAGCTCTTGATTTACTGGTCTGTCTACGCTTTGACCCCCACCTATGGTCATGAGATTTAGATCATGACCAAAACACTAGGATCCTGGATACAAGTGGCTGAAATGAGTTTCCTCCAAAGGATGGCCTTAGTGATAAGGCAAGGAGGTCTGTCATCTGGTGGGATCTTGAAGTAGAGCTGGTGCTCTTGAAATTGGATGAATGGATGGAAAACACACAAAATCAATGGAACTTATGTGGAACTGACAATCAAAAGCCGAGTGGTGGTAATTGTGTACTAGGAACTTTTACAGCATGTAAGTTGATGAATTTTAACCAATCAAAGGTGAACTGCTACACTTGTGCTCAATTCCCCAATTACTGTCAGCATGGATAGCTGAATTTCTACATTGTTCATTTTTTATTTAACCTTTAGTAAACTTCTTCTCTTTTTTTAATGCTTGTTTGGATGCCTTGTTGCCTATGTGATTTCTGTTGGTATGCCTGGTCCTTTTATAACCATCTGGTATAATGAGTGTCTATGGAAACAGGGGAGATGTTTACCAGACACAGATGTGAACGTTTGATGAAGAGATGCTTTATATAAAGGACAAGATCAAAACATAGAGATGTGAGTCTCTCTAACTTCAGATACAGTGGGGAATGTGAGATTGCTAGCAACAAAACTGATGAGAAGTTAATGAACTGATTGGGAACAATAGCAAGGTACGGTTATTTAGAAGAAGAAGCTTTCTATTCCATGATCTCTTGTTTGTTTACTTTTTATGTTAATGTTATATCTCTTTATTCTTTGGTTGTTTTATTTTCCCATCCATGCTATGTTCAGCCCTAATTTCTGAGAAGTCGGTATTCTGTGTAGAATGTAAATACAAACTGAATGCAATGTGTTCTATTCCCAATACAACATAAAACAGATAGCAGATGTTGAAATTGAGATATAGGGGTTGTACATAAACAGCAAGCCATCGCTAAATCAGTCATACACATATCATAGATTTTTTGTGCACTCAGTCAGTGACCTTGTTAGGAATTACATGAATTCATACATAGATGTGAGTCTGTACATACAAACAGCTCTAAATAGGAGAGAAAAATAAATACATTTACACCTTTACACCAACATAAATCATTAAAGACGTCAGGCTTCTTTCCTTCTTTTGCTATTTATTTGTGTTTTATATGAATGAATCAATAACTTATGTTCTGATCTGACAGATAGTTGCTGTTTTTTATAGTTAACAATGAAGTAAGTCACTGGTAACTTGTCCAAAACAAACCCTGCCTCTGACCCAATGACTGCTGATGGTAAACTGGCTGTCATTTACTTACAATATCAACAGTTGACAATTGACAACCAATAATTTTGAGTATTCTTACTGGAGCTAAAGCTCTTTGGCTACAATTTTTGGCTCTTGAGTCTTCTTAAAGAGGCCATTTCATACACATTTCAGGACTCTGTGGTTATTTCTTAAGTATTAACCTGTAATATGAAACATTTTATATCTAAAAAATATCAGGAAACACTGATTAACAGACCTTTCAATCTTTCTGCGTTAAAATTCAGGTGGTTCCGGCTCCTTCCATCAGGCTGCTTCGACTGCTTCGTCAGCAGCTCATTCATATTCATTGTTCGAATTTGCTGGACTCTGATTGGCTAATAAACTAGCCTATGAGAGCAAAGAATACTGTTTCCTGCCCCGCTGCGCATGGCCACGTCATACGTCGTGTCTTTCTGTTTGCTACGTTATGCTAACAGCTTTTAGCCAGCAGCATGCTAGGTGTGGTTTCAACTGTGGGAGCTGATGAATACTAACGAACAAAGGAGTTGGGACAAAACAGATACAGGCCGTTCGGACTCGGGAGAACTCGGGTTTTATCGCTACCTGCTTAGTTTGAGAGATTAAAACTGAAAGAGAAGTTGTTGACCTGTTTTCACACCCACTATGAAGGTAAGAACACCTGTGGAGCTAAAATATTCAACAGAAACCTCAGAAAAAAAGTTTTTAATGGAAGGGCCTCTTTAAGACTTGGCACTACCCTGCCTACAGTGTGAATTCTCTCAGTTTGGGCTGTGGGTGTGTCCAGATTTATCCACATTTAATTAGCTGTCTTTGAGCATAACAAGCTCCAAGCCGCGTAGGTATTTTTTTATGTCTCCAAGTTTAGGGGAAAAAGACTGCTTAGCGATTATAAATGATTAAACAAGGATCATTGGGAATATTTTGAAGACAAGAGTTTTAATGAAACTGCTTGTTGGACCTTCATGTCAACTGTTATATTAGTCAGTTTGTTGCTAGAATGCTTTTTGGGGAACTTACTCCTGTAATATGATGTTCAGGTTGATTGAAACAAGTTCTGGGTCCGTGCCAGAGTCTTCTGCAAGTGGGACACTCTTGGAAAGCTCTACAAAGAGAGATGACCAGAATACATCTTAATCAAATGCTTGAATCAAAACTGGGTTTTTCGTTTCGATATGGAGACGCATCAACAAGCCACAAAAGCCAGTTTATGACTCCAGAAATCAGCACACCTTGGCTTTTCTCTCCAGGGGTAGAGGGGCCTTGTGGAGGTTATTTCCAGCTGAGCCCGACTGCACCCCCAGTAGCCAACCTCACCACTAAGTGAAGGTGTCACCAGATGTACTACCCATACGTTTTTTAAATACATGAGAATTATATGTAAAACTGCTATTGAATTCATAATGTGGTATTGGGAGTTTTGTTAAAATGATAACAAAATGGTATCTATAAAAAACGTTTCTTTTAGATCACAATGCATCAGTCTGTTCATTTGCAGCTCTCTCCACTTTGAATAACAGGAAGAAAGACACAAAGTTAGCATGCAAAACACAGTTAGCATCCGAATGGTGAAGGGCACAAATCTCCTTTATCAAAAAGGACACACTCTGAGATGCAAACATGCACTAAATCCTGAGGAGGAAGACTTGGCTAATGATTTTACGCTTCATCAGTCATGGACTCTGAGGCCGCCACTGCAGCCGATAAGCCAAGGTGAAAGGTCAAGCTTGTTCCTCTCCACTGATTCTCTAAGCAAAGCTCATCACCTTTTATCAGATGACCCTCCCCAACACAGCTGTTTCCCTCTCTATGCCAGCACAACTCAAAAACGCTGAGGTCCAACATTACTGACATAGTGCAGCTCCAATTTTTGCACATTGCTTGCACCTGTGATCTGCTCCATTTCAGCGTCAAACTCACGAAACAAATAGGGCTGATTATATGTTGGTGTAAACATGCCCATCAAATTCAGCAGGTGTGAAAATTGTAGTTTTCTCTTTCATCTGATCAGAGTCTAAAGATGGATTTAGTTACAAACAGAGCAGGGAAATTATTTTTTTTCTCAGAGTGAGCTGCAGGTCTCAATGGATGAGATGCACTTCTTAAACCTGCACTTATGATGTCTGACTAGTAAGATATTGCATCCAGGATAACGTTCTTAAAACTGTACATTCTTATTTTCACTTAGTAATATTCAAAAATTAACCACATAAAAATTGGTCCATACATTTCATTCTGAGCAACTAGATGAAATGCTGTGATGCACTCAGTCTTGCACACGCCCTCAGTGTGGATGAAGATCAGGAGAGCCATGCTGACAGAGACGGATGTTTATTATTCACTGAATGCCTCTATCTGCTGCAATGTTCTGAAATTATATTTATACATTTTTGGGGAAGCTAAAAAATATCGACATGATCTTAACACATTCTTTAACAATTTCTTTAGTGATTGACATTAATCAGTGCAAGAGAGTATGAATGTGAATTTTCTTGACATGTCTTACTTCTTTTTGTGACAGCAACATTGAAACTTTTCTCAAAATTTCCCAGGATGCAAATACTAAATGCTCTTAGGAGACTGTAAACATTTTAAGCTTGAATTTACCTAAAGTGAGTTTTCCTTCTATTTGCAGAATCATACCTCATTTAAAGGTTAAATATGGAACAATTTCATAAGAAGCTAAATTTTTAAAAACATAATACCTCAATGGAGCGTTTGGAGGGGTGCAGAATGAAAGTAGATATTTCTTTCAAAAAATATATTTTAATTAAAATAAAATATTGATTTTGATAGGCATGATGTTGGCATTATGTTTACATCTATCAGCGAATAGCGGCACCATTGTGGATTGCCTAATATGGTAAACAGTCACTCTAAAACACGCCACAAGAAACGCTCTTAAAGCGTTAGAACAAAGTGTTGAAGTGATTATGTAAGTGTTATGCAAGTTTCAACTCAGACGCACGACCTTGGATGTGGAGACAGAAATTGTTTATTGTACAAACTGTTCCAAGGACTAAGCTAGGCGATATCCTGTGTCTGCTTGCTAGGTGCGCCTGATGACGTAAAAAGGGCAATTAACCCTACGGGGACGCTGTCATCGTCGACGATGCCAGGGACCTTGTTGTGTTTAATCGAACATAACTTCTGAACCATAAAAGATAGAAACTTACTTGTTTCCCCTCTAAATCGGGAGAATCCAAGCTTTCAGACGGTGGTTCCGGCATCGCTCTAGCCCATTCACAAGGGATACAGTGTCGTGTCAAAGTCGGTGTTCCAATCAGAGCCTTTGTCTTTTGTGCATGACACGCGGTTGTCAAATCACAGCTGATTATGCATCAGGAAACACCTCCAAACGGTGTCAATCACTCTAATTTTTTTTGTTGTATTTTTTATTCTAATACTCTTTATTTCAAGCAAAGCAGCCTCATTTACACAGCAGTTTATGATATTTCAATTCAAAATAAAAAAAACAAGGTATAGGACATTATGGGGCATTGAAAGGTGGTGTTTTAGTAGCATTTAAACAAAAAAAAGTCAGGCGAGGTTTATTTCTCCAAAAAACTCTTGGTCCCCAGAGGGTTAAAAGCTCTGGCTGTTCTTAGTTCATTGGAATGGCGCTCTGATGTGATGTTGGTGGTCAGGGATTGATACTTGTGAATCGTCGCTCATCCCATCCCCTTGGACCTATAAATAAATTGGAGAACCATCTGAGATCCTGGCTCGTGCGTGATTCTTGTTGCACTTTAGGATTATTTACAAACCCACACAGAGGAGGTCTGTGAAAATCTTTGTTGACCCTTAGTGAACCCAGGTACGGATTAGGGCTGGGAGGTATACTGTTTTGTACCAAAATTTGAATTTTTCACATACCGCTATTCCGGTGAATTGCGAAAACACCTGGAGTGTTGGCAGTGTGAATGTGTTTCTTAAGGGACCGATTTCAGTGCTACACGCCAAGACCACACATGAATAATAAAGTTTTGAATGAAAAATGTTTACTGGGCTGTAACAGCAACACAGATTACTGACCCATCAACATATTCCAAAAAGAAGAGTCACAACTGTAGTATGGAGTTTATTCCACTTCAAAAGGTCGGACCCGGACCACAACTATCAATTGCAGTAGCCAGCGGCAGTAATACTAGTAACTTAACTTGAAGAGGCTGTGCAACAAAAACATGGTACTGTCCATATGACAGTAAAATTGACTATTTAAAGCTAATCTAATGCAGTAATTATTTACTTATTAGAAGATAATGTTGGTAGCATTGGTTGTATAAAGAAATACAGTAAAACTGATATCATTTAGAAAAAATAACATGATATAAAAATGTTGCCATCCCACCCAGCCCTAGTAGGGATCTTAAAAAAAAACTTTCATAGGATTTAGGGTTTTTTTCTGTTAAGTATTTATGGCAAAATAAACAGTAAATAACTATGACTCAGCATTCCATCTCGTCTGGTGAAGTTTTGGTTTAATTTTGTATTTATTGATTCGTCTGCTGGTTTTCTTTCAACTCTTCTTTCTATCAGTCTGTCAAGTCACAATCTTTTTTGTTTTCTTTCTTTTGATCCTCTTTGTCATTTGTGTCTGCGTTGAATTTGTCCTCTTTGATTTCATTGCATTTTTAAAAACTAATTTCTAACTGTCAGTCAGGTAAATTTCCTCTCAAATTTTAGTTTTTTTTTTCTCACACAGCAATAGTTTCGTCACACATCTAAATAAATGAATATATTCAGCTCTGCCTTTTACCTCTGCAGCTTCATTTGAGACCTTCTACCGTGCCCTTCCCCCAACATCACCAATCAACAACAGGAATTGAGTGTTTTTTAAAATACAAGAGGCCCGTGAAATTCACAAAGGTTTGGTTTCTGTGGATTAAGATAAGATTTGATGGTGACAGTAACGAGCCAACTTATGCATTTTGCGTGTGATTGTGTGCCTCCATGCTGCACTGCTTCTTCATTACTTAGGTTGACTCATGCAGACACAAGCGACTCTGGAGCTGGTTAGCGTGTCACCACACTGCTCTGCTCCAAATGTCTTTCTCTATCGCCAGGCGGATTAAATCATGGCCACATCTCTGGAACCATTCACATTTACCGAATGTTTAAAAGCAAACATGTTGCATGAATCTTTTTCTTCATCCGTGACATTGGAAGAAATGTCACTTTTTTTACAAGTTATTCTGGAACAATTCTCTTCAACTGAGATCAAATTTTCAAGCTTACAGATAAAATGGTATATCTGGAGGATAATAATGTATAATCACCATTTAATAGGCTAATAGTGCTTTCATGTACACATGACCATCTCACAAAAGTTAAAATTGGTCTGGTCTGGTCCAAACTAAACTGCTAAGCTTGACACGTTTTAGAAGTATAGTGTGTACAAAATAGAACTGCCACGTAAAGGCTGCGACACTACGATTCTGAGACGCGTCAGATTTGTGTTACTTCATGCCCGGTGGAAACGGTCCCGTTGTCTCTGATGTTGGCTATCAGGCGCATATTACGCTTCACTGACGTATTAAATGATATTAAATGACAACGTCACTATGATGTAAAAGTCATCCAGAACATGGATGGTGTTTCACAGGAATTGGTGAGGTTTTTAGTCATGTTTAAAGGATAAAGAAGGCTTCCTATCATCTGTAAAGACTTTATAATTGTTTTAAGCATGCACAACACCTCTGTAGTGAGGTCATGGTGGTTTATTATCATGACAGCAGGGTCCTGGGTGAAGTAGCATGACAGCAGCAGAGGTAGCATTTCCATGACTTGGTGCTGGAGAAATGAAAGCAGAACTGGCCAAGCTGGCCTCCTGCCCTCATCAACCAGTAGCACCAAGGAAGCACAGCATGTTGCTCTGGCTGACAGATTCTGAAAGAGTTGAGCCAGTCTGGGACATGGTGCAATCATGATCTGGCTTTTCATGAGCTGTAGTGTCCAATACAAGTGGTAGAATCTCCAAATAAACTTGATTATAAAGAACATGAAGAGGGTGTGGTGGTAATCTCAAAGGTGTTTAGTTTAAAATGTGTGGACTATTGTCAAACATTTGTCTCAGATCAATTTAGATGTCAATGCAACTGAGGTGGCGAATATATATATCAGTGCTTTCCTCAAAAATACTGAATTCTCTATATGATTTAAGGACTACAAGTGGTAAGGGCCAAGTTTTGGGATTATTATATGATTACATCCAAAGCCAATGCAGAATTGTACAGTTATTGTTATTTAATCAACAGATCAAATTTAAAAACATAATTTCTGACTAATATTCTGTGTTTCATAGCCATTTACTAAAAACACAGTATTGTCGTGATTGACACTGAAGTTGCTTTTCCAAAGTGGTAACAATCCAGACAAATTCTAATAGGTCATGAGAGCAGTGTCGCCCTGAGTGCAAGAGCCACGAGGGAATTATTAATATACTGTATATATAAAGATGGACTCCGTCTTTACTGAAAAAGAAAAAAGTACGAGAATAGGATTTCTAGTAATTGTATAGTTTTATTTTTGTAAACACTGATGAATGAGCTGTCTTATGGCTGAGTTGCAAAATAACAATCAATCAATCAATCAATCAATCAATCAATCAATCAATCAATCAATCAATCAATCAATCAATCAATCAATCAATCAATCAATCAATCAATCAATCAATCAATCAAAAATACTTTATTAATCCCCAAAGGGAAATTCAAGTGTTGTTGTAGCTCAGTTCTTTTTCAGGGAGCCATAGAGAGTTCTAGCTGTGGACAGGAAGGATCTCCTGTAGCGGTCTGTGCTGCAGCGGATTATGAAGAATCTTCTGATCTTTCTGTTGAATATTTTAGCTTCACAGGTGTTCTTACCTTCATAGTGGGTGTGAAAACAGATCAACAACTTCTCTTTCAGTTTTAATCTCTCAAACTACGCAGGTGGTGATAAAACCCGAGTTCTCCCGAGTCCGAACGGCCTGTATCTGTTTCGTCACAATTCCTTTGTTCGTTAGTTTTCGGCAGCTCCCGCAGTTGAAACCACGCCTAGCATGCTGCTGGCTAAAAGCTGTAGCATAAGACGTAGCAAACAGGAAGACACGATGTCTAATGTTGCCATGCGCAGCGGGGCAGGAAACAGTATTCTTTGCTCTCATAGGCTAGTTTGTTAGCCAATCAGAGTCCAACAAATTCGAACAATGAATATGAACGAGCTGCTGACGAAGCAGCCTGATGGAAGGAGCCTGAACCACCTGAATTTTAACGCAGAAAGATTGAAAGGTCTGTTAATCAGTGTTTCCTGATATTTTTTAGATATAAAATGTTTCATATTACTGGTTAATACTTAAGAAATAACCACAAAGTCCTGAAATGTGTATGAAATGGCCTCTTTAATAACTTTTTTCATTTCATTCTGATGGGGTCATTCATGGATGCTAACTAGTAATTTCACTAAAAAGCAAATTCTCGAAAGTGCTTGTTCTTTTATTTACATATGAAATCCAAGGAGACTTCCACATCAAGATATAAAATCTCATATTGCTGTGAGGCTGCGCTACAGACCACAGTGCTAACACTTGAACCTTACGCTGTACTCTCACTCCTTTCTTATTCATCGCTGCACTCCTGCTGCTTTTACTCTGTGCATTTATTCCCATGTTGAGTCCAGAATCTTTCTCCTCATTATTTCCACCCAGACTCTGCTCTTTTCTTTTCCCTCTTTCTTCTTCTTCTCATTAATCTTCCATCCTGCAGTGGTCAGCTCACCCTGCAGAAGCTGAAGTGGTGGTGGCAGGATTGACTGATTTTGACTGACTATTTGATGCCATGCCCCGATGAACTCAAATGTTGCATCACTCAAGAGGACGCGAGGGGATTCTTAAATCTAGTGCTTCCTGAATCTACATCAAATTGTTCACAGTTGAGGAATTTTAGCTTTAAATTGTATTTGAGGTCAATTTTTTAATACAACTCCAAATAAAATACAGCGTTTTTAGAAAATTACGTTCATGATAAACACAGTGGCAGTTTTCCTTTTACGTTTTATCCAGAACTATGTCAGATTTCATCTTACTCTTGCGCTAACAAATCAGCCTCATACCTGAAGATCTCCAGCTGGAGTCCAGAGTAGACTCACTCAAAAAAATAAAACGTATGGTTTACCTAAAAAAGTTGTGTCAAGTGGTTCCACACAACTGTTTTAAGTAACTTTTAAGATATTTTGTTACTTAGTTTGAACTCAATGCTGTTATTACTGTTGTTACCATCCTAGACATGCATTGCTTTACATTAAAGGCTTAGACCCCTTCACACAGCCTAATTACCTTACCACAACATGAAAAATAGGGAACGTGAATGTTTTTTACAGGGTTTTGGTAAAACCTTCAGGAGTGGGTGCCCTATTCCGTATGATGCAGTTCATTGGCTATACAATTGTTCTCATTCATAAAGCTTTTGAAGCAATGCTGTGGTGGCAGCATTTCCATGAGGCTCTGGTAGTCATAGATCACTGCTCATTGAGAATCTAAAGCAGAACTGGCCATGTTGCCTTATACCTAAGGTGCAAACCCATCACATGGTACAGTCTTGCTTGTAGGACCTTCTAGAGCAGGGGTCTCAAACTCCAGGCCTCGAGGGCCACTATCCTGCATGTTTTAGATGTTTCCCTGCTTCAACACACCTGATTCAAATGAACAAGTCGTTAACAGGCTTCTGCAGGACTTGTTGAAATACAGAGGGTTTGAATCAGGTGTGTTGAAACAGGGAAACATCTAAAACATGCAGGATAGTGGCCCTTGAGGCCTGGAGCTCGACACCCCTGTTCTAGAGTTTAGTTGCTTTCTGATATGGTCTGAGTAATTCACATTAGTGTGAAGATCAGGGTTTAGTGCAATTCACTTCAGTTCAATATTACTTTAATAATCCCCAAAGGAAATCAAATATTGTAGTAACTAATTAAAAAAAATCTTGAGAGTCATTATAGATGATCCGAGCTGTGAACAGAAAACACCTGACCAGCTGATCAGAAGAAGCCTCTGAATTGGGTTTTTGAATGGTCGTATTGTGTTGGAAAGTTGATTCAGACTTCAGATTTTTAGTTATGGGTGATAAGATGTCCAAAATAACAGAAAAACATATCTAGTGAGTTTTAAGAGCATAGTAATGTCCCAATTGTATTCTCAGATATCCCCGATTTCAAATTACCTAGCTTAGACTGTCAACAAAGTCACAGAACTCTCAGCCCCTCCTGTTGGGTAGAATTTCTAAGCCACGCCCCCCCAGGTTTGGAAACACCTGTAGCCCCAGAAGACGACCGAGTGCAAGACACTGTTCCACAGTTCATTCAAGTACGGTAACATGACGGAATCACCGGTAAGTTAAAACAATATAACAACGAACAACTGACATTAATTGTTACTTTGTCCTGAACCTGACGCGGAACCAGCCGGCAGCTGTTTCTCCTGCTGTGACATGGTAGAGCGGCGAACACTCCCAGCAGTGGTGTGCTGCGGTAATATGTCTCAGTTTTTTAGGAGCACAGAAGCCAAATAAATGCAGAAGTCCGTATGACTGGAGAGACTGTCCAATCATTCCTTTCAGGCCAAACCA
This sequence comes from Pachypanchax playfairii, assembly GCA_006937955.1. NCBI lineage: Eukaryota > Metazoa > Chordata > Actinopteri > Cyprinodontiformes > Aplocheilidae > Pachypanchax > Pachypanchax playfairii. Next base: position 4,634,081 of record SSNP01000031.1, read on the forward strand.
CTTGATTGGTTGATGTTTTTAGACAAATACGGGAGAACCACTTAACTATTTTTTTTCGTCTTTTTTTTAATCTTCACAACATATTTTTCTCCATGCTTTGTTGAAACGTTTTTTAATGGGCATGAAAAAAAATATGTTAAGCTAATTTGTTATGCAAATCAAGTATAGCAGCTTTAAGTTCTAACAGGCGGATGTTGCACGGTCATAATCCAGTGTTAAAGGGGTCTAACCTGGGACATAAAAACTCTTAATTATTTGTTGTTAGCATGATTTACAATATCTCTGGTCACAAATCTTAGGTAATAACCAAAATAACTGGACTAGATTTAATGAGTTCTCTGCAAAATGGCTGGTCTTGCAGACTGGTTGAGTTTGAAACCTCTGAATGAGGCAGAGAAGTGATATACTGCTGATTCAAGCACCCAAAGATATGGATTACGGGCCCTTCTGGTGGTTTACACCATCCCACGAGTTTGGCTGAGGCAGTGGGGTTGTTTCAGGAATGCTTTGAAAGATTACAGTGTATCTCCCACCTTGGGGAGAGCCTTAGGGCAGCTGGGGGAGAACATAAAGGAAAGTTACTGGAGACTTCACATCTTGGCTTTAAGGCTCGCTCTGTTGTTCCCACCACCCTGAAACAGACTCAAGTGGTTTTGAAGAATAAATGTATTTATAGATAACAGATAAGCTGATTTTTCTGAGTCTATAGTTCAGGCATTCCCAGCAGCATGCGTGATTAGCACAAATCAAAAGGTATTTTATTTTGTTTTGTTGTAGTTGTGATGAAAAACCGTCATGCAGGTAACATTTTTTAGAAGGGGTTATGACTATATAACATTTCTCAGAGCACCAATAAATTATTCACATAGTTCGTGGGATTTTTACAAGGACAGATTTAACATAGAGTCATCTGAAAGTCACCAGTCATCATAGATAAAGTTAACAGAATAGCCAAATCCCTTTGTAAAATCATTGTTGGGCTAGAAAGAGATTTATTGTATAGCAGAAAAAAAAACCAAATAGATGGGGAACTGCGGCTCAATAACCTTTTAACTAGTCACAAATTAAAGTCAATAACTATTAAAGTGACATATTCACGCAAAGTCCAGTTATTATTCCTAAGTATAAAATTCTCTTTTAGGTTTTAACATGAATATATTAAAACAATTGAAATTAAATCATGATTAGCTTGTATAGGATTCAATGTTCTGAACAAAGACAGGAAACATGGCTTATTTTTCTTAAAATCATACCCAAAAGTCTGAAATAAGCATTCTTTTAACGCTACTATCTTGAATTGAACTGATCATCAGTTGTAGATGTACATTCAATAGTTTATTTCAAAATCCACCCAGTGATTTATGAGCTGTTTTGCTAACAAACACACACGGATAGAAACATTATCGCTCTCATTTCACCTTTCAGGTGGGATAAAAAGACACCGACTCGGAAAAGTAAAGAAAAAAAAGAAAAATTCATTACAGTTAATAGTGAAGGATATTCACATCTAAGAGAGTGTTCTGAGTGCATTCACTCGCAGAATTTTAAAGACAGAGTAAGATTAAATTCACTGCAGAAACAGCTATGATAGAGAAGAAGAAAAACCTTGCAAGCTGGTACTGTCAGAGCGAAGTGGATTTACAGGCTACTTGATGAAATCCATATTTGGCCCCAGGGATTGAGGAAAAACAACATTTTCTCTATCACACTGGACTCTACAGGCCCAAGGTAATCAATGGAACTCTATAAGCCCTGTGGATGTTTGGAGAAAAGCTTTTGTTGCATCCAGTCTGATGCAAGTTTTAAAGGAAAGAGAAAAAGCATGAACTTTTTTTTCTAGTTTAGAAAAGGGTCACAACTGGCTAAAATGACAGACAGGTATATTAGTGGTTGCCGTGACAACAGATGGTTTGTAATGGGGTAAAAAGGCTTAGAGAAACAGTTTGGAACTTTCTTTAAAAAGTTTTTTAAGGTGAAGGTTCTGGACAGTAAACATTTTTCCTGTTGTAGATGACTTATTGAACAGCCTTAGTTTGATGAAATACAGATTAGTTCTGACGGACAAACTACCCACTAGTTCAATAAGGGCCAAGATCAAAATATAAATATCTGCCTGAGCAGCACAACATATTGGAAAATTATCATCCTCACAATGTGTTAATAGTTGAGACATTCACAAATAAATTATTATAGTCTGTTAGTAGTAACAGAGCAGATGCTGGTGTAAACTCGCTTTGTTTCTTTCACAGCTTCAGTCTCTGGCTAGAGTTTCTTCACTTGATCTCTGTTACTTACTTCTCTTCTTAAAGCTGATATACCGATTTCAAATAGCCTAGCTTAGACTGTCAACAAAGTCACAGAACTCTCAGCCCCTCGAATTCCTAAGCCACACCCCCCCAAGTTTGGAAACACCCGTAGCCCCAGAAGACGACCAAGAGCAAGACACTGTTCCACAGTTCATTCAAGTACCGTCACATGGTGGAATCACCGGTAAGTTAAAACAATATAACAACAAACAACTGACATTAATTGTTAATTTGTCCTGAACCTGACGCGGAACCAGCCGGCGACTGTTTCTCCTGCTGTGACATGGTAGAGCGGTGAACACTCCCAGCAGTGGTGTGCTGCGGTAATATGTCTCAATTTTTTAGGAGCGCAGAAGCCAAATAAATGCAGAAGTCCGTATGGCTGGAGAGACTGTCCAATCATTCCTTTTGGACCAATGTTTTTAGACAAATACGGGAGAACCACTTAATTATTTTTTTCGCCTTTTTTTAATCTTCACAACATATTTTTCTCCATGCTGTGTTAAAACGTTTTTAGTGGGCATGAAAATATATGTTAAGCTAATTTGTTATTCAAATCAAGTATGGCAGCTTTTAACACCCACTCTAGTGAAAATCGCGTTTTTCTTGTTAGCGCATGTTCATTTTCCTGATGCTAGAGGACGAATCTTAAGAAAATTAAGCTCAAAATTGCATTTCTGAGTATTTCTGCATTCAAATCACTGTGACTCAGTAGCAGACGCAAAAATGTGTCTAAAACAGACAGGATTTGTGATGTAGAAAATCCACTGGGCTGGTCACAAGCTCCTACTCCACTAGCTGTATACATACATGTCAACCTTGAGAGCTCAGAATAAGGGAGACAGTTTGGGAGAATTAGGGAGACTGTGGTTGACCGTGGTGTCGGAGCGCGTTTGCAGCATGTATCTGTGCTTGTTAGACGGTGTTTCAGGTGCTATCGTTTGGAAACAACGCACGGTGGAAGGTGTTGGGAGATATCGTGAAAAATTCGGGAGAAAGGTGGCACTGGGAGATTTTCGGGAGGGACACTGAAATTCGGGAGTCTCCCAGGAAAATCGAGAGAGTAGTCATGTATGGCTGTAAGCTAGCTGTAAGCTAGTGGTAGAGCTAGCATAAATGGAGAGCTCTCAGCAATGGGGAGGGGTGGGGCGATTCTCCATGCCAATTGTCCCACCCACAGCAGAGAAGGAAATTGCTAATGAGCTAAACTATAGTAGAAACTACTTCCCAGTAAATGGCACAGGTTTTGGGATTTTGGGTAAAAACGCCATAATCATAATTTAAAGACCACTGAGATGCTTTAAAATAGCAAAAGATGATCGGAGTGGTTCTAAATAAAGCTTTATTGTAATTGTTTTCCAAAGTCCGTCCTTCATCCACCATGTCTTCAATGAGTAGTTTTTCAGCCCGGTTGATGTTGTTCATGCCATACGGGAGGTTTTAGATATCGTGGGCTTCCTGCTTTTTTTACCTTTTTTCAATGTCAAATTATAATGTGTTTTTTTATCATCAACAGAACTTGTCACATTGTCTTTCTATAATAATAAACAAAAGGGATTTTCTTGATGGAATCCTGACAAAGTAACATGAAGGGCACTATGGATTTACTGCAAACTAATAACGATAGGTCATTGTTCCCAACCTCCTCTTTCAATCACCTGATTATTTCCACCATCCAGTACTCTACATAAATCACTTTCCTTCCCTGTTTCTCTACCAGCAACTCCAGTCCCTTTGTCATAGCCCTCTCTTTTTTTATTTGGCCTTTACAAATTCATTTTCTTCATTCCAATCATTGTGTTGTACCCATTTATTCTCACCCACAGTGTAATCCCTTGCCTTATTGACTTCATTTTCACATTTGCATTTTCTTTCTGTTCAAAATACTAATTTGATAGTTGGTCAATCATATTCTCACATGTACACTGTGTGCACAAAAAGAAAAAAGATGATCAGCTCTAACTTAATTGGTGAACTGAAAAATTAGTCTGTATAAAATGTTTTTTAATCTAACACTTACATTTCACTTTTAAAAAAGGGACATGCAGGTCCACATTAAAATTTCAGAAATGTAAGAAAGGGTCCAGGTCATTAATTATTGTTACATCAATAACACTAAATCAGTGAAGTATTTGTATTATAATGAAACATTATTATGTATGAACATCATATACATCGTTGATGCTTCAAGTCTTCCTTTAAACCTTTATCTGAAGGTTAACAGCTAAGTTGATAGTTTGTGGGAAATTAATATAATTACATTTATTTACCCATTTAGGTTTTGGAAAGTGCAGTTTATGGTCAGTTGAGTGATTTAGCTATTTTTAAATGACTATTAAAGTTATGTTTTGAATTTTGTTTTAGAAGCGTACTGCATAAAAAATAGAACTGCAACATAATGCTTGTGACACTTCTGAGATGCATCTCATGCGCGCTGCTTCGCGCCTGGTGGAAATGGTCTAAATGACTTTAATGGCGGCTATCAGTGGCGTATTACGCGCCACTAACATTACGCATCTGCTGCACATTTAGTGGAAAGGAGGAGTTACACTTTCCTTAACTGGATAAAATCTAAATCATTTTTTTTTCTCTCTTTAAAACAACAAAGCCAGCTGAAAAGGTGTTTGTTGTTGTTTTAGCCCACTCTTAACTAGCTGGAGACAAAATCATGCAAAAATATTTAAATTTCCAGTCAGAATCCTGATTTGTTTGTACTTATTACACTTTTGTGTCAAAACTGGTAAATAAAATGCAAATATCATAACTTGGTCAAAAGGTTAAATCAGAATGTCAAATATTGATTTTGTCTCCATTTGGTCACAATCTAGTTCTATAGATAATAAACTCACACATTGCGACTCAATGAAACCTACACTAAGGTAAGCTAAGGGGTGTTCCAGATCTCTACACTGAAAGCACATTCGTCATATGAATTTCAAAAATGTGTTCAAAATTCCAGTGACAGGAGAGTGAGACCCTGGGACTCACACAAGAGAACTGAGAACTCCAGCCATCATTCTGGAAACTCTATTGAAAAACGGAATTTGTCGCCAACAGTCAGGTCCCAGTGAGCTATTGGCTTGTTCAATATACACTCACTGGCCACTTTAGTAGGTACACCATGCTAGTAACGGGTTGGACCCCCTTTTGCCTTCAGAACTGCCTCAATTCTTCGTGGCATAGATTCAACAAGATGCTGGAAGCATTCCTCAGAGAGTTTGGTCCATATTGACATGATGGCATCACACAGTTGGCGCAGATTTGTCGGCTGCACATCCATGATGCGAATCTCCCGTTCCACCACATCCCAAAGATGCTCTATTGGATTGAGATCTGGTGACTGTGGAGGCCATTTGAGTACAGTCAACTCATTGTCATGTTCAAGAAACCAGTCCGAGATTATTCCAGCTTTATGACATGGAGCATTATCCTGCTGAAAGTAGCCATCAGAAGTTGGGTACATTGTGGTCATAAAGGGATGGACATGGTCAGCAACAATACTCAGGTAGGCTGTGGCGTTGTAACGATGCTCAATTGGTACCAAGGGGCCCAAAGAGTGCCAAGAAAATATTCCCCACACCATTACACCACCACCACCAGCCTGAACCGTTGATACAAGGCAGGATGGATCCATGCTTTCATGTTGTTGACGCCAAATTCTGACCCTACCATCCGAATGTCGCAGCAGAAATCGAGACTCATCAGATCAGGCAACGTTTTTCCAATCTTCTATTGTCCAATTTCGATGAGCTTGTGCAAATTGTAGCCTCAGTTTCCTGTTCTTAGCTGAAAGGAGTGGCACCCGGCGTGGTCTTCTGCTGCTGTAGCCCATCTGCCTCAAAGTTCGACGTACTGTGCGTTCAGAGATGCTCTTCTGCCTACCTTGGTTGTAACGAGTAGTTATTTGAGTCACTGTTGCCTTTCTATCAGCTCGAACCAGTCTGTGTCAGGTTCAGTGTCTGTGTGTGCTGTATTTTCTGTGTTGGGTGAGTCAATTGTCTGCAGGAGGAGCTACGCTGGAGCGCGAGGCAGATTGTCTCCTTCCGTGAGTTCAGCCTCTCCTTGTGCAAGATCTCTCTACCTGTCACAGTGACTCCAAGACTAACTCTCGTCTCCATTACAGTGCTGAGAATTCCCCTGGCGCACCAGATCACCGAGCACATTTACTGCACTGTATATATTGAACTCTGCATTGTAAATAAACCTATCACTTTTGCACCTGAATCGCTGTCTGAGTCTGAGTCCTGCAATGTGGGTCAACAAAATCACTGAGCCCGTGACAGTCTGGCCATTCTCCTCTGACCTCTGGCATCAACAAGGCATTTCCGCCCACAGAACTGCCGCTCACTGGATATTTTTTCTTTTTCGGACCATTCTCTGTAAACCCTAGAGATGGTTGTGAGTGAAAATCCCAGTAGATCAGCAGTTTCTGAAATACTCAGACCAGCCATTCTGGCACCAACAACCATGCCACGTTCAAAGTAACTCAAATCACCTTTCTTCCCCATACTGATGCTCGGTTTGAACTGCAGGAGATTGTCTTGATCATGTGTACATGCCTAAATGCATTGAGTTGCCGCATGTGATTGGCTGATTAGAAATTAAGTGTTAACGAGCAGTTGGACAGGTGTACCTAATAAAGTGGCCGGTGAGTGTATATATAATGATTACTTCAAATGTAAAGTCTCTACCATTGTGTGTTATGCAAAACTTTGGAGTCCCTGAAGTGTCCTTCAACAACATGCAGACTGATCAATCATGCATTCAGGTGCTGTCTTTAAGCTATCATGGAGCAAGCTAGAGAGAGATTTGTTTATGTCAAAGTCAAATGAATAAATATCAGCCGAAATCCAATTATTGTATGTAAAACTGCTAATAAAGTTACCTGTTTTTAAAGTGTGAAGGTGTTGGAATAGCAACAATACAACCGATAGGACTTATCCTTTTAAGCAGATGGAGGGAAACAATGTTAGAAAAGGGTGCAGGTCAGACTGCTGTCATATTTCTAGTTCTTGCTCAGTCAGAATTAGCTTTTCTCAGTGTTAAAGTGGAAAGAAATAGCCTGGAAAGAACACAATCAAAGGTGTCCTTGTAGCGAAACGACTCGATCTGAGTATCCGTGTGGGCATGCTGTAGGACAGCACATCCTGTGACGAGCTCTATTAAATCCAAATGTTGTTGAACACAAGGTCGCAGGTGTTGCTGAAACAGATGAGCAAGCGGTGACGGGAGAAGATCGGCTGAGGTGCTTTGATGAAAGGACAGTGAAAAATAAATGAATAAATACCACACGAAAAGCCAGACTTTACAGTGAGTTTGATCCGTCCGAAGCACAAACATGAAGTCATTTATCATCGTGCTCGCTTTTATCCTAATTTTCTCCATCATTTTCCGAAAGTATCAAAGCATTCCACTGCTTTAGCATTAATACAAACCCCCAGGACATCAAAGGAAGGTAGCTGACGAAAAAAAGTGAGAGGACTAAACAATTAAAGCTGTACTGCAGCTTTATGCATTTGGTTTGTATGATTTATGCCTGGAGGATGCTTAAAAACAAGGCTGGCATCATTTGGGTTACAAAATCCGATAAAAAAAAGAGACAAAGCCCAACAATGTGTCTGTTTCTAAGCTGAGTCTTCAGTATTTGGCCTAAAGCCTGTTGGTTCCCTTCGCTGCAGTGATAAAGCTGTCAGTCTGTAGCGTCTGGTTCTTTAACAGTGCTACTGTTTGTGTGAGTTTCGCCTCCCCTGACTTCAGCAGACATGTTCCAAAATCTTCTCGATTAAAGCTAGACGGTGGGTTTGACTTTGCTTATCAGCGGCAAAGCAGAGCAAGTGTCTCACACCTTGACAGATGAACATGACACGCACACTCGCACCCACAGTGACGGAGTAAAAGGTGTGGGTGATTGAACAACCAGTCTCACACCTTGTGAAGTCGCTGCTGCAAAGGATTCAACTGACAAAAAATGAACAACTCTGATGTATGAAATGCTGATTGGAGGCTTTACAACCTCACACCTAGGACTGATGATTGCAAAGTTGTTCTGACTGGAAGACATTTTTAGAGTCAACCACATTTCCTGTTTTATTTATCCAGGTTGTGTGGAAAGATGGCTAAACTTTTTGTATCTTAAGTACAATTTGCTATGAAGTTCTCACTATCAATCTAAAGGAAGAGTTGGACCAGAACAGTTCCTGCACATCCAAAGCCTGAAATGTGTTCATGATTTAATCTGAGACCAGAACACGTTCCTTGGTCTTTCTCGCTTCTTACTACCTACATAATAGAGGTCACAGTACCTTAGAAGGTCCCTGCAGATGAGGTCAACTAATGAATGACCTGAGACAGGTCAATGTGGCTGGAAAAAGTAGGTCTTCTCAGTAGAGGATGGCTGTAAAGGTTTGTGGGAAGGTCCGCTAGCAGGCTGTTTAAGAATCGAAGGATTCTAAATTCACAAGACTTTAATAAAAAAGGAAATTCTTTTGCTTGTTACAGAAACTCTCAGTACAAACGGGAAGAAAAGGATAATAACCACACAGGATAAATATGATTCAATAAGATTCATAGAAGATTCATGTTCAACAGAGTAGTTCTACATAAAAGTCAAACCAGTGGTTTTAATTGAAAAGACCCTGGGGCCCAAGAGGACCTCATTAGCTTTAACAGCAGTACAAGTTGGACTCCAGGTTAGAGGTAAACCAATTAAACAGATGACCCATTTAATTTGATGATATTTTCTATTTTTCCAGATAATCGGTTATTGACCAAGCCAATACTCAACCAGTTACCAAGTAGGAAAAAAAATCAGCACTAGCTGCAACAACCAGCTCACAGTAGCCAGTAATTCAGGTTTTTGATTGGAAATACTATATTCATTGGTGTATTTAAAATATATAAGCTCTTCTACATTGGTAGGTAGGTAGAGTAGGTACGTAGGTAGGTAAACACAAACAAAAAATAAAATAAAACAATCTAGGCAGCAGAAACCAAAGAAAGTATTGGCTGACTGTTAACCAGAGGGATGTCAGTTGAAGCCCAGCTTCCCCATCAGTTTATTTCAATGAGACTTTTCAGGTTAAAAAAATAAGACGAAGACAAATTGAGCAAATACAACATGCAGTTTTTAAAAATAACAATTCCATTTATTCAGGGTAAAACATAATCCAACCTGGGCCCTGTGTGAAAAAGTAATTACTCCCTGAATTTTGGTTTAGAAAGTACTTTAGAGAAACAACAGGAAACTGCTCTTAAAGCCAGTCTGACACACACACACACACACACACACACACACATAAAGGAAACAAAAGACTTAACATGGACATAAACCTACACACTTTATGCCAGAAAGGCCATCAATATAATGGTATTCAGCTACACTGCCAGAGAGGAGGACATATGCATCACCATCAGCACTCACACAAACACAATCTCCTCGGTGGTGACTGCAGATTGATAGCTGCCCTGAGGCATTGTGGGAACTTTGGAGCATAGAGTGAGGTTCAGAACGAGGCAGGAGACAACTCGGGATGTGACTTAAATTCTCAGTTCAACTCTCAGATTAGGTCTGCCAGCATGTCTAACTTGAACAACATTTAGGACTCCAACAGCTCCCACGGTGGCTGTCAGATCATGGATTAACTCAATAACCTATTGCACTAATCTGGATTTGGTCAACATAACGTAGGATTATATGGCAGTATTTACAATGAACCTGAAGCTTTGCAATTATCACTCTCCACCACAGTATATCAGACTGTCTAAGAACTAAACTTTTACCTTTTTTCCTAAAGGTGGTAAAGAGGAATTTGTAGCAAATTTAGATATCAAATTTACTTCAAAATCATTTTATCAACTTGTAGTGGTCTTGCACTCTGGTTTCCAAAAGAAAAAAGATATTATTCATCAATCACAGACCTGGTGTGGCTTGAAATAAAGTAGCCAATAGATAACGAACCTGTTTTGTTATCTATTGGCTACTAGATTGTAAATCACACTTCTGTACGTACTACGTAGTTTGCTTAGGTCTCGGTGGAGCAGAACCGAGACCGCTTTCATTTTGTGCCCTTGTTAACCTATATGATGTAGTTCACACCAGACATGGAGCGCTGAGAAGTGATCATTTCAGCGTCTGGTCTATTTTTTGCGCAAGCCGCGAGAGTAGAACGTCAATTCTGGCAGGAAATAACATTCGAGACAATCTGGTTAAAAATAATAGCAATTCTTCAAAATAAAATACCGCAATTGACAAATGCGATCATAATTTTGTGTCTAAACAGAAAAGAGATGAAAATAAACACAACACCTACACAAACACACACACAGCTCAATGGAGTGTGCTGACTATGTTGAGGGGGGTGGGGTTTTTGGGTGTCTAAACAAACAAAAGAGTAAGAGAATTTAAGACAAGATGAACGATGTCAAATTAAAAGCAGGAGTAACTAAAACAAGCTCTCTTCAATTGTTTTTTGATGTTATTTGCATACCCATGGTGAAAAAATAAACAGATGAGTAGAAGCTCTTGTGGATCAGAGCAGAGTGTCTGACGTGAACCGGGAAAAAGCTGAGCAGTGTGTAGCATCCGGCTTCAGTGATGCACGCTAGCTAGCATTTCAGCACTTCCAGCACTTGTACTGAGTAACAATAAACAGCCTTTTACCATTGATGACTCCAAGATGTTTGAAGAAACAAAGTTGTAGTAGTTCCACAAAAAACTCCAGCAATGCCAATCGTAAACACAACTACGCAATTCACGATTTACAAAGGCGTTTCTTCCGTTAAGGGGAGGGGAGGAAAAGGGGGGGGCTACAACGCATGCACACTACTCGAAAAACAACAAACAGCCGTTGAGCTTCTCATTCGGAGCAAAATCCTGTTTACCACCTTTAACTCTAAATCCAGTGAAAATGAAACATTCAGAAGTGTTGTGTTAGTCGAATCTCCATCTTGTTTTTGTTTTGTTCTTTGCAAAGCCATTTATAGCTGTAAGTGTTAAGTGCAACTCACTCCAAGCAACAGCTCATGTCAGGTAATAACCACTTCTCATCAGTCTAACAGATTTAACATGCAGTGTCTGCAGGTGAGATAAAAAGTATACACATATACTGTGAATTTGATTTGTAGTGTAAAAGTACTTTGAGTGCTCTGTAAAAACAGAAAAGAACGACAGTATTTTAATGTGGTTCATTTATCTCTTTTACTGAACTTTTTTCCACTTCTGAATGAAACTGATAAATGAAAACTTTCTACTTACCTCTGACGTCCTCTGAACAATCCCTCAACAAACCTGAGCTCAGCTTCTCAACTAAAAAAAAAAACAAAAAAATCTGCTTGGATCTGATCCTACCTAGCCTGCGCTCAGCCATACTGACCTCCTTGTACTCACTTGCAGTCAACCCTCCTCTCCTTGCTCCTCTGGTTGATTATTCTGTTTCCCGGACCCCAACAACCTTTTCTGAAACACAAGAAATGATAAACTTTGGACTCAGTCTCTAGCTTCACTTTGTCTAATTGTCTGACTCTGTAGTTCAACAACTCGCAGGCAGCAGCAGGAGGGTAAAACTGCCCATGATAATGTCAAAAAGAGTTTTTTAGCAAAAATGTGGCAAATATGAGATCAATTTCTTATCTGTGCTTCTTCATCCTTTCTCCTGAGCAGTCTGTTGCCTGCAGGCAAGCAAAAGTAGACAATCCCTGAGTGAAGGCAATGAAATCAATGATTAAGCCAGTTGGCTTCTGACACCCCGTGTCTCATTCCCTCACAGACAGTAGGATTTATGGACTGGCAAGGACAGGGCGAAAAATGGATGGAGACCGCTTACAGATGAATAGAACAATGGGAAAATAAGATCGAGTGAGTGCAAAGACAAAGAAGAGACTGATAGCTGAAACTTAAGATGGGATAAAATTGAAAAAAAAAATCATTAACGAAGACAGAAATAAAGATTATGAGAGAAGGCAAGAACGTGCCAATTTTAAATCAATAAATCTTTACACTTGTGCTCTGGTACATTCAAGGCTGTCGTCATGGCTGAACTGGTAGGAATTTGACTCATCTGCTGCCAAACGCGGAACATTTTCAGCAAGTAGAATGACTGAATAATACAAAGGAGAGCTGTTACAGACCATTTTATCATGAAAAGTTATCACCAATGCCAAGGAACTTCCACAGCTTCTGCCAACTTGTTCGCCCTTTTCTTACCTCACAAACTCAGACCCATCCATCCATTAATTTTCTATACCTATCTGTATCTGTTCAGAGTCGCGAGAAGCTGCTGTTTATCTCCACAGGTCACTGGTAGGAGGAGGAAAACAGTTTGCCAGTCCATCAAAGAACCAAATAGAGATACACAATCCCTCACACATCTATGGCCAATTTAGAGTCACCAATTAGCTTAACATGCAGAGTTCACAGACATGAATAGGGACATGTAAAAGTTCTGGCATAGCTTCCAGGACCTTCTAGCTTCATCAATTCTACCAGCTGTTTGAATGTGCAGCCTAAGAATTCAAGTTCTACAGGACATGGTGTACTATGATGCACGCTAATACAATGGACGACAGTAAAATGCACAATGCTTATATGCACCAAACTGCTGGGCACGTTCTCGTATAATAGAGAATCCATATGCTTATATACACAGCACCGGCGGATATATGCACAGAATATTTTGAGGTATCATATATGCATCTCACTGAACCTCACTATTTCTTGCTAGTTGCTTGACTGTGCACACCTCCTCTGGTGTCCTCCCACGCACTGTCGCGGTCAAGTGCACGGAACTAGGTTGCCCTGGTGTATTCGCGCATTCATGTCGGGTACATCTGGCTGAAGTTGCCTGATTCCTGACTTTGTCTTTTCGCCTACTCCCTGCCTGACACCTCTGTTTGGTTGTTGAAGTTGACTCTTGTTCTGAACCTTGGATCGTAGCTCTGCTTCACACCTAACTAGACTAGTAAATTGGAGTACCCATCTGACAGACTAAGGCAGTGTTTTTCAACTCTAGTCCTTGGGACCCGTTGTCCTGCATTTAGATGTTTCCATGTTTGAACACACCTGAGTCACATGACTGCAGTTCAACAGAAGCCTGTTAATCAGCCATCAATTTAAATTAGGTGTGTTGAGGCAGGGAAACATTGAAAACATGCATGGCAGTAGGTCTCGAGGACTGGAATTGAAAACAATGGACAAAGGACTTTTGGAAAACATTCTATGGACACTGAATTAACTCAGGGGAGGGTGGGGGGATCGAGTTTAAATGGTAAATGGCGTGTACTTGTATGGCACTGTTCTGACTCCTGTAAGTTCTCAACTCTTTCAATTGCCCTCTGGTGGTGACTTATAGTATTGCCCTCTGGACAATACAGAACCAGTGCACATGCAGGCTGAGTGCTCCACCACAAAGTTATTTGTCTGATCCTTAGGGTAGATCTGTCAGTGAGTATGATTGCTCCTTGTTTATTTTAGTTCTTTCCAACTTGTGAGCATAAGAATGATGCCTGAGACATTGTAGTTCCAGCTGTTAAATTGAGCTAAATAAGCTAATGCTAATCAGGAGCTAAATGTTAGCATCTGCAGGCTACCGGCTAGTTTGCTTGTTGTTTGGGCCTGATTTTTGCTATGCATATGTGAATTTGCACAGTTTGTTTGCATTTGCTATGTTATATGCCCTATTTGCTTACTTCTGAGTGGATTATGTTGGAATAATGTTTGTTGTTTCTTGACTAGTGCTGTTGCTTATAGATAAGCATATTTACTCAACTCTGATGAGTCAGTAAAGGTCTGAGCAGGAACTTTGCACTTATTTTATTTTAATATATTATATGTCTTATTTGTATTGCAGTTTTACAGCTTCTGGAAGATTACAGTAAAACACACTCAACCTGGAGTCAAGCCTACTGAGTCTTTCTGTTCGCTATCTGTCTAACAATACCAGTGACGTATCTGCCAGGACAGAATAGGCACTTTACTCGGGTCCTACGACCGCCAAGGCGCTTTACACTACAGTCAGTCATTCACTTATTCACACACACGTTTGGTGATGATGAACTACACACATGTTGTAGCCACAGCTGTCCTGGGACACACACTGACAGAGGCGAGGCTGCCAGACACCAGCGCTGCCGGACCCTCCAACCATCACCAAACAGGCAGGATGGGTGAAGTGTCTTGCCCAGGCAGTCTTTTTCTATGGGCAGGGTAGGGATTCGAGCCGGCGACCTTCAGGTTACCAGACGACCCACTCTACCGCCTGAGCCACGCCTCCCCCCCCCTTTAGCTTCTGAATTGTACATCCCTCCTGCCTCCCACAATAAAGAATGATTTTATTCATGTCATTCTACTCTTTGCCTGTTGCTTTTTCAAGTTCAATTCAAGAATCTGATCCTGACATTATGGCCAACTTTTCCAATGTGGAAGTTAGAGCTGTTGTTTAGACTGACAATTTTGGCAACGGGAACAGGAAAAGTGGATATAGAGATTGATTAGATAGATGGGTGATTCTGGTGAATGATATTTCATGCACTAAGTGCCCCATCCTGCATCCAACAGCTAGCAGGCTAGTACTTAAAAATAACCCCAAAAATCTACATAAATAACCATGTAATGTGAAACTAATGGCAATGTTAAGACTCTTCACGTAAACCAATGTGAAACATTTGAGACTGGAATTGTTTTCAGTCTGCAGCAACTCATTTAAGTCCTGGTCCCACTTGGTCTAGCCATTAGCTCGTCAATCCAGTTAGAGCTAATCTCCAAACTCTGGTCAGTCAAGGTTTTACTCACAACATGAAGGCCCTCCTTTTGTTTCTAACTTATTCACAGAAACCCACTTCAAAAGTCTCTACTATTGCTTTAAAGTCAAACTGGATAAAATATGAAGGTAAATGTGTTACAGTTGTGCTAAAATCACCCAACTTAAATGACCTCTAATCAAGTGTTTCTTGTAAATTCAATTAATCTTATTGATTTAATCTATTTCAACAATCAAATGAATGAATCAAATGTTTTCAGCTGAAAATCTGAATTGACAAATTAACTGCAGCTGTTGATAAAATATGCGTGGGATTACATAATGATGTGAAAATATCAAAATAAAGAGCTTACATGTGCCGGTGCCTGCACACAGTTAATATTTACTGCTGCCTACACAAGACTTGAAATACATAGCTTTTTTTTTTTTTTAGCAAAAAACATTCAGTTCTGCTGTTGAGTAAATCCCGCAGTTAAAAAAAACTGTATTGAAATTTTAGTTTGAAGAGGCTGATTCACTCACTGATAAACAGATGTTACTTTAAGAAGACCTTGAATGGTATTTGGTTTCATCTGTCTCAATTTCCTCCTGATTTTTGGTTATTTGTTGTCTGTTTCTTTGATTTATTGTCCTTGGTGTTTCTCAAAGTTATTCTCTCTTATTCCCATCTTTGGCATTCTCTCTATCTGATTGTCCTTGTTTCTTGTAAATCCAAATCGTGCAATGTGTGACACTTTGATTTGCACTTGAAAAGCAAGTTGCAAGGACTTTTTTGTCTTTGTTTTTTCCCCACTATATTTATTTTAAATTCCGCCAATGTAGAAAGCAGGTTGCAAAATAAATTTGATTTCTTTATTACATATTGGGATATAAGAATCTGGTGGGGCCCCTCATCATTTCTCTAAAAACCATTCTTTGTATTTTAAAGAGACTGCGATATCAGAGATGTTTGGCTTTCTTAGAATTCAAATTTGGGGATGAGTCATTGCCTTGTTCAAGAGGAGTCTTGTTGACATGGGATGGATCAATGGATCGCAGTTTCTTCCGTAGCAATCAGATAGGTGTTGCTCTGGTTTTTTTTCAAAACAACACTGAGCTGAAAGGCAAAGCAATCGACTTACCAGTCCATCACTGTTTCAATCTAATCTATGATCATAAGATGTGGATCATAACTCAAAGAATAAAATCCCACATACTGGACACAGCTGAAATGAGCTTCTTATGATGGGTGGACGAGCTGAGCCATAGAGATGAAGAGGATCCGTCTGGGGGAGGCTGTTCTTCCTCATCGAAAGGATTCAGCTGAAGGGGTTTAACTATTTGGTTAGGTCACCTCCCAGTTGCCTCCCTCTGGAGGTTTAGTGCCACACCCTACTGTATAAAGACCCAGAACTCGCTGGAGGGATTTACCTCCTCCCAAACCTGGAACACCTCACGATCTTCCAGAAGCAGCTGGAGAGTGTTGCTGAGGAGAGGAACATTTGGGTTTCATCACCTAATCCTGTTACCTCCATCACCAACCATGGAGAAGTGAAAAAAAAACAGGTGGAATTTTTTAGACTGCTCAACATGGACCAATTTGATTGAAGTTGGTCTTTAAGATTTTATTATAACACACACTTGAACTTATTTGAAAATAATGATTCTGATTGCAGTATAAATGTTTTTAAACAGGTAAAAAATGAAAGCAACAGATGGGATTCCACATTTTCTCTATCTTTTGGAATGAGTCTCTTAAATAAAAATCTTGAAATGGGATGTTGGGATTAAGTGATCGTAAAAACAACTCTTGGCACATTTAATGACACTGTTCAGCAATAATTAGTTTAGCTTTAGAAATGCAATTTATTAAGTTGATTCAGATGGAAATACTATCATAAATGTCCGGTTGTATAGTAATTACATAACATTTTAAAAAGGTAATTTTGATTGTTCGTACATCGTCAGACGAAAGCACCACAAAATATTCAATTACACAAAATGGGCAAAAAAAAAGGAGGACTATAAATTTCTATTTTGTGTCTGTAATTCTTGACAGAGAAGCTCAGGCGTTGGCAGGAACACATCCTGATTGTCTTCACACATCACAGACCAAAGGGCATAGAGCTGTGCAGCAGACTGCCAAAGATCTGAAGCAAAAGCTGAAATCTTCTTAAGCCTTTCCAGATACTCTGAGCATTTGCACAGTCTGAAGGACAAAAGTAGCAGGGATTTGACTTGCGGGACTTTTAGTCAGCACTGCTCGCACAAACACTTCTTGGGGTGGGGTGGGGGTGGAACGTTTCAACGGATTTCAAGCTGTTTGTTAGATGTTTAAGACAAGACCAAGTATAGACAGCCAGCTAAACCCCTTAATCCAGCATTTCAGTTAAAACGATTACATTGCCACATGTTAAATTTTTAAGCCTTATTAAAATGTAATCCAGCCAGGAAAGGTTGCCAGAACACAAATGCTTTTTTTTCCAGCATTGTACTGTGTTTCAGAAATACTATTAAGCTCTACAGTTGTTCAGCTTGGCAGGAAAAACTCTCAAGGGAAAAAATACAAATCCCAAATGAACATTTAATATGTACGATAACAAAATGTAAACATGCAAGTGTATGTCTGACTCAACTCAGGAGAAGAATGCCACAAATAGATCACAGTGTTCTAATGTTAGTCAACATTTGCATTCAGACTAAAAGAAATTAGATACAAGAACCTAAAGTCAGGTACTCTGGCATTTCTTAGTTCTGGTACTCAAAGCACAAGGTCCAGTGAGTGTGAGATGTTCCCTTGCTTTAGTCCACCCTGGTTAGATTGATGTGGGTCAATATCCATTTTCTAAACCCGCCTTATCTTGTTAAGGGTTGCGGGAAGTTGGTGTCCATCTCTAGTATTCATTGGGTGAGAGGCAGGGTCACACCTGGACAGGTTGCCAGTCCATCACAGGGCCACATAGAAACATTCAACCATTCACACTTACACTTAGAGACGATTTAGAATAACGAGTTGACCTTATGCATCGTTTTGGACAGTGGGAGGAAGCGAAGTCTCCAGAGAAAACCCACACATGCACGGAGAGAACATGCAAACTCTATGCAGAAAGACTCGAGCCCGGATTCAAACTCGTGACCATCTTGTAGCAAGGCAACAGCTCTACCAACTGCACCACCATGCAGCCCTGGTTCATTATCATACTGTAGAAAAACAATGGAACTTTTGAAGAGTTGAGGTCTAAAACTTCTTGTCCAACAGTGGGGCCCAAGACTCAGGACCATCAGAACACTGCATTACACTGGAATTTCCGGTCATGAAACCCCCTAAAATCAGCATTGTTTCAGCAAATTAAAAAAGCACTCAGCAAGAAAAGAGAAAGAAAAAAAAATACTTATTTTTACAGGCTGATGAATCTGTGGATACAGACTATTAGGCGTTGGCAGAAATTAGAACCCAATAATGTAAACCCATTAAAAGACCAAAGTCCCAAATAAGCAAAGGTCAAAGACCTTCCCATAAACCATAAAGATCAAGAAGTAAAGCTAGCAATTATTTTGACATGCAAAACAAATCTGGTACAGGAAAAGTCCAACCCAGCCAACTATGTTTAAGTCCAACAAGAGTGCTTATTTATGAAGTATGAGGACAAAGCATTGTTTACAGGAAGTCAATTGTTATTATGAAAATATCTGTCTTTTCTACTTCTTCCAACATTTCTGTCTGAACCCAAGTACAAAGGCAAACGTATATGTCCATTTCAGTATTAGCTAATGTTGCTTACATACAGTAGGGCTACAGGAGTTCTTTACATCGCGGTACATGCAATAATTCACTTACAGCTGACAGCAAAGGATTTGAAGTTTAATGTTAACAAATATAAATGTAGGTATAATACCATCCACTGGTAGCTTTGGTTATTCGGGGAAACTGATGTAAGATCAGGTTGTTGGACAGGGGTGTTTTGCCTGAGCACTTGATTGACAACAAGTCCTTAGTCAAAACCTACTCGTCTTTTGATCTTCTTTGAAGTAACATCTCTAAAACCTTAACTGTATCAATGCAAAGCTGACAAAGGCAGATTTAAAATGAAAAAGCCCAAAGACAGTAGTTAGGAAACAGCATCGTCAGCAACACAGTCACTAACCTCATCTTGTGACAACCACTCTCCAGATGTAAGTGGGTTAACAAAAAGAAAACTGGAATTTTCTTGGTTCTACAAGACTTCTCATTTGAGGAGCTTTCTCAATTTAAAATGTAGTGTGAAGTTTCAGTGAAAAGTAGTGAGTGCATCATAAAGTCATTTGGCTTAAAGATCACTCCCCCACTCCTTCTATCTGAGTATCTTGGGTCTTTGTTGGCCTGGTCTATGTGGGAGATGTTTTGGTCACATATGAATTGTAGTAAAAGATTCTACTGGTTAGGTTCAGAGCTGCAGAGTATGTGAATCAACTGCACTGATACAAGTGGGCAGTCCATTTGTAACCATCTAGTCCACATTCATTTCAAATATGCATCTTCAACGGACAGTAATTAAAACATAACAACAATAATGCCTATATGCTATTTAGCATCTATCTATGCTATCTACAGTATAGTATCTGTATTTACAGTACATGTGTGGCAACCTAACAGCAGAGGGAATGATAGTGGTTAATCCTCATAGTGGGCACTTACTTTACTTAAAGGCATTACAAGAAATCCTACTGAGGGGCTGTAGTCTGATTGGTTGATAATTCATCTTGCCTTCTCAGTCACATACTCCTTCCTGAAATATTTTAGTTCCCTTTTGCACTGTCAGCTACATAAAGTTGAAAGTAAGATTAATACACCTTGGGGGACTGAGAACCTTGATCACTATATTTGTTCTATATATCCACTGTATGTGCAAAAGGGAAATCAGTGTCTTATCTAACGATGAATAACCAAGTCTTCAAACAGGAGTTCCATTGATTTTCTATAACTGCTTGTTCTGGTTCTGTTCAGGGACCTGGTTTCTACCTCCAACAGTCATTGGGCATAAGGTAGGGTTACACCCTGTAAAGATTACCCGTCAATCACAAGGGTTACGTAGAGATAAAAGACATTTATCTCACTCATACCTAGGGTATATTTAGAATTGACAGTTAACCTAACAGGGTACTCTGCAAAATCCTTCATTCCGCATAGCAAACACCAAGCCATAAGTTGAACCCAGGACCTTCTTCTTGTGAGGCAACATTGACAATCAGTAGAACCAACTACGTATCCCTCAAATGGAACTTCACAATGAAAATGAAATTTGACAATTAGTTGTAGAAAGTAAACCCTAACAAACTTTCTATTCGCTGCCACCAAAGTTGAAACAACCTCTAAAGATCAGTTTGTACTGAACAGCCTGTATTTTTAATTTATCTTTAACTTAATGACTGAAGTATTCTTCACAATGGCTTTTCATGGGGGCAAAGTCACTTTCCCTCCCTATTTTGGCTGAGCGGATATTAAAGCAGAACTAAGTAAGTTTTGCTCTCGCTCTCCCCCTACTGGTCCCTTGTGAAAGCTCACTGTCGTAACGTTCCCCCGCCGCCGCCCCCCCAACAACAACGCGCAGAGAACGCTTTTGCAAGAAGAAAGAAAAACAAAATCAAGAAAATGTCTCGACAGGTGAGTATTATTGTCATCTTTGCGCTCCTAAGGGTGGCGTTGCTAACAACGGCAAGGGCTTCATGCTTGTATTTATGTACGTGAGTGTGAGTGCCGTAAAGCAGGTTTGTTCTCGTGAGATTAGTCGGGTCCGATCCACTGAAAGTTGCAAGTGCTGCTTTCAGGACACAGACCCCGGAGGGAGGGGAGGGACCCACGAATCACCCCGCCAAGTCCTTGTTTACCCCCACAGGGACTCTAGAAAACATTTATTGAGGTGAAAAAACTTACTTAGTTCTGCTTTCATCTTTAATAATCTAATATCTAAAAGATGAAAGTAAGCCTGTGAAAGACAGATCTAAAAAGAACCAATCACCTGTCTGGTGCTCTTTTTTAACTGCCATTTTCAAACAGTTTAAAACACATGATTTTATCAGCTAGTTACATGAGAAATCAAAGCTATGGCTCTTTTCATCAGTTGGCTCTCTCAAAGGATCCCTTGACTGAAAATTTAAATACATTACTCTGCTGGACTGTGACATGGTACATTGGTTGCCAAGGACTCGTAACATTTCTGCTGTGCATGAATAACACTCAGTTTCTTTACAATAAAACCACTTGTTCAAGACTTCATCATGTTTGTAGAGGGTTTTTCATGCCTCCATTCAATGAAAGGTGCACTAAAAACCAGGTATACGTCAGAGTTTTTTTACATTACAGAAAAGCATGCTTAACTGTGACAAGAAAATCAATAAAAAAGCTAATTACACTATACGCCGTACTGAGATGGAGCTAGCCAATAAATCCGTCCTTGTATCAGTTTGTGCTGGTGACATCATCAAAGGTTAATTATCTTTGATTAATGGCTTCGTCCGAGCTGGCTTAGCAGAGTTTTATTATCACAGTTTAATACAGCAGGAGATGGTGTTATCCTACATATGGTCTGGCAGGCACTTTGAGTGGGAGGCGAGGAACTCTAACCCAGTAGGCTTAGTGCCATTCTTCACACATTAACCTAAACACGCTTTAATGAGTGCGCGCGGCGGCGTGAGATGCAAAGTGTTGAGGAATATCAAAGGAGAAGGTGGGGAACCTGTGAAGTTGATAAACTGACAAGCTAAACAGTATTTCAGCCAGTAAACTGCGCTTGGTGACATATATAGTAGCTGGAGTGTATACGTGTGTGTCAAACTGTCAGACGGCAGTGGAACAGACAAATCCCCTTCTGCACATCACCTTCAAAGGAGGACTACCCTGAGACAACGTGTGTGTGTGTGTATCAGCCAGTCACACCAAAGAACCGTTCCTTAAGTGATCGGAGGATGAAAAAGGAGAGAAAAAATGAATGGAATACAGAGCAGGTAAAGAAATAACAGAAAGAGGTTGGAAATCACTGACTGATGGAGGGAAAAAAAGACATGAAGAGATGGATGGAAAGGCAGGGAAGAAGATGAAGCAGAGGACCATAGAATAAGAAAATATGATACAGGGATGAAAGTAGAAACAGGTGAGCCAACCGATGAAAAATGAAAGAAAGTGATGCAAGGGTATCTTAAACAAAGCAAGAAGGAAGTGTTGACCTCTGGTGTAGTTGACTCACCACAGAGGAATGAGTTTTAGCAGGAAGGAGAGAAGAAGCAAAGTGAGGAGGATTTAAAAAAAAGGGATTAAGGGCAAGAGCAGAGACATGAGCATTTAGATGTTGAAAGTAAAAATAAAATCTAAATAAAAAGAAGTGAGGTTAAAAAAACTAGCAAGAAGAACAAGGGAGTAGAACATGAATTAAAAGATAGATTGAATAAAAAAAGATGAAAAGAATATCATCAGCAGGATATAGTATGAAGGTGTTTATAAAAACAAAGAGAAGTGAACTATGACATGATGAATAGAGTTTCAACAGAGGGAGAGCCGGCTTGAACAAACAGTATGATCGAGAATAAAGTTTTAAAAAATACAAGTTGACAAAATAATTCTCAGTATTTTTGTGTTTCCCTTTTTTGTTCTGCTCATTTTCAAATGACATTGAATAAAAGTTCTACTTGTAAAATGTCCTGTGACACAATAAGTTAGGTTAGAATTAAGGACGGGGTCATTTTGACTGATTTACTTAAATACAAGCAGACATTTAAATTTTGAGTCAGAATTTTAAAAAATTACCACCAAATAATCAGTAAGACTTTAGGTGTTTCATTTGAATAATTTTATGATTGGGTAACATTTAAACCTGAATGATGAATGATTTTGCCATTTTTAGCCTCTACAAAGGTCACAAATATGCATAGTCCAAGGAGAAGTTTGAAAAAATGATTTTAAAATAAGGAGGGAGAGGTGGGATGGTGAGGAGAGAAATAAAGGCACTGTGGAGAATAAGGAGAAGAAACTGAAAGGTGAGGACATAAGGACTGATGAAGAAAGAAATTATAGCAATAAAACTAGAAAGAAGAGAAAAAGATAAGAAATAAAGGTCGTAATGCTGCAGAGAAACAATAAAAAACTAAGTAAAACTGCAATAACTGTGTTTCACAGTTCCAGTCCTTGAATACCACCCTTTGAATTGATTAAAAGTCACCAGAATCAGGTGTGTTCAAGCAGGAAAACTTCTGAAACATGCAAGAGGGTGATCTTCAAAATCTGCAATTTAGTACTGCTCTAACATTTTTGGAAACGAATAGTTCTGGATCTGCATCTTAAGCCTCGGTCACAAGGATTCTTATTAACGAGTTTGTATGAATGCCCCATTTCCTACAAAATTTAGAGTTGGTAAATGTTTATAAAGTTTCCTGCAGCATTTTTTGGCAGTTGGTACTGCTGCCAATTCAATTTGCAACAGTGACTTGAGGCATCCTTTACAAAATTAGGTAATTTTCTGCTGTACACTGGCAGTAGAGTTCTTATGTTCTTTGGTCGGAGAAGGACTGGAGGAAGGTTTCAATGCTCCCCATGTGCAACTCATAGTAATTTCCAGCTGTTATTACTAATATCCTTCTGCTATTGGTACATTTTGTCATGGAATTTTAGTAGCGATGGTGATCATTACATATGCTCAGATATTTGAGAAAAAGTCTGTAATTTTCAAGATAGCGATGATGCCGAGAGACTCCAGCTGCATCTTCTACAGCTGCAGGATAAAGAGGAAGAAGATCTAGAGGTAGAAAATGTTGAAAAAGACCATCTACCTGATCAGGACCTTCCAACCGAGAATAGACCAGTGGATTGTTTTAAGGCTGTATTAAGAAGGTTGAAGGAAAGGATCGAGAATATCCTCTTTAGCATCTTCACAGCCATTTGTACAGGTCATTTAACAAAGGCTTTAACTTGAGGGTATCTGCCCTGGCATGGATTCTAAACGTGCTTCATCCTTTTCAGGGTTGCAGGGGGCTCTTGCCACACAGTCTTTGGGCGAGAGGCGGGGGACACCCTGGACAGGTCGCCAGTCCATCACAGGGCCACACATAGACAACAACCATTCACACCCATAGGAACAATTTAGAGTTGCTAATTAACCTCTTGCATGTTTTTGGACTGTGGCAGGAAGCCAGAGTCCCCGTAGAAAACCCACGCATGCACGGGGAGAACATGTAAACTCCATGCAGATAGGCCCCAGCGTACAGGGCCAGAGTGGAGGTGTGGCCGAGACCGAGCTCCTTTATACCCCATAGCAGCAGAATCCTGACGTCACTTATAGAGAAAATAAGGTCTCATCAATGTCGGATTCAAATTCAAGTGCAGTGTAATGTTTTAACCTCAAGAGGGCGCTCCACTAACGGTTTTTGGCATAAAATGAATAGTTATATAAAAATGTGCTAAAATACCCAAAACAAGACCCAGAAATGTAGACAGGACTATAAGACACTCATTTATAGAGTTTATCAGCAAAAAAAGTTGATTTGGGGGTAAGTTACACTTTAAAGAAAATTAAATGTACCTTTTTTTTTAAAGAACTATCCAAACTTGTGAATTATAAGGTCCTATAATGTTTAAAAACCCAATTTAAATTTTAAAAAAGTCTGAGAAAACCTGTGTGACAAAACTGCTGAACTTTAGGATGGGAGATTTAGAGTTTCTGCTCCAGTGGCCTGGATTTTCACCCTAAATTTGCTCATTCAGCCAAACCGAGTAATCAAGCAACAAGAGAGGTGAGCTGGGACCCATCATTTACACTAACATGGCTTCAGAAGTTAAAAAGATTGCCAAGTCAGCACCACTCCTTCTGTAATGCTTATTGTTACTGTCTGAACATGAGGAACAGATTTTGCTGAACAGCATTTAAAAGACCCAGAGAGGATGAGAAAAACGATTGCTTCTTCTAAAGGCAAAGACTTTTTAACCATTTATGCAGAGTGCCAAGGGAAATGGTGGCTCATCAGACTTAAGTGGGATAAGGTTTAACTTTCTGAAAAGCAAATAACTAAAGCATAAACCCAAGGAAAAGAGCAATGGCCTCAGGTCTTTTTATCAGCCTGTCCTTGCCTCAATTAAAAGCTCTGTGAACATTCTGTACTTCAAAATGACACTTGGAGATGGCTGTCCCGTCTGATAGAACTTGACAGGATCTGCTGGGAAGATTGGGATAAATGCCCATATCCAGATGAACAAAGCCTGTGGAGACTTTCCAAAGAAGACAAGGGGCTGTAATTGCTGCAAGAGGGGCTCCAAAGTGGTCTTGAAACAATGGTTTGGATACTGATATTGAGAAGGGGGTGAATGAGTAACAACAAAATGATAAAGTGGTAAAAGTTGCATCACTCAATGGACAACAATGAGCCAAATATATTTTACATGATTAATGTTTCCTACCGTCTAGGTTAATGAACACCAGGAGCTTTGTATTTCGGAGAACTTTCATTGTGTTGAGGGTGTTTTTGTAATCTTACTGGACTAAAGCTAACAAAACAGAACAAAACAATTGGGGAAGGGAATCAAATTGTCGATCATTTCCAAGGATTTTAACAACAAAAACACACTCTACTCCAAAACAACTATGAGAACATGTAAAGCAAAGACAATAGTGCACAGCTGTTGTTAAAAAATGAGGTTTTGCCATATGACCCCTTAGACTGAAGCAACAGTTCAGATCTTTTCAAAGTGAGTCTGTGTTGAAAGCTAACGAACAATTAATGTTTGGCTAGTTGTAGATAGCTTGAACAGCCTCTATTTGGGAGGTACAGATTAGTTTCTACTGATTTGCAAGCTAACAGCTAGCCAACTAAAGCCAAGACTAAAATATATTTTCTGCTGTCTTTAAACAACTCAGATGTCAAAATGTCATTGGTGTTCATGCAAACATTGCCTTAGAAATCTTTACATCAATATAAATTTTGAATTGCATGATTATTTATGTAAAATTCTTGTGTTTTTTTTACAGCTAGCTGTAGAACTTTTAAGGGCAGCCTGGGGCACTTTATGCTGCTTTTCCACCGACAGAACACGGCGCAGCTCGGTTCACTTTAACCCCCTGCGGACCCTTTTCCACCGCCTTTCTCGGGTCTTAACCGCGTCATTCCGTGCCAACCCGGCCTCTTTTTTCAGACCACCTCCTCGGTGGTCCGAAGCGGCCCAAAGCGGGCGCACACACGCCCACCTGTCTACTGATTGGTCCAGTAAACTGCTACCAGTGACATGACTACCTACGTAGTGGTAGCCCCTGATTGGCCCGGCTGTGTGTGGTGTTCACGTGGTGTGATATAGAAGCGCTCCCGCAAAAGGCTTTAAAAAAACTCCCAGCAACCATACAAGTATTTTATTTTAAAATACAATTGACTTTGGACAATGGCGACTTCGTCCACAAGAACCAAAAATCAAACCAACCAAAATGAACCACAGACAGAGTTCAAAGTACAAAAACACACGTATATCCACCATTGTTGTTGTTGTTTCACACGCTGTGACGTCGCGGACGAAGACTCTTGGGCGCCACTTTTCATAGCCAGATGGGCACGCCCATATCCCTACTTACGTCCGCTTTATGTTCCCACCGCCTCAAGCGAGTTGATCCGCGCTATACTGTACAGCTCTCAAGCGCGCCGTGCCGAATTGTCGGTGGAAAAGGGGCATTAGAAACACACATACAAACAAGCCAAAGAAACAGCAAATTATTTAAAGAGGCCATTTCACACAAATTCCATCACTTTGTGGTTATTTTTGTATTAACCTGTAATATGAAACATTTTAGGCCTATATCTA
Source organism: Pachypanchax playfairii (assembly GCA_006937955.1). NCBI lineage: Eukaryota > Metazoa > Chordata > Actinopteri > Cyprinodontiformes > Aplocheilidae > Pachypanchax > Pachypanchax playfairii. The sequence goes on from SSNP01000031.1 coordinate 4,660,921, forward strand.
AAAAACTTTAGGAAACATTGATTAACAGACCTTTCAATCTGTCTGCGTCAAGATTCGTCAAGCTTCGGGCTGCAACTCATTAATATTCATTATAATTTGCTGGACTCAGACTGGCTAACAAACTAGCTATGAGAGCATCGAGAGGTATACTGTTTACTGACCTGCTGCCATGGCAACAGCGCACCGAGTCTCTTCCTTGATACGTGTTTATGCTACAGCTTTTAGCCAGCACCATGCTAGGCGTGGTTTCAACTGCCGGAGCCGATGAATACTAACAAGCAAAAGAGCTGTGACGAAACAAATACAGGTCGTTCGAACTTGGGTTTTATCACCACCTGTGTAGTTTGAGAGATTAAAACTGAAAGAGACGTTGTTGACCTGTTTTCACACCCACTATGAAGGTAAGAACACCTGTGGAGCAAAAATATTCAACAGAAACATCAGAAAAAACGTTTTTAATGGAAGGGCCTCTTTAAATTGATGGGCACTTCCTGAATACATCTTGTTGGAATATTTAAAACTGTATCAGTATGTGAATCAAATGTCCGTCGTTCTGCTATTAGCAAGACAAATCCATCATCTGACAGCACGAGCGATTCTCATGTTTTCTGCATATGCACAGGTGCATAAAAGCTTCTGTTATGGCTGACTTGTTCAGTGACAGTCTTGTTGTCTAACCTTCTTTCATGTGCATTTAAAGCATACAGTGTGTATGTGCACACACAGCTACGTCAGCGTTGCCTTCAGAGAGGTATCAGATGATTATTCTAGTGTAGAATATTGCAAGACTGAGGGGAATATTGAAGAACAGTGATGTAGAAGCTACTGTCATGATTCCTAAACACACCATCAGAGACAATTACGGTGATTACTTCCTACCTAATGGTTCAAATGGTGTAAAAATGAAACTTTTTTGGGGGATTTTCAAATCTCATTGAGATTAAAATTCGTCATGGAAGTCCAGACTAAGATCACACCCCCAAAAAAAATTTACGCTACAGCTTCTTTACAAAGATTTGTGTGCTGTTTAGTGGATGATAGCTCAGCCAAAGTTTATTGGCTGTATGAAGATATACATTGATTTCTATAGTTATTTGTATTGGAAATTAGCAGTAGCACTTGCTATCTGTAGCACTTCCAGACAGTGCTTTCTGTTTACAGCATGTAACACTTCTGGCAAAATTGCGTAATATTTCTGCCAGTGTAACCATGCAAAGAAAACTGACACAAAGTTTTAATGAACTGATATAAACATTTTAGATATTTTTGAAATATTTTTTGGAAATAAGTCTCCTGCTACAAGCTATTTACTGCATCAAAACAGTTCTAAATTTCTCAGAACTTGGGCGATGCAAAAAGCTATCAGTTTAGAAATAATTTCCATAAAAAGGCACTTCAAAATATTTGAATTATTCCTTTATTATATTGCTAACGCACTTGCAAGTGTGTTGTCATTGACATGTCATTTTAAGTGACATAACTGGCTTTTATTTAACCAAAAATAATAAGAAGTTTCCTTCCAAATTGTTATTTTTTCTTACATTACTGTTTTCCACTCGTACCCCCCACCACCACCATTGTCTCACAAAACTGCCACATATTTCAAGCAACAATCCCACCGAGGAGGGCTGAAAGGAGATCAAACAGGGAGGAGATTGTAAAATAACTGCTCTCAGACAGGTGCATATGAATAGGAACAGATAGAGATGGCCGCCGAGCACAGCAGGGACAATCCGCACGAAGCCATGTGGGATGTAATTCACACTTTACCTCACACTTACATATGATTTCAAAGGATGCTTCAGGGAACAGTAGCAAAACAGCAGGGTGGAAGAGCATCAGCTCAGATTTATGGAGGAAAATATCCTGCCGAATTTAGCATAATTCTTGGCCGATTTTTTTATTACATGTGTAACAAGATTTCATTTCACAGTAATGTTACAATCAATGTATAAAAAGCATATAATAGACTAAAATGCACTTCATCAAACTAGTTTCAGCACATTGACGTATCTTTAGGACTGTGAATGATACCATGGGGTCATATTTTAAAATGTATCAAATTAATTTTAATTTAATTTGTTTGTTTTTTTCACTATATTTGAACATACAAATAAGCTCAAGCAGTTGTTGGATTCCAGATGTATTTGTGTTTGAATTATCTCTCCAGGGATTTCCTAATCTGCATGTTTTCTTATGCTGAGACATAGCAGGAGCTAAATTAAATAATTCTTTTCATTTACTTTCCACCTGCTTGTGTATGAGGTAGTTGAATTTTTTTTATTAACATTTTTTAAAAAGCTAAAACAAACCAAATTATGCAGTATTCACAAGTGAATTAGACACACACATCAAACAGCCTGACTAATATGCTACACACAGAATGGGATAGAACAATTAAAGATGAAAGAAAACTTTAGTAATTTTAACTAAAGTATCCTCTAATATGACTTTAAAATTTACAAAACTTTTCATTTACAGACTGAAGATGAAAAACAAAAGCTTTTTATATCGATATTTTTATCAAAAGTTTCACCTGAATACACTGTGAATGCCACTGCTTTGCTCCTAACCCTATTTCCTTCTGGAGATTTGACTTATTTCTCCCATAAATTATGGATTTTGAACTGAATTGCAGTCACTTGCAGATGCTTTATACTTGAGGATGCTAGGAAAAGGCTGAATGAAACTGGAAATCTTATAAGCTGATACTGTTTACTCAGTCATTTTAGATAATGAACTTATTCTACAGTTGACCTGTTCCTCCAACAGAAAATGCTAATGTCATGATTTATATTTGGCTCTTCTTTGTACGTTCAGTTACAGAACATTAGAGACGCACTTGTGTCACAGATTAATGGTGCCACATCTGTGTTAAATTGAATCAGAGATAATAGAAAAACCTAGTACAACTTTTAAAATTTTTAATTAAAAAAATGTTAAAAATTAATTTTGTCCATCTTACAGAGACTGGTCCTGCTCCTTGAGTAAGTTTGTGAAAACAGCATGTTGAAATGTATATAATTCCAAAATGATTGATAAGTTCTTGTTTGTATATTCTGGTTTATTCCTATCCGACTGGAACTTAAACTTAAAAAACAAAAATACCACTGTGTAGTCCAAAAATAAATACAGCTCCTTCAGTAAATTACTCAGAAATGTTCGTTTTGTCAGACACGAACTAAATGCAACATTGAGAGCACAAGGCCATTGTATCTGTTACTGTAAACAATTTCATAAATGAATTATACATTTAACTCTAAAAGCAATAGCTGCAACTAAATGCTTTAAAAAAAAATTATTATTTAAAATTCCTAACTTTGTGCTGCAAGATGGATTCTCATAAGATTTGGAGTTTTCCAAACCCACCAAAATCCATCTTGTTCTGCTCCAACTAAACCATTTGACTCTAAGCCACTGGTGGTTCGGACCAATCATTTCTTAGCATTGTGCTTTGGGGCGGGTGTTCAGGTATGATTGACAGCAAGTGCCCAGGCAGGCAAAGCAAAACAAACATGGCCATGCCGGTGGATGTACGTGTAAAAGCGGCTATTGAATCTGTTTTAGGAGAACTAGAGATGATTTCTAGGTTGAAAATAAACAAAGATAATAACTTTGTGTATTTCTTAGTAGTAAAGATGTGTGCGTTTTTCTCCTGACTGGATTTGTAAGAGCTTGATTTACTGTGATTGGCTAAAGACAAATCACGATAGACAGACACTTGCTGGTGAATCCTCCAATCAGCTTAGAATATTATACCAGATGACCCTCCCTTTTTTCAGACGCTTTCAGACAGAGCAATCCCAGATCTATGTGTAGCACTGACTGGACATGTGGGGCTACTCTTAGAGCTTGAAAGAGCAAGATACTATAATTCCAGAATAACATAAAAAACATACAAACATTTGGTAACAATGATTATTTTAGGCAAGTAATTAGCTCGACTTTGAAGCACGACAATGGCTCAATCATGGTTTGGGCTTCTGTCTTTACCAGTGAAGCTAACGCAGGTCGGAGGCACGCACCACCATGACACGACGTCGTATGGGCTCTCCAACTGCCTCGGATGGTCGGTTGGAGTCACGCTCTGTTTTCTAACTTTCTGACGGCCGCGTCAGATGACGCACGTCTGTGATTGGTCAATCAAACAACCCAAAATCATTTCCGGCACGACGTAGCTTCCCTTTAGTAAACAGCGCAAGTGTTGACAGTCTTGAAGACAAATTTGTCCGCATTAAAAGATGTCTGAAGGGCAGCAGTGGCGACGCCGGTGGCCATAAAGTCCCTTCTTTTTATTTGTTCCTCTCATGGTTGGAACCACACAAAAACCACCGGGAGACCTCTAAGTAAGGAACGTGCTTCCTGCTGTCCTGGCGGAGAATTTCTTTGCAACAGGGTCGGGGTAGTAAGAACAGAAACTGGCTCCGTCAGTACGCCGATGTGTGGGAGCACATTTGCCTTTGTGTAAGCATGAATCCAGCTTAACTGATTTTATTAGAAGAAAGAGAAATATGTTACATTTAAAAGTAGATACTATACAATCCTAGCAGCAAACAGCATATACGGGGGATGTAATGGTACATATTCATCAGTTTCAGACATTCCACAGATACTCAATGCTCTGAGGTCAGATTTAATTCATACAAACAAGTTTGTATAAAAAAAATCACACATGGAACAGATTTTTCCCATTATAGATAAAAGATTTGCAAAATTTTGATTCAGCCTCCCCCAAAAAACATGCAGAAGAGGCATTATTCCTACCTGAAAACATTGCTAGAAGACTTGTACAGTAAAATATTAAGGAGACAAATAATAAAGGTGATGAACACTGTTTCCGTTAGACACCCACCTCTGAGGAGTTGTGGCTGGCACGGATCAGGAGACGCAGTGGGAGGAGTGGGAGGGAGGAGGTGGAAGATATTTTTCAGGGGTTTTGAACTGTGTCCACTCGACTCGTCTTTAGAAGCACCAGCTGCACTCATGTTATTGCCTCTAGGCTTGCTCTTAACAAGAAATCGTCTGCCATGTGCTCGAAAATGTCACAAAAATTCGCCATAACATTGTTATTGTTACAGATTTATATTGCATGAGGCCAGAGCTTTGTTTGGGTGATGCAGTCTGCAGAAACTCTGCACTTTTTCTCCACATTACACACACCTTTTCAAGGGCTCTGATCGTGAGCGCCTCCACCTCAAATGTTTCTAAACACTCACACCAAAGGGATCTAAATTAGCATTGGCTAACCTTTTGCCTAAGGCTCTTGTTTTTTTTTCTTTCTGTGATATTTAAAAATTGTAAGAGATAGCCATGAAAGGCAGCTATTTTTTTAAATTAAAGATATATTTCAAATATGTGATCTTTAATTTAACGACTTCTGGCAATTGGGTAATTTTTTATGTATGTAGCTAAACACAGGAAAGTTATGCATACAACGTTAGCATGAAAGTAGTCTAGTGTGATAAAAGAATACATCTAACGCAGTCCTAGAAGGGTTTTCATACGTACAGTGATTAATAACCTCAGTAGCTCTGCAAAGGGTGCTTTAAGCCTAATAGATTAGGTATGAAAAGCAGGCTTTGTAAAACCCCAGGGATACTTATAATTACACGTTAAAGGCTTGGAATGGGGTTGTGTTGGATTATAACTGCCCCGTCTGACCTTGTGACTTCAACGAACAGACTGAGAGAATGTTGTACATAATCTGTTCAAAGGACAGCTAAGGTCAAACCATAACAAAAATCACCATCCTGTTTGCCTTCTTTCTGAACTATTACATATTCTAAATCTTTTCTTGTTGCTTTGGCATCAACCTTGCTCGGGGCCATTTTTTCATCATGGCCATTTAGCATCAGCTATTTAGAAAGACACCTTGGCCCTAAAGTGTGACGTGTTACTCGATACCAAAGAGATGATAAAATAGTAAACAATAAAAAAAAGCTACAATTTTTGATAGGTCATATTTTGACATTAGCTCCATTTAATTTTTACTCGTTTAGTGATTGGAAAACTACAGACATTGTGTTATTCTTGATTTTCTTTTCCTTTATATTTACAAAAACCTTCAGAAATGTAGTAGTTTAGTTCAGTGAACAGTTCTTATGTGATACAGTTAGTGATCTTCTGAAATGCATATGAAGGAAGAAAAGAGTTTTTAGAAATTTTTGTAGTGTATAGTAATGTATAGATAAGACATCCAAAACCCCAAAACATTTCAAGGAGAAACGACAATCTCATCAAAAAACAAACTGAATGAAAAACTGCTGAAAAACTTGACAAAACATTTTGAGAAAATGAGCCATGAATCCATTAACAGTTCTTTAGTGAGCCTTTAGAATAAACAGTAAATGTTTTTTTTTTTTTTAATGACTATATAGGATTTATAACAGGTCTAATGTTCTGGGATTGTTCAGGATTTGAAGTCATTGATATATGAAATATTCACCTAATCTATACCCTTTAAACCAGTTGGCTGAAATAAATGGAAAATTATGTATACACATTTCTATGACGATACGATTTAGCCACAAATGAACCAGAGAACAAAACATTCAAACAAACCAAGTTATACGGATCCACTATGACACTATAAGTAACAGAACAGTACAATTTTCCATATTGGATATTAAAGCGGCTGCACGGTGGCACAGTTGGTAGAGCTGTTGCCATGCAGCGTTGCCTCCCACAGTACTAAAACATGCAAGTGGTTAATTGGCAACTCACACCTACGGACAACTCTGAATTGTCCTTAGGTGTGAGTGAATGGTTGTTTGTCTCTCTGTGATGGACTGGCGACTTGTCCAGGGTGTCCCCTGCCTTTCGCCCAAAGACTGCTGGAAATTTGGCACCAGCCCCCTGCGGCCCCAAATAGGAAGAAGCAGGTTTAGAAAATGGATGGATATTAAAGCCGTACTAAATAACTTTCAAATCTTCAAGCTACTGTTCTGAAACTTGTCTAAATGGATACTAACTGAAATACATGATCAGCTCCATATCAGACACCACATATTAGACAATACATTGGGGCGGCTGTGGCTCAGTGGTTAGAGCGGTCGTCCTCCAATTTGAAGGTTGGTGGATCGATCCCGGCTTCCACATGTCGAAGTGTCCTTGGGCAAGACACTGAACCCCATGTTGCCCCCCGATCTGCGTATCGGGTTGTGTGAGTGTTAGCCCCTACCCTCTCCCCCCGGTTTACATATCGGGTTGTGTGAATGGGTGAATGTAAAACCTTGTAGTGTGAAAGTGCTTTGAGTGGTCTGAATGACTAGAAAAGCGCTATACAAATACAGGACATTTACCATTTACATTGAACAACTTCAGTGGTTCGGATCACAGCTGTGAGTGGGCGGTTCCTTTTCTGCTTTACGACAACAGCTGTTTGTTGCAGCAACAGTCACCATTTGCTCCTGTAAAGGCTAGCAGTTAGCTTTTTCGGCTCACTGACCGGAGTTAGCTTTTCATTGGCATCATGTCAGAACATGAAAGAAAAAGGACCACAGAAATGTCTTCTGAGGCGAGGCAAAGAAAGCATGAGCAAGACAGGGAAAGAGCTAAAACCAGAATAAACATCGACAATGCCTACACTCGAGCAATTGCCGCCTCAGACACGGTTGATTACGATAGTTGTAATTCTGCTTTTAACTAGGTGGCAGAAGTGGAAAAGTTATTTAGTACTGCTATAAGAACTTATGAATATAAGATATTCAGAACAGATATGTCACATTGGGCACTAAAAACTAGTAGAACAGATGTTAAATTTGACACTACTTCGCACTGAACAAGTTGCTCAAAAAGCAGCCTAGTTCGAGGCACCTGACAGCAACAGTGCGTGAAGCCATGCATGGTCAAGCAACTAGCGATAAATAGCGAGATTTGATGAGACGCATATATGATACCTCCAAATGTTTTGTGCATATATCCGTCGGCGCTGTGCATATAAGTGTATGGACTTTCTCTATTACACGGGAACATGCCCAGCAGTTTTGTGCATATAAATGTGTTGTGCATATAACCAACTCAACAGTGATGTTATGCAATACAGAGTTATCACAAACACAAATATTTTAAAATAACTCCCCATTCTTTAAATTATCTCCAGTTATTGAACACCTTTAAATGGTTCAAAGTTATTCCTTTTATGTTCACTTGACAAGCAATGGGTTTTCATTGTAAAGCACTATATTTAAAGTTAATTCTCTAAAGACTCTGAAGACCAGAGTAGAGTTCACTGATCAATATTTCAAGAAGACAGTAGCCTTCATGTCATATTTTTTCTCTGTAGTTCAGACAGCCATGACAGTTAAACTCTTGTATTTAACTGAGAGCCAACACTAACTCAAAGTGTCTGTCCCATCTTTCTAATGATTTCTTCTTTGGAAAACGTCCTCTTTTGTCTACATTCACAGCAGTCCAGCGCTTTTCTTTCTACAGCCAGAGGCAATGGATTACATCTGCTTACTCCAAAACCAGCATGACATTTTAAATAAATCAAGATTCTTGGGCAAAGATCAAAGAAAAAGTTGATGGACATGATGAAAGCGGTTGAGCGATCAGTTTCGAAACTTGTTTTAAAACCAGAAGCAACTGGCCTGAAAAGCTTGAATGATGCATACCACTGTGTACTGTAGCATATTCAGGGTTTTTCTCAGTCAATTATTTCTTGGAAATCAATACACACACAAAGCCGTGTCGCCTGTATCACAAAAATATGATATCAGGCTGGAAAAGCTACTCTATTCATTTTTGTTTTCCATTTGAAGGTATAAAAGCAGCGTAGCAGCAACAAAGATTGATTGTTAATTGAAGATGCTTGACTCGTTCCAACCCACCACTGGAGTTAAAAGCTCCAAAACACGATCGTTTCATTGCATACCGCTGACAGGTCCACACAGATGGTGTGCGCGCCAGTTGTTGTCGTTCCCAAGACTGATAGTCGCTTTAATAACATGGGAGTCGTCCGGGAGAAACAGTGCCAGTTCAGGTGAATGAAATGCCTATCCTCCAAATTACCAAATCAAGCCCTGGAATGATGTCTGCATACTTAACACGGAGGCAACGACTGGTGAAAGGAGAGCTAAATACTAAAAGCTAATTCATATGGATAACAACACGAGAGTGCTGACATGCAATCAGCCTGTTTTTCATCTTCTCACATAGCAAAAATCAACTCGTAATGAATAAAAAAAACTAAAAAAGATGTCTCTCAGGATTCATCAGTGATGGAAAGACACATTTTGGTGCATTTAAACTGATCTGATCAACTTTTATCAGTAAAGATTTTGAATTTTACTATTTCATCTTCTTTATAGTGTTATTTTAAACATTATAACATTTAAAAATAATAACCTTTTTGTTAGAAATAAACTTAGTTCAAACAATTCTGGTTTTAAATGCTGCAGTTCCTAAAAGATGCTAGCATGAACATATACCTTAAAGAGGCCCTTCCATTAAAAACTGTTTTTCTGAGGTTTCTGTTGAATATTTTAGTTCCACAGGTGTTTTTACCTTCATAGTGGGTGTGAAAACAGGTCAATAACTTCTCTTTCAGTTTTTATCTCTCAAACTACGCAGGTGGTGATAAAACCCGAGTTCAAATAGCCTGTATCTGTTTCGTCACAACTCCTTTGCTTGTTAGTATTCGGCAGCTCCAGCAGTTGAAACCACACCTAGAATGCTTCTGGCTAAAAGCTGTTACCATAAGATGTAGCAAACAGGAAGGGTGAACGTCTGCTGTTGCCACGCGCAGCGGGGAAGGAAACAGGAAGCCTTGCTCTTATAGGCTAGTTTGTTAGCTAATAGTCCAGCAAATTTAAATAATGAATATTAATGAGTTTCTGCCTGAAGCCTGACGAAACCAGCCGAATTTTGACGATTGAAAGGTCTGTTAATCAGTGTTTCCTGACGTTTTTTTAGATAGAAAATGTTTCATATTGCTGGTTAATAATTAAGAAATAGCCACAAAGTCCTGAAATGTGTGTGAAATTGGCTCTTTAATCTGAAGGATAAACTGTCTAACAAATGGTAAAATGGTAAATGGCGTGTACTTGTATAGCGCTTTACGCAGGTCCTACGACCCCCAAAGTGCTTCACACTACAGTATGTCATTCACCCATTCACACACACTCACACGTTTGGTGGCGACCCGCTCTACCGCCTGAGCCACGGTCGCAAACTCTAAAATAAGAAATATTTCATATTTACAATAATAGATACTAATTTAGAAGATTAGCTCAAAATTTAAATTTTAAAACATTTTAATAATTTGAAGAAAGATGATTTCTACTCTAATATAACTGACATTGTTTAAGGCCATGAAGGTATTTGAAAAAAACTTTACCTAAACAACATTATTTGTGTAAGAGTTCATGTGATCACTACTGAGAGTTGTATGGATAAAAAGGTTCAACAGAGCTCAGATTTCTCACCAAACTGACTCTAGCACACAAAAGAAACCTGAGGTTTTTCTTGTCCTCCTTTGTTAGGAATAAAAGAATATTCAGTTCTCTTTTAGTAACGAGTTCTCTTGGACGAGCTTAAAAACATGTATTCTAACTTAGTGGAACGCCATTGTCTCTCCAACTTTCCCGAAGTCCTTTTGAAAGTGCACTTCTGAATTAAACTAAGGAGCAAGGATGACCTTCATTTCCAGAGGAACATTGTAAAATGAAACACGCATTGAAGCTGTAACATTATCAACATGGTATCAGATCATCAGTTTGTGATGAAGTACATTTTTAGTTGAGGCCATCTGTTATTTCACCCGGTGGTAATGAATAAAATAATGGAACAGATTCTTTCAATTTAGTTATGATAAACGTATGTTAAGGACATTTTCTCTCAGAATCTGTAAAGTTTGTCTCAAAGCCTATTAAAAATTGATCAGACAAGACAGGGTTGTGCTTGTCTTGATACTATTAGCTGTTTGCTCGCTAAGCCACAACTAAAAACAAGAGTATGATGAAAACGGCGAGTTGGTTTGTGTACAATTTGGGAAAAACCATTGAGTCTTATAGATCAATACATGCTATATTTAGCAAGACTATTGGAATCTCCTATTGTAATGACTTTATCAGCATACATTTATAAACAGGGGTGCACATAAGTGGTCCGCAGGTCCGCACACACTATCAAAATATAAAATGCGCACCAGATGAAAAGTTGCAACACGCGTTTGCGTACTTAACATTGGTTTGGCTGAGCTGCGTGAATTTTTAGGTTAATCAGAGCCGGGGTTCATTGTCAAATAAATGAAGAATCCCGTTGACTTCTTTTGTTTGACTGATATGTTTCTCAGCCAGAGCGCCGAAGTTCCAGCTGATCAGCTGATGCTGCGTCTCTCTCTGTCTCTGTGTATCAGTTTGCCAGTGTGACGGATTTTCAGTCAGTCAGATCAGTGCAGCTGACTGCAGGATTCTGCATCGCATCAAAACTGAAAAAATTCACTGAATAAGACAAATAGACCATCGTGGCACAGACGTGTATAACTACCTTTTTGTGCTATAAAATACAGAAAACCACCTGTTTTAGTCAACAGTATCAGCGTATTTGTCTGTGATCCGCGCCATTTTGAATGCGCGCAAAGCACTATGGGATATGCAGTCAATGCCCCATAACTGTCCAGTGTATCTTTTTATCTGACTGCATCACATTACAAACATCCTCATCATAAATAATAATAATATATTTATTATATTATTAATATATTATTTATTAATAATAATAAATTTCAACACCAAACTGTTAAATGTAGATTAAAGTGAACAATCCAACCTGTAAACAATCCAACCTGAACTCTGAAGGTTTTTTTTTTACCAGTATTTTTATATTTTACTGGTTTCTCTTGATTTTTTCAACAATTAAAGGATTTTTATTGAAACAAATATAGAGCCAGGTAAAGTAAACAGACTGAATTTGAAGCTTGATGAAACCAAAAACAAAGCAGAGGAGCTCGGAAGAGACACAGCGAGACACATTTAAAAATGTGAGGACCAAGCAACAACCCTAGGTTCTCTTCTGAGAACCAGGCCAAAAATATTATGTGCATCCCTGTTTATAAATCTCCCCATGCTGCGATAAAAAAAACTTAAAATTCAGTCAAATACACTGAATTATGGCGGGTGGATGACCTATAACAAATACAATTGTTTTCTGATTTTCCATCTGGATGAGAAAAACTGAAGGTCAGAAACTCAAAAAAAAATTATAACTTATTATTTATTTAAACTATAAATCTGTCTAAGAAATTTTGATTTTGAGTCAAACAAGGCAAAATTAATCAATATGATCAGTAATCAAATCATTATCTAACAGACTTATATCCAGTAAACTACATCTGATAGTTTGATTTTTTTGTTCTGTTACATTACGAGTGTTTATTTCATGAGATTTTTAGGATTTACAGTTCTTGGGCTCAGTTTATGTTTATTTAATTTGGACTAGACACTGTTGGGAGTTTGGGAGGGTAGCTTTAGAGAATCCGCTGAAGTTGTGTAATACTACAGCTCGTCTTCCTGGTATGGACCCTGGATTGTCACGGTTTTGGAGAAGTGATCAGTTTTGGCCAGTGGAATGGATGTCATCTTTTTAAGATTTTTTCCAGAATGACACCAATGCCACTTTTTCACTAAGGTCAGTTCAGCCCCAAACGGGTCGGGTCAGCACGGCCCAGAACAGGATGGTTACGTTTCCATTACCATCTTAGGACTGTGAACATTGGTGAGGGCATGGGCGTGCTCAGCTTAGCAAGTGGCACGAAAGGTCAGTGATGTCATTTGTAATTGCCACAAGAGGAGTAAACAAACATGGACATGCACATTGAGAGCAGGAAACAACAATGGAGGACGTCGACTTATTTTTGTACTTTGGGCGATTCTTCAGCGCCGACATCTTGAATGAAGTCACAAGTAATAACGTGCCGTTGTTACCGGCTGTTTATTTGAGGTTGATTAGGCGCCATTCTGTGACATTACTTCACATGGACACGGCCAGGCCGATCAGTTGCTACGTAGGTAGGTGTGTGATTGACATTGAATTGCTTTACTGGAACAATCAGCCCATAGGTGGGCACGTTGGGTCGCCTCGGCACGCTTTGGAGAGGTGGTCCAAAAAAAGACAGAGGTAAGGGAAACAGGTCTGTCTACCTGTTCCAGATCATGCTGACCCTAGTGGAAAAGTGGCCTTACACAAGCATCGATGGACATGAGTGTAACTGAGATATTTAGCTCATGACCTTGCACTCGGCTTTACTTTCCAAGGCACCTTTGTTGCCAGGTATAGCTACTCAGATTCCTTCTGTGTGTTTTTTGTTTTAAATCCGCCCTAATGCAACACGTTACAACAAATATAGCAACGTTTTGGACAAACTGTTGGTCCTCAAGAGGTCCCACACCCACACTGCAGACACTTTGCATTGATACATACTCAGCTCAAAGGCAGGGAGCAGCAAACCACAGCAGCCACCAATCAGCCGTTTGTGTTATTCCTGTAAGTTGTTGCTCACTGTGCGATAAACAAATTAGAAAATCCCTCTTCGCTTTCTTACAATAATTACAAGGGTTTATATTGGATTTAAATATGGCTGAAATAGCAGCGAGTGAAGCTCCACCTGATGCTGTAGGAAAGGCTGTGCACACATGCATTCGTGCCAACAGTGCACACTTTACACAGTTCTACAATGTTTGCAGTGATGTACACACACACACACACACACACACACACACAAGCAACACAAAAAGCACGACATCTAATCACATTCCATTTCATTCCCCGAGTTTTTGGGCTCCACCTCAGATTCTATTTTCAGGCACCGTGATCCCCACAGTCATTGCCCTTTCCTTTGCAGCAGCTCGGAGCGAGTCTTTCTCTTTTTATACAAATATTTCTAACAGGAAGAAACATCCAACAAGCCTGCAGGTCGATTATTCCTTTAAATTGATTCAAATGTCATTGATAAATGGGACATTTTTTTAACAGACAGATCCTTAAAGGAATGTGTTTTTGTGCATCAGAAGCATCTTCATACATTGTATGTCTCCGTCTGTTTGAGGTCGCTTCAACCCCCTCACATCACTACGGTAATGGGTTTTATTTCATTTGTCTGATGTGAACATCCATCACAAATCAACGTGCATCTCTAACCTTTAAGCTAGTACCTCACTGCTGACGACTGGTTGGAGAAAAAAACCTTAATTTTCATTTGGAATCACTCCAATTTGGGATGTAGAACACCATTTCTACACATTTTACATATAGGTGGGTGATAAAACTTGATTGTAAATAAAGAAAGAGACTGTTGTGCAGAGTTTTTTGTTACAATAAGTCAAAAAAAAGTCTTCTGTTTGTTTGCAATATGAGATTTTCTTTTTTGTTAACTCCAATTATTCACAATCTACAGGTTCAAACCTTGTTAAATACCGCGATTAATGGAAGACCAGTACACCTTTATTTACCTGAGCTTTAATGCTGCTTCAACAAGAAATGGTGTTTAATTGCAATGATGAACAGGTTGGTGACAGGAATAGCAAACAGACTGAAACGACAGACTAACCAGAACCTCCACCTCTTCCTGAAAAACAAACTTCTCCGGTGAAATATTCACTTCTCATGTCCAGAATACTAATCACTTCCAACCAGAGCGCGGTGGAAATATAGAATGGAGACTCTTTTGAAGACAAGCGAGAAACCAACCTTCACCGTCGCCTCAGAAGTGTGACAACCACAGTAAATCAAACGGGGGTGGGGGGGGGGGCAAACCGAGGAATTGTGGCGAGTTAGACGCGGTGCGAGAAATACACACACGCACACACAAGCTCACTGAGAGGCTTTGCACATATTTCCTTCCATTTTCAAGGCAATAAAGCTTACGGAATTGAAAACGTATTTAAACTGAGACCCTGAGAGGAAGATGAGGAGGGAGTGATAAGTTGAATTGGACAAGAGGGCAGAAAGTCTGGTCAAGTCAAACAGGGCTAAGTAAAAAAAATTTAAAAAAGCTTATTTTCATTCTTCTTCTGATCATTTTAATGTATATAAACCTGCTAAAAACATTAAATATCCTGGTTTATTTTCAGTTAAATGCGAGGAGTTACACTGCAACTGTAGCTGTAATTTCCAAACCTGTCAGTGGTTTGATGTCCACTTCATTAATATATATATTTATACATATATGTGATCTTCCCAACTCATGTTGCACGTGTGGCACCATTTGTGGCTTCCTGTCTGAGGGTGAATAACAAAATAAAAAATAAATATATATTAATAAAAAAGATTATGTGGTCAGAAGGAAAGAAGAAAGAGACAAACACATATATAAATAAATAAAATATTTGTCCCAAGCGCTCTAATCCTCCCCGGGGACAAGTGGATTATTGCGGACACTCATTGAATAAACGTGCACACGCGCACGTTTAAATCACGCAGTGGTTCAAACCTAGTTTGGTGCAGACATTTGTTCCTGAACACAACCCTGATGGAGGGGGGGGGGGGACCTTCAGCTGAATGGAGAATGAATGAATAGCCACACCCTCAACACACACACACGCACGCACACACACACACACCTTTTGAGCTCACTGAGTCATTAATAAAACAAGGAATTCTTCATGATGTCAGTAGAAAGCTGATGGCACAAAACAAACATTTTATTCCACACACACATATATATATATATATATAACATATATAACATTTTTTCTATATTACCTGGATTATAAATCATGTTAATCCCTAAATCTATTCTGACTGACTGAATGGGGGTGTGGGGTGTTCCCAGGCGGAGATTTCCCAAACTCAACGTCTCCATCCACCTGTGAACCCCACGGCGCGGTTCAGCATCCTCTCCTCTGCAGGGATGTTGCTCCGCTTAGCGCCTTCCAACACACACACCCAATGGCACACACGCACACACACAAATCGCCTCGCGCTCCTTTAAATGTCTCCTTGCAGCCCAATAATCTCCCCAAACTTTCCTGTCTGGCAGAAGAACACTACTGCACATATTGCAGATAAATTCCCTGCAACTTTTGTCTGATTCTAACTCAACCTCACCCCCACCTCCCCGGGCTTCTGCTAAGCAACAGCTTTGACCTCCATCCAGAGTCAAAGAGGCAAGGACGCACCTCGTGCGTCCCGTTCCATTTCACGCGGGATCGTGCGCTTCAACTGGAGGAGTTCACTCACCAGTGAGGAGAGACTCGGAGTCCCTGCAGCTCCACTCGAGTCTTTGCAGTTTGGTATTTCGTGTATCCTTCCAGTCCCTTACACGTCCATCACTTCTCTTTTGGTTTTTGGTTCTTTGTTCTGTTGTCCTTCACTGAACGTCACGCCCGGATTCGATCCGACGTGTTTTAGTTTTATTTGTATGTGTGAGAGAGGGGTGTCGGATTTTTTTCCTTCAGTTTGTCCCGAGCGCAGCAGCAAAGGAGCGAGGAAGACGCGTCGGAGGAGAACTTCCATCCATTTGAGCTCGAGAGCGCGTAAAACGCGCTCCGAACCAATAATCCCTCCTTCCCCGAATTTCAAGGCAAAAATTAGCTTTTTAAGTCATTACGAAGAAACTAAAACGAAACAATAAACAAATAAAAGCTGAGAGATCCGCTGCCTGACAGGGAAAGTTGAAACTGTGGGAAGGAAAGGCTTTGATGGGATGAGAGAGGAACGGCTGGAGAGGAGTGGAGCCGAAAGAGGGAGGGACATGAAGAGACAGCGAGCGCGCGCAGGTACCCAGACTCCGACTCGCTTCACCGACCACAAGTTGACTCATTGTCCCACATCATCCAGCAGAGCTGTTGGTTATGCTTTTTTTTCATTATTTTGCTGTTAAATTATGATGAGTAAATTGCGCACAAAACCCAATAAACACGTCAAACAAGACGGTCAAGGAAGCGACGTGACTGCAGATCAGACACCAGCTCTTAAAGTAGCCCTTCCATTAAAAACGGGTTTTCTGAAGTTTCTGTTGAATATTTTAGCTCCACAGATGTTCTTACTTTCATAGTGGGTGTGAAAACAGATCAACAACTTCTCTTTCAGTTTTTATCTCTCAAACTACACAGGTGGTGATAACATCCGAGTTCTCCCGAGTCCAAACGGCCTGTATCTGTCACAACTCCTTTGTTCGTTAGTATTCATCAGCTCCCACAGTTGAAACCATGCCTAGCATGCTGCTGGCTAAAAGCTGTTAGCATAACGTAGCAAACAGAAAGACACAACACCTGATGTTGCCATGTGCAGCGGGGCAGGAAACAGTATACCTTGCTCTCATAGGCTAGTTTGTTAGCCAATCAGAGTCTAGCAAATTCAAATAATGAATATGAACGAGCTGCTGACGAAGTAGCCTGATGGAAGGAACCGGAGCCACCCGAATTTTAACGCAGACAGATTGAAACGTCTGTTAATCAGTGTTTGCGGATGTTTTTTAGATATAAAATGTTTCATATTACAGGTTAATACTGAAGAAATAACCACAAAGTCCTGAAATTTGTATGAAATGGCCTCTTTAATGTCTGCTCAACCATCTCAGAGAATGTAGGGAAAGCTGGCATCAAACCACCAACCAAACTCTCCCGTTGGCAGCCACCAGTATTAGACTAGGACAGTCAGCAGATTTGAATTGCTGATGCTTCCTGTAACTGGACCTCTTAGGCTCCCATCTCTATCTACACAGCCTGTTAGAACTGAGCTGCATCAAGGCAAATTTGGAAAATCTCCTCCAGTGTTCTGAGAACCCGCTAAATAGCTTTTCTTTCCCATTGCCATGACCCTCACCAGGTTCCGTACATCAGCTGGAAGGTTCCATGCAGATCCTGTTCCCTTGGTTAGCCCACAGCTCTGCTGTGGCAGAGACAGGAAATTTTTAATAGGGTGGCCCAGATGGAATAATTAATATTTTGGGTTGGCAAACATGTCCCACAAAAAAATGCAGCTTTTAAAGCACCTTAAATCATTAAAATACAACATTTTGACATCGGTAGCAGTAAAAAAGATCTATTATTTTTCCAAGTATGAAACTTTTTTCCTTATTAGTGCAGGTAAAGTAACAAAGATGCACTACAAAATATATAGCATCAATTCCTGAATTGTGTATTACTGCTGCAGGTTCGCTTCTGTATCATTTAAATACAGAGACACGGATACATCTTTCACATAGACTGATCCAGGTTTTTATACACAAAGATCAAATTATAGATTTGCATGTTACATAAATACAAAGTAAAATGTTATAGTGTTCTATAAGCTCTACAGTTCCTATATGAAATGCTGTCTGGGACATTATTCAGAATTAGCTGGCTTTAATGTGGTGTCTGGGCTAGCCAATAGGGTGGCCAGAACTCATGAAGCATCAGGATGTAGTTACACACTAGAAGATCATCCCTCAGAAAGGATGTGTAGAAAAATAAATAAACACACCTTAATGAAGCGGAAGAAGAAAACACACACACACACACACAATGATTTGTAATACAGTAAACCAGAATGGGATTTAGCTTTCAAGCTGCTTAGCTTTAAAAATAATCACCCTTTAGCTCAAAATCCCTTCATTTGCACTCTACATTACACACATTCATGATAGTAAAATATCTTTTCTCTTGTTCCGCCACCTTTCAATTGACAGTTCACTCTGTGGGCTCATGTATTTTTCTCTCTCCCCGCTGCAGTGGATCAAACCCTGTGACTTATCCTGTTATACTGTGTCTCACACTGATGTAACTCTACTCTAAAATCCACCTCATTCATGCATTTTGTCAAGATGTTACTGGTTTTGCAGTTGTATAACTCAAGAAGTTTAACCTGCCACAGAAGCTGCTGAACTCCTAAAGAACCATTATCAGGTTTCTGCCAGTCCATCAACGGTCTGAGTTGGTTCTATAATCAAACTAGACAGAAGCAGACTGCAGAGTGGATCACAATCTGCCCTCCACCCAGGACCCGTACTCCTCTACCCAGGACCCGTACTCCTCCACCCAGGACCCGTACTCCTCTACCCAGGACCCGTACTCCTCCACTTAGGACCCGTACACCTCCACCCAGGACACGTACTCCTCCACCCAGGACACGTACTCCTCCATCCAGGACACGTACTCCTCCATCCAGGACCCGTACTCCACCATCCAGGACCCGTACTCCTCCACCCAGGACACATACTCCTCCATCCAGGACCCGTACTCCACCATCCAGGACCCGTACTCCACCATCCAGGACCCGTACTCCTTCACCCAGGACACGTACTCCTCCACCCAGGACACGTACTCTTCCATCCAGGACCCGTACTCTTCCATCCAGGACCCGTACTCCTCTACCCAGGACCCGTACTCCTCCACCCAGGACCCGTACTCCTCCACCCAGGACCTGTACTCCACCATCCAGGACCCGTAGTCCTCCACTTAGGACCCGTACTCCTCTACCCAGGACCCGTACTCCTCCACCCAGGACCCGTACTCCACCACCCAGGACCCGTACTCCTCCACCCAGGACCCGTCCTCCTCCATCCAGGACCCGTACTCCTCCATCCAGCACCCGTACTCCTCCACCCAGGACCCGTACTCCTCCACCCAGGACCTGTACTCCACCATCCAGGACCCTCCACTTAGGACCCGTACTCCTCCACCCAGGACCCGTACTCCTCCACCCAGGACCTGTACTCCACCATCCAGGACCCGTACTCCACCATCCAGGACCCGTACTCCTCCACCCAGGACACGTACTCCTCCACCCAGGACACGTACTCTTCCATCCAGGACCCGTACTCCTCTACCCAGGACCCGTACTCCTCCACCCAGGACCCGTACTCCTCTACCCAGGACACATACTCCTCCACCCAGGACCCGTACTCCACCATCCAGGACTCGTAGTCCTCCACTTAGGACCCGTACTCCTCTACCCAGGACCCGTACTCCTCCACCCAGGACCCGTACTCCTCCACCCAGGACCCGTACTCCTCCACCCAGGACACGTACTCCTCCATCCAGGACATGTACTCCTCCATCCAGGACCCGTACACCTCCACTTAGGACCCGTACTCCTCCACCCAGGACCCGTACTCCTCCACCAAGGACATGTACTCCACCATCCAGGACCCGTACTCCTCCACTTAGGACCCGTACTCCTCCATCCAGGACACGTACTCCTCCATCCAGGGCACGTACTCCTCCACCCAGGACCCGTACTCCTCCATCTAAGACCCACAGTCCTCCACCCAGGACCCGTCCTCCTCCATCCAGAACCCGTAATCCTTCATCCATGACCTGGACTCTTCCAGAGTCAGAAAAAGGACAGGCAGCATTGACAAGGACCTACTCACCAACAATCTCCCCTCTTCCCTTAAGACGGTGTTGCTACAGATCTCTGTACGCCAAAACCACCAGACAGAGAAACAGTTTTTTCACCCAGACCATCACCAAGTTGAACAAACATGTTTAACACCTTGATAAAGAAATAACTTATTCTGTCATAGAAATATTTATATTTCATCTATATAACAAGCTTAAAACACTAAGTCAATAATTTCTGGGGGACTATGCTGCTGAATATATCTTGTGTTTGTGTTCTATGTCTAACAATGTCAGTTTATCTTTACATTTGTCTGTCTCCAAGTACAAGAACTAATGTGAACTAGACCTAAATTGCTTGTGTAACATACTTGGCTGAATAAACCTTATTCTGGTATTGTACTTCCATCATCCATGCTTGGATAGACTTCTGAACCTTCTCAATGGAAGTATGTGCTTCTAGACACGACAATACCACACTGCCATACACTAAAATCTTTATGCAAATTACAGATGTAGTCTAATGTTATGATAGTTACACTTTTGGCCTTGTAGGGCAAAGACCTTTCCAGCCAATTACGTAATTGCAGTGATAATGATAATATGCTGCCATTTTAAAATGGCTGGGCACAGACTCCTAAAGACTGTAGTAGAAGAACAGAAAGCCCATTTACTTGATTACCATAAAAGATCAACATGTAAACAAGTGTGCATTGAGACCTAAACAAGGATTATGTCTTATTAATTTTTAAAAGTCGGTTAATCTTTTCATAGAAAAAAGGCAGTGAATATTAATGTCAAAGTACTATTCAAAAACAAAATCAGAGCCATTTTGTTCATTTTAGAAGAAATGTGTTTATGTTGCAACTAAGAACATGTCTAAAGATAAGCTAAGTATCTCTGCCTTCGTTCTTGAAAAGGGAAGCCAAAATATCCCATTAACAAGTGCTGCCATGGTGTATTTTTGGAACCAGAGACTGCACAGAATAGACATGGAACTAAAATTCCCGCCCACTCACCCGCTCACAGTCGATAAAAAATAATTTAATGACTAATTACAGCTAAATGTAATTTTAAAAAAGCCTGATTAGTGCCATGCATGGTATGATAATGGGAAGATCTAAAACTTCATGAACAAAACCAGTAGGATGTGATCTGTTACAAAGGCCATGGTCATAAATGTCAGGTTCTGGGGTTTTGTTTATTTCGTTCTGTGATAGCTTTTGGTTTTTCTGTAGTTGTGTTTCTTTTACTGTTGGGATCTCTGCAGCTGGTGGGTGGTGTATGTGTTTCTGTGCACTAATTGTCTTTACAGGGCGTGGCAGCAGTAATCAGTGGCTGCAGGTGTGGGTCGTTTACCCAGCTCAGGAGAGCTGGGTATTTAAGCTGAGGAGGAACCACAGACAGACTCCAGTTTGTTCCACTCCTTCCTGTGTCCCGTGTCCTGGAGCGTTCCTCCTGGTCCTGAGTGCCTCTGCGTGGTCATCAACCCGCTGGATAGAGGACTCTTTCTCCACGGGCTGTCTACAGTCGTGAGCTCCACGACGTTCTCTCTCCCTGGCTCCCTGTCTGTCTCTGGTCTCCTCTGGATCCACACCTACCCGGTCAGCGCTCTGCTGTCACCCCTGCCACAGTCACGTCTGTGGAGACAGCACCACGACCCGGATCTCACCTCTCTTCACAGTCTCATCTCCTGGATCACCACCCCCGCTGCAGTGCCTCCGGATCCCTCCTCACGCAGCTACAGCCTCAGCTTCACCGTGAGTCTTAAGCATTCCCCGCACACTGCAGCGGGTCGTAGCTATACAACACGAACTGGTCGCTAACCTGTTTCTCCTCTGCTGCCAGGATCGAGCCTGTGCCCTGCCTCAGTTCCAGTCCTATGTTTATCATTGTGCACATCTCCTTATCTTGTACTGTTGTCTCATGCACTGTCAATATTAAACTCACGGTCATTGAGTTCTGTCTCCCCGTGTGTGTTTGGAGTTGGGTCGCACTTGGAGTTCAATACAAACCCCCCGTTAAAACATGACAATAAACCTGGTCCAATAAGAGGAAAGCAAATACATGGGGGCTAAACTGGGATCTTGCACACCAAGGACAAAGACCATGAACTATACTGAGGCTTTGGCAACATCTGCAGAAGTGAGTCAGGAAAAAGCAGGTCAGTGACATAAGGTGACTGCTACAGTTTAATGAAGCTTGATGAGATATGGAAACTGCATGGACATGAACCAGACAGATTCAAACTATGATTGTACCCTCTCTTTTTAGCGGGAACTCCTTCCAGGCTGCTACAGCTGGTCACAATACAAAGCCGCAATCGTGTTGTGATCCCAGATATGGTGAACAGGGAAGGGGGATTGTTCCATTGGTCTATAAACTTCTCAATCCACAAAGTATTGGCTATCACTCCCAATGCCTGCAGTAAAAGAGGTGGCAAATGATGAAGGTAGGGCTGCTAGGTGGGTGGAAGGGGTCTGGAGGAGGACCCTGGAAAAGAGTTTTATACATGTCACAAGAGAAGTAGGATAGAATCTCATTGTGTGTGGTAGCTGTATCTATAGCCTCTGCACTGATCACCTTAAAGATAAATGATACACTTCATTGACCCATTTCCAAACTCCAAAGTGATCAGTGGACCAGATGTGAACCAATTCCAGGGGAAGAGGACCATCCAGTGTTGGGAGCCAGACCATATATTTTGCCATATTTGGTATTGTGGGGCAGCAGAATGCCCCCTGTTGGTAGACTTGATGTACATGGCTAAAGTGTTCAGAAGTACAGCAGTCACAGAGGAGCAAAAGACTAAGGCATGTACAAAAGGAATTCTGGTCTTTTATTTCTGCATGGAAAGTATGGGAGGCAACATTGAAAGAAGATGATCCAAGAGTGAGTGGAGTTCAGGGTGTGCTTTACTCAGGGAAGAGTCTGTGACCAGGAGGAGGGGTCTTGAGTATGTAAAACCTGGTTTCCATGTCTTTATTGATCTTCTTTATTTGTCCATCAGACTGAGGGTGGAATCTTACGTATACTTCTAGGCATGGAGCAGAACTCACCCAAGAAGTATGATATTAAGCTGAGGTCCTCTGTCTCAGACAGTATCAGCACGAATCCCATGTAAATACAATGTTTCACATGAGAGAACCTCATTCTTTGATCCCTTTTGTTCAAGGGTGTCAGTTTTTTTTTTCAAGTTTGGGACAATAACTATAAACTTGAGTGTGGTTTGAAGATTGCTGGACATGTTATTAAATATTCATATGTATATAAGTATTTATCCATTTGACGTCTCATTATAGCATGCACTGCAGTGTATTGACTTTTGTTAATTGAATAAACATGCAATTTTGAACACAAGTTATAAGCCAGGTGTGTTTTGTCTTGTTTTTCAAAAACAGCATTGAGACCCACCATTAGACTGATCGCTAGGAAGGATTAGTAACCTGTAACACCCCTGTCATAGATGGCACAAAGAATAATCTTGATTATATTGATAGTATTATTTGTGGCCGGTATAGTCAAATACGCAAATAAGATTACCTCTTATGTCAGGCTTCGATCAACTCCACACTCCCACAGCCAAGCTGTCCATAATCTGCCAGATTTGTAAATAAAAAAGTTACGAAGTTGTAGTTGGATTCCGCTTCTAGCTACTTGACTGTCCTGAATGTCAGATCTGGCCTGGTAAATGGATCCTAAACAGGCTTTAATAAGTGGTGGGGACAAAACTGTCAATCGCAAAAAAGTGCCAGGGACACTGTGCCCTGTGTCCCCGGTTAAAATGATGCCTATTTGTGTTGCCCTAGGAATCACCATCCACCTGTCCTACTGTTTCCTGGGTCAAAATGACCCAAGAGCAGCACAAGGATTGATCCTATTATTGTATTTAATACAAGAGGATTGAAACAGAAGAGACTAAAGAAACAGCTATGAGGTCGGAGGTTGACAGGATTTCCTGTGGCCTTCTGTGGAACACTTTATCCTGGTCAATCTGTGGATAAGTGTCTCTCTGTTTAGCCACAGTGCTGTGAAAGGGACCATTAGCATTTCTGACTGTAAACTGGAGCCTGGACAACTTTCTGAAATTTGCTGTTTCCACCCTACTCCCTCAGCAGGCTGCTGCCTTCAAGATGGCCGTGAACACCACTGTGTCATAAAAACATCAGCAGGAGAGTGGTGCTGCAGACATGAAAGGATCTGAGTTTGTACAGGAATCTGGTTATATTGGTTACGAGTTCAAAACACTGGAAATTCTTCTTTAGATCAGCACAAATAATCCCTTAACTTCAGTTTCAATTTTAAAGAGTGGAAATTTTTGTGTGTTTTTAAAAAGAACATATTTATATAATTGTATAGCTGTAAATGTAACAGTGTAGCAAAGAATTTGGATGCAGTCCCAAGCTGGAAAAGCAAACAAAAGTAAACTTTAATTTAACCAAAGGAAAGACTCAGCACAGATTTGAAGACATAAAATGTAAATCCATAAAACAAACATGAGAAGCAACAAAACTAATGATGGCACGTAGAGGAATTATAATAAACAGATTTAACTTAAAAAAAGAATCAAAATGTAAGGGAAAAAAACTACTTTGCTTTGCATTATTACCAAAGTAAAATTAATGACTTTATGTACTTACCAATAAACTCAACAATGTCAACAACAGTCTTTGTTAAAAACTGTCATTTATTTTTTATAATTCAGTTATTAAAATTTAACTAAATTTAGTTGAACACAGAACAGTGGGCTGCACGGTGGTGCAGTGGGTTGCATTGTTACCTTGCAGTGAGAAGGTCCTGGGTTTGAAACCAAGGAAGGACTTTTCTGTACGGAGTTTGAATGTTCTCCTCATGCACATGTGGGTTTCTCCGGGGACTCCGGCTTTCTCCCACTTCAAATTGGCCCTAGGTGTATGTGTGTGTGAATGTTTTTCTGTTTCCATGTGACCAGGGTGTAGCCCCGCCTCTTACCTGATGACCAAACTAAAGTAATGTAGATTTTCAACATAAAAGACTTGTTATGAATGAATGAATGAATTTCGAGACACACAAAGGAAATTATTAAAAATAAAAATAATACATAATATATATATATATATATATATACAGTGGGGCAAAAAAGTATTTAGTCAGCCACCAATTGTGTAAGTTCTCCCACTTAAAAAGATCAGAGAGGCCTGTAATTTTCATCATAGGTATACCTCAACTATGAGAGACAAAATGAGGAAAAAAAATCCAGAAAATCACATTGTCTGATTTTTAAAGAATTTATTTGCAAATTATGGTGGAAAATAAGTATTTGGTCACCTACAAACAAGTAAGATTTCTGGCTTTCACAGACCTGTAACTTCTTTAAGAGGCTCCTCGGTCCTCCACTCGTTACCTGTATAAATGGCACCTGTGTGAACTCGTTATCAGTATAAAAGACACCTGTCCACAACCTCAAACAGTCACGCTCCAAACTCCACTATGGCCAAGACCAAAGAGCTGTCAAAGGACACCAGAAACAAAATTGTAGACCTTCACCAAGCTGGGAAGACTGAATCTGCAATAGGTAAGCAGCTTGGTGTGAAGAAATCAACTGTGGGAGCAATTATTAGAAAATGGAAGACATACAAGCCCACTGATAATCTCCCTCGATCTGGGGCTCCACGCAAGATCTCACCCCGTGGGGTCAAAATGATCACAAGAACGGTGAGCAAAAATCCCAGAACCACACGGAGGGACCTAGTGAATGACCTGCAGAGAGCTGGGACCAAAGTAACAAAGGCTACCATCAATAACACACTACGCCGCCAGGGACTCAAATCCTGCAGTGCCAGACGTGTCCCCCTGCTGAAGCCAGGACACGTCCAGGCCCGTCTGCGGTTTGCTAGAGAGCATTTGGATGATCCAGAAGAGGATTGGGAGAACATCATATGGTCAGATGAAACCAAAATAGAACTTTTTGGTAGAAACTCAACTTGTCGTGTTTGGAGGGGAAAGAATGCTGAGTTGGATCCAAAGAACACCATACCTACTGTAAAGCATGGGGGTGGAAACATCATGCTTTGGGGCTGTTTTTCTGCAAGGGGACCAGGACGACTGATCCGTGTAAAGGAAAGAATGAATGGGGCCATGTATCGTAAGATTTTGAGTGAAAACCTCCTTCCATCAGCAAGGGCATTGAAAATGAGACGTGGCTGGGTCTTTCAGCATGACAATGATCCCAAACACACCGCCCGGGCAACGAAGGAGTGGCTTCGTAAGAAGCATTTCAAGGTCCTGGAGTGGCCTAGCCAGTCTCCAGATCTCAACCCCATAGAAAATCTCTGGAGGGAGTTGAAAGTCCGTGTTGCCCAGCGTCAGCCCCAAAACATCACTGCTCTAGAGGAGATCTGCATGGAGGAATGGGCCAAAATACCAGCAACAGTGTGTGAAAACCTTGTGAAGACTTACAGAAAACGTTTGACCTCTGTCATTGCCAACAAAGGCTATATAACAAAGTATTGAGATTAACTTTTGTTATTGACCAAATACTTATTTTCCACCATAATTTGCAAATAAATTCTTTAAAAATCAGACAATGTGATTTTCTGGATTTTTTTTTCCTCATTTTGTCTCTCATAGTTGAGGTATACCTATGATGAAAATTACAGGCCTCTCTGATCTTTTTAAGTGGGAGAACTTACACAATTGGTGGCTGACTAAATACTTTTTTGCCCCACTGTATATATATATATATATTTAAAAAATTACAAAATAAATAAAAATATGACTTTTAATTTCATAGAATTGTCTTAAAAATATATTCATGAATATAATATCAGTAAGTCACTTCAAAGGATTTACAACATGGGGCAACAAACCTTCTACATGAGAGAAAAAAATCTTTATTTATCACAGAAAAATGAGTGCCGAGATCCAGTTATATCCAAATTAATTAATTGAACTGCTTTAAAGTCCTTATGTGTCAGAACATTTTTTTAAACTCATGAACCCTTGCCTTTATCTACTGACAGAGGTTTGAGAGCCTCAGATGTCGAGTATTGCAGATTCTGACATTGGGGTGAACTTGTTGGGGAGAGGACTGGCAGCTTTTTGATCGTTTCCAATTGAAGAGAATCTTTCTCACTGTAGAATAATTGATTTTAAATTGAGTGGAAATTACCTTGTAATGTTTCCCACATTGATAGTTAGAAACAAATGATCTTCTGGGACTGCTTATGTCTACCCTCCTTGGCATTGTGTTAACACACCTGAGTCCTTCAGATCTCTCCAAAAATCCTGCTTTTATAGAGCTTCTTACTCTCCTTTTTATCAGCAGCCACATGCTTCTACTTTCTCCTTCGATTCCAATAGAAGCAGTAAAAGACCAAGTTAGTTTTTCATACAGTTTTTCTTAAAGCCCCCCTGGATCGTAATCGCACTGCATTCTTGACAACTGCAACAAACTTGGCAAACCTCCTTCAATGTGAAAGCAAACAAGATGCCACTATTCAACAGCAAATTTTATTGGAACAATGCTTTTGTCATGTGTGCAAGTGATCACACCCACTGCAGGATTCCCAGGATGTTCAGACACCCCACATAACGTGCTACCGGTGAACAACTCACAGTGTTCGTACACGTTACATACTACGTTGATGCTGTTTAGGACACTAAAGTTGCTCCACACACGAAGGTGTTTGTTCTGCCGTGTTAATTCTAGCTCACAGGAAGTGCACTACAGCAACAGGTAAGGAGCGCCACTCTGTGTCCTTCTGCTTTTATACTGTAACGTCACGCACTTTGCTAGGCGGAAGAAGAAGTAGTTCCGACCAACTGAACATGATTTATACAATTTTCCAGTTAATGACAAACTACATATTGACTTAAAATTACTAAAATATAGATAATTTAATAAGAAAATCGATTCCAAAACATAAAAAGCTGTAATCCGAGGTATTGATCTTTTAATGTCGATCCGCACATCCCTAATGTAAAGTTTTATTGTACACTGGAGACTCTAACAAATAAAATGTGTTGTTTTAAATTACAGTGTCAAACAGCTGGATTGCTGTGCACCGTCATGAATTCAAATCAAAATCCTATTTATCAGCCAAATGTGTGAAACACACACAGAAGAAATTTGGCTCTGGCTGTTGGTGACTCTGAAAAACAATTATTTACACGCATCACACAATATATAGATAGCGATCAAGGCAAATAAACATGCAGTCAAGCAAACAAGGCAGAAGCAGATCTAATAACAGGTGTGGGTGATGGCGGGGAGGAAGAAACTCTTCCTTATGTTGCAGCTAATCCTGGATTCTGTGTCTTGTACCAAAAGGGGAGGAGCAAAAAAAAAGTTAGTGTCCAGTATCAGCAGTATTGCGGTATCAGCTGGAATTTTTCATGCCTTTTTGCGGCACTGGGGCTAGTTATCGTTCATTTATCGTTATTGAGGTGAGCTTTTCAATTTCTCGCGATACTAATTTGAGGCCATATTGCCCATCCCTAGTGTCCCCAGCTGTTCAACCTAATTATACAGACTCGTCATCCTAGATGATGCTGATGACTGTAATATCATCTGTAAGCATCTGGAGTTTAACAGCTGGAACTGCAAGAAAAAAAGGAAGGAATTTTTAGTTTATTAGTGCAAGTGAAAAAATTAATTTTCTTTTTGCTAAATTCAGCAAAAATGTTTGAGATTTCAGTGTATATGCACCAAGTTATGCTGTGGGTCATTTCTGAGTCTGTGGAGGTCAGACAGAGGTTGTTAATTCATAAAATAACCCACCAATGCTAAAATTCCATTTTCCAGAACATGGCGTGACACAGGCATTGTTATCATGTCTTATTTAAAGAGGCCATTTCATACAAATTTTAGGACTTTGTGGTTATTTCTTAAGTATTAACCAGTAATATGAAACATTTTACATCTAAAAAACGTTAGGAAACACTGATTTACAGACCTTTCAATCTATCTGCATCAGGATTTAGCTGGCTTTGTCAGGCTTCGGGCTGTAACTCATTAATATTCATTATTTGAATTTGCTGGACTCTGATTGGCTAACAAACTAGCCTATGAGAGCAAGGCTTCCTGTTTCCTGCCCCGCTGCGCATGACAACAGCACACCGAGTCTCTTGCGGTTTGATACGTGTTTATGCTAACAACTTTTAGCCTGCAACATGCTAGGTGTGGTTTCAACTGCGGGAGCTGATGAATACCAATGAGCAAAGGAGTTGTGACAAAATAAATAAATGCCGTTTGAACTCGGGTTTTATCGCCACCTGTGTAGTTTGAGAGATAAAAACTGAAAGAGAAGTTGTTGACCTGTTTTCACACCCACTATGAAGGTAAGAACACCTGTGGAGCTAAAATATTCAACAGAAACCTCAGAAATAAACATTTTTAATGGAAGGGCCTCTTTAAACCTTTGTTTTGATTTGGGTTTGCTGGAATGTACAAGCTTTACATCCGATTCTATAAACCCATGGTGGTGTAGCATTTAAGCTACTCTGCTGAAAGGTCACAAGCATACACATTTTTCACCACATATTTTTTAGGTTGTATTGGTGTTAGTCAAATCTCTGGCAGAGGTTTTGACTTCAATGTAAAGAAGAAAAGATAAAGTCCACTCTACATACATCCTTCATCCACAGTCATACCTCAACTCTTGAGCCTTCTTAGACACCTCAATGTCCATTCATAACACCTGTAATGAGCACTTTGTACAGTAGCTGCTTTTCTCTTTTCTAATATGAGCCATTTCTTTTCGAGAAAGCAGAAAAAGACTGTATGTGTTTATAGTCGATAGCCTGAAGGTCATGATTCCATCTGCAGACTCAGGTTCAACAAAAAGTGATTTGTTTCAGGGGCTGCAGATGCCTTTAGAGTCACTGTCCTCTGGGAAGATCTGGGTATTACACTAAACAAAATAACAGCAAACTAATACGCTGAACTTTCACTGTTCCATATTGCTTTTTCATATTGTTCTTTGACATGAACTGAAGAATATTTGAACAAAAAAAAAAAGGATAAAAAGAGCACATGGTGACAGGCAACAAAAGGAAAACATAACCAAAAGGACAAAAGTAATAGAAGAAGGGTTTCAGAACAAAAAGGTCAGCAGCAAAGTGATCTGGTTAAATATAAACAGAGACTCAGTAAAATAAAAAAAAGATAAAGAAAGGACAAAGAACTGATCGATTAGTCACCCTCAGCACTACTGTGTTGGAAGATTGTTATATTAAAATCAGAATACAAGAGGCTTTAAAACTCTTTCTCTTCTTCATAAGGACAGCAGTGCAACATGGGAGATTGTTGTGCAATTAGGTGGCAGATAAGACAATAATACCAACCAACCAACCAACCAACCAATTAACCTCTTGCATGTTATTTGTCTGTGGAAGGAACCCGGAGAAAACCCACGCATGCACGGGGAGAACATGCAAACTTCATGCAGAAAGGCCCCAGCCTGGTTCTGAACCCAGGACATTCTTGCAGAACAGCAACAGTATTACAAACTGTTCCACTGTGGTACAAGGACCAACTGATTAGATTTTGGTGGTGATCCAGATCACTGTTTTAGATTTTGATGACATTTATTCCTGGATCAAGACAGACATTTTAAGATAGCTCAAAATGGAACCAGAATGAACAAGAAGAGAACCTATGATAAAATAAGGATGCCATAAGAATAAACCATAAATACATATTAAGAACTTAAAACTAACAGAATACACTAGAAAACCAATAAGAAAATCAAGCTGTGTAAAAACAATGACTCAAAAAAAAATGAAACAAAGACACAGAAAAACCTAACAGAACAATAATAAAAAAAAAAAACTGACTGAAGAACAGAAAGGTCTTACACTCAGAAAAAACAAACCCTTAGGTACAGCATCAAGCATGACGCAGGTGCAGAGGAGACGAGGTAGGAGATGAGGTCACAGGAAGCTGCAAAGGCTCCGTCACGCACAGTTTAGTCGCTTCAACCACGTCTTGATGCTCTTGTATGGACTCATTGTGTGATGATATAGAGGATTCTTATAGAGCAACATACTTTTAATAGGAGTTAAACTCAGCATGAGCCATGAAGAGAGAAACATTCAGAAGATGTTACATTTAATATGGGTATCACACTCATCTCAATAACTCCTTCTCTTGTTAGCGGCATTTCAGTCTCTGCCTCAAATATCAAATACCGTTTTCAGCTTTTACACCAAGCCAAAGGGAAATGTGTCCTTAACAGTCTGAGCTGGGCTTTAACAAGCCTATTGTCAAAGGTCAATGTACGTGTGTGAAGTCATTACCAAAGAATTGTTCATATAATGATAGTTAGTTAAACTACAGTTCTGTACAAAGCTTCAGGGTCTGTCATTAATATTTTACAGAGAAATGATTTGTTCTGAAATAATCGTGGTCCTGTATAATGTAAAATCAACGTTTACCCATGTTGTGATTCTATTTCCTTATAACCCCCCACATTTCTCAGTAATCCTCCTGAATCCTGTGCTCTGAGCAGCTGTTCCACTCTCTCCAACTGACTGTAACCCCTCCTTTCCACTGAACACGCAACAGACGAGCAACGTTAGTGATGCGTAATACGAGACTGATAGCCGCCATTAAAATCAATGAGACAGTTTCCACTAGACATGAAACAGTGCGCATGAGACGCGTCTCAGAAGCATAGTGTTGCGGACATTACGTTGCAGTTCTATTTTTACGCAGTACACTAAACGTGTCTAACTCAGTGACTTAGTTTGGACCAGACAGGAAATTAGGCGTTCGTGAAACATGAAAAACCCAGAAGTTTTAAAATAAAAGGACACGTGCGGACTTCCGTTTGCGAGACTACGAGAAAATACAGTACCTGTGATGGGTTTGAATACCGTAGGTGGTGTGAAGATAAGCCACATATCTTCTGGGTAAACGTTGTCTTTTTTTCCCTGCTTATTGTTGTGTGTAGCCTACTGACAAAATCACATATCCTCGGACCAGCTAGATTTACACGAGTGAGACGCGTCTGAAGCATTCATGGTAGGAAGGGATGCATGGCTGATTACGCAAGCAAAACATGGCTGTGTCTCAATTCAGGGTCTGCATATTTCGAAGGCCAGATTTGTGGGCCAGTTACGTCACAGTGCCGCAACTAGGCCTGTCCCAATTTGAAGACTCCTTCGGATGCGGCCGACGAATCCAGCCTTTTTCTTTCTTTCTTTTTCTTTTTGAGTGATAGGTCAAGTGTATCCTAGAGGGAAAAATAAATTTCTGGTTTTGAAAAATGTTTTTTTTTTAATGGAAAATAACCTTTTTAAGTAAAAAATATTACTATTCATCACACTCTCGTTTTTTTTTCTTCTGGCCAAAAAGTCAGGAGTAAAAAGCAAGTAGGTCAGACTTAGGAAATGAGACGGTCCAAAAATTTTCTCCCGACCATGCCCTTCAGGGCCTCCGTAGAAGAGCATTATTTTTCTCATACAAAAGAAAAATAAAATAACAGTCCACAAATTGCTTAATTAACCAACTAAAGACCATTTCTTCAAACTTATTTTAAGCAGTTCTAACTTCTGTTCAGGCCAGAGTCATCACAGGTGTTCGCGGGGGTGAGGGCGGGAGTTCATCTGAAGGCTAGACCCGTCCCAATCCCCAGCCGCTCACACATCCAGTCTAGCCGGTTGACAAAGTACGCGGCCCACGTCGACCGGGTCCTTCGAAGTACGCAGACCCTTAAGTAGGACACACCCTATGCACTGCTGACACATTTGGTGGAAAGGGGGGGTAACATAGTGACGCAACAAACAGGACCCGCCCGGGATGTCGGCGCTGTCCCTGCAAATTGAACACACATGCCCTGAGCTGCAAGTGTCTAAAGCAAGACACTAAGCACCATCATTTTCTAGAAATGCTGAAAATGTGCATTTGACTGTGAGAGTTACAGGAATTTATTCACCATTTTATTCAGGTAGCTCGAGGGGCAGCACTCATGACGGGGGAGCCTGGAGGAGAGACGGGAATTTAGGTAAACCAAGTGTTTTACTTCCTAGTCGGTGAATAACTCGAGAATATAAGTTATATTTCAGGACAAATGAAGACTATATAACACCAAAGGTAAGATTTTATAATATATTTGCTTATCACAGATGTTGAAAGCTGTATAGAAGGATACAGAACCTTTAACATCCAGACACTGTTTGAGCTGAAAAGATTTGTACTTTGGTTATATACTCATTTAATGTTTATTCATCCACCAAAAAAACCAATAAATATGGGAAATGGCTTCTATTCGTTCCAAACAATGTATGTACATAAAGAATGCACATTCATGAAGCAAATACTAGCTGGAAAGAAAAAGTTTTATGGTTCTTATAAAGGAAAGAGATTGAATTTGATACCTGTGCATTCATCCAGGAACTGGTGGTTCATCCAAATACCACTGCACTATTTATTTCTTTGCTCAGTTTTGCTGAAGGGGCTCATAATATTGTTTTTTAATTAAACGAGCAGGGAGAAAAACAAAGATGTAACACAGTGTTACTGATGCGTGTTTATTTTTCAAAGTACTGATTGTGGTTCTCTGACTTCACGGGGCTTTTACCAAATAAACACCGACTCATCTCTGAAGATTTCATTTGTTGTTTTATGGAATGAAACTCATTAATATGATTAGTCCAGGAGTTCTCTGTTGAAAACATTTCAAGTACTAAACAGAATAAAGACATTGTGGTAAAATGTATGTACTTCTGTTACTGCCTTTACAGTATGTGTACATTTCACTTCATAAAGGCTAGTTGGAGAAAAGGTGCTGGCACATTTACATACATACATACGTAGAACCAACATCCATCCATCCATCCATCCATCCATCCATCCATCCATCCATCCATCCATCCATCCATCCATCCATCCATCCATCCATCCATCCATCCATCCTACACAAGAGACTGGTTTTCCTTTTCAACATAATTTAGACAACAGCTTTTAGAAATGATTCACTGTTTCAACGAGCTGCAAAGGCACCAACTAATTTGGGTCTCAGTATATAGGAGACATAGTCTTTCAGCGAAGGGAATTTTTTTAACAAGACTAAAAGTATATTAACAGGGATATAGCAGATGTACCTAAAGACGAACCTGATTAAAAGTGTTTCTCTATCTTGACCTCTTCAAACATGGTTGAAATCTGCTTTGCTACAGTCATGTCAACAGTGAAGTGGGAAGAGATGTGGTTTATTTGTTTTTGTCAAAGTCTGACTTCCTTTCATTCATTCAGTCATTTGTTTATTAATGACCACACAACAAGTCGGTGTAATTTGTTTTCAGTACTGCGTGATATGCTTTTTTTCAGTATCTGTCTTTGTTAACTTGATTTAATTCTTTCGCAACTGGCTATCCCCGTGGCTTAAGTCAAAACAAAAATATTTTTAATTAGAATTCAACAGATTATTTATTTATTTCCATAAGAAAAAAATGGCCAAATGGTAACTTTCCTGTGAGATTGTCAAAATATATTTAGAACCTTTGACGCAAAGTCACTCATTACTGCCCAGGTGAGTGAGTCATCCCTGAGAGCTCAGCACCTCCTATATTAGTCACTACCAATGCTATCTGTTCTCTGTAAAACAATATGGAGAGTGAAGAGACGAACAGAGGGTGTGTGACTCACTTGTCATTAAGTCACAGACACTGTACAGGGACTCTAGTCTGGGATATTAATGACTTTCAGGGAAGAAACAAGCTAAAAGACCTTTGATTAAACATTCTAGTCATCCTTTGCCTCTTTAGTCCTTCAGTTATTCCTTTGCTCTAAAATCTAAAATCAATCAGATTTATACTAAATAAACAGTTGGTATTTTATTGCAACAGTGGATAATGATTATTAATGATATACACTATAGTAATATGATCTTGTCACCATGGAGGCAATCAAATATACTGAGTGCTTGATAAATTGGTCTAATACGAGGTTTAAATTAAAAATCAGAGCCCAGACCATCAGCGGATCATATTTGATATAAACTCATTCAGTCTGGTGTTTGACACTGAAAGACTCTATTCTTGCAAAGGTTATGACCAAATTCTAGGTTGAGTGCATGAAACAAAAGCAATAGAACAGAAAAAGTTGAATTAGACAGAAACACTGAAAACATCACCTAATAATGCTTGTTTTCCAATTTACACTTGTCAGCTTCATTCATTTCTATGTTCCTCTTATTGACATGCAAAGAACGTTTTGGTGAGCAAAATAAATAAATAAATACGATTTTTGGATAACGACTATTCTTTGCAGGAATGTACCGAATGTCCCCTGACACCATTCATGCCAGAGCTAGCATAGCATACAGAAGTCTGGTTTACTTTCTGTAAAATAGACAGAATCAAGGCCGTATTTGTGTTTGTTTAGCTTTGGCAGCCATCTTGAATGAAGCTCACTCTAAATGTTAAAGAGGCCATTTCACACAAATTTCATGACTTTGTGGTTGTTTCTGAAGTATTAACCAGCAATATGAAACATTTTATATCCAAAAAACATTAGGAAACACTGAGTAACAGACCTTCCAACTATCTGCATCAAGACTTGACTGGTTTCTTCAGACTTTGGGCTGCAACACATGAATATTTATTATTCGAATTTGCTGGACTCAGACCGGCTAACAAAATAGCCTTTGAGAGCAAGGTATACTGTTTCCTGCCCCGCTGCGTATGGCAACAGCACACGTAGTCTCTTCCTGTTTGCTACGTCTTATGCTACAGCTTTTAGCCAGCAGCATGCTAGGCGTGGTTTCAACTGCGGGAGCTGACAAATCAAATCAATCAATCAAAATCAAAAATACGTTATTAATCCCTGAAGGGAAATTAAGTATACTTAGACAAATACTAACGAGCAAAGGAGCTGTGTCGAAACAAATACAGGCCGTTGAAACTTGGGAGAACTCGGGTTTTATCACCACCTGCGTAGTTTGAGAGATAAAAACTGAAAGATAAGTTGTTGACCTGTTTTCACACCCACTATGAAGGTAAGAACACCTGTGGAGCTAAAATATTCAACAGAAACCTCAGAAAAACTGTTTTTAATGGAAGGGCCTCTTTAAGCAAAGATTTTTTTCATTGATTGAGGTGTATGTTAGGAATAACAGTTAGCTACTACAACCAAATCTCTGCTCACTATTTATAAAACTGACTGAGTTATTGCATCACATCTCTGCCAAAAATCACAAGGAGCACATAGAATGAGAAGAAGAGCAGGGGACGTTACGCTGGGTTAAAGTGGGAGCTAATTGATTTTATTGTAACTTGAAATACAATATGTTACTTTACACAATTAATGTCAGAAGAGAAAAAACTGTTAATACAACCCACATATGTTTAGTTCCCCTCTTCCTATTCTACTTTTGAATGCACATCACCTGTTCTTCTACCCCTGTAAGCCAGATCTGATGTGAAAATCTGGCCAATCAGATTCATCAAGAGTTACTTTCCCCAGCTGACAAATACACCCACTAACCACAGAAAGCAAGAGCAGCTTTCCAGTGATAATATATAGGTGAGTTGGGGGGATGTGTCTTACCACTTGCCATCAGAGCTATGCATTCCTTTGTGATTTTTGGCAGAGACATGATGCCATGAGTTATAGCCATTTTTGTGTTTGATAATTTTGATTAGCCACACTATGGCCAGCCTGATTTTGATTGACTCTAGAGGTTAAAGTGTTTATCCATTGAAGACATTCTGAGAGTTTCATTCAAATCCATTCAGCATTAGATATTTTGCTAACAAAGACAAGCAAAAACATATATGGGCATAAAACATTGAAAAAAATGAAACTTGCCAATGTGGATTTCAAAACCTGCTTCGGTAGATTTATAAATACTTGGGGTATGACAAATACTTCGCTACCCTTAAAAAACAGCCAGTTTACCGTATATACTTGCGTATAAGTCGTTTTTTTGAGGAGTAAATTTCAGGTCTGAAGAGGGGTTCTGACTTATATGCGAGATATCGGGAAGAAGTATTTTTTTTCAGAGGACAATGTCGACAGCTTGGGGACTGGAGCAAGTACTCGGACGAGCATACGATGTTCCTTATCAGCATGGATTATCAAAGACAGACACGTTATATCTTTTTAATAAATATATCAGTTTCTGAAATAAAATACACATATTTGAATCTTATATGTTACGTATTACAAATAGTGCTGTCAGTTTAAACGCGTTATTAATGACATTAACTGAAACCCATTTTAACAGCGTGCATTTTTTATCGCGAGATAACGCTCGTTCTATTTGGGCCAGCCCTTTGTAGTTTTTCTCCACGATTTTGCAAAAAACTCGTTACGTTAGAAAACTACAACATCACACCGGATCTAGTAAGACCGGTCTTGTGCGAAAATGTGTTCCCCTGAAATATTCTGTTTCCCCCTGTCTCGGGAGCGCGCACCGCAGCCAGAGGGGCGGAGCCAACAAGCTTCACAGCCCTTCAGATCAGTTTCTTGCTAGACTGAAGCTAGACTGATAAAAGGACAAGTTTCCCTGTCGAAGTTCTTGCTTTATTAAGCTTCCGTTAAATCAATGAACGAAAATTGTTTTGAGTGTTTTTTTTACTCGCCGTGAGAATCAAGTCTCTCGTTCACGTACACTAAACCTGGCGGTTTGACTTGATTAGTCTGAGCTAAAACAATGATTAATTTTACTCTGGGATTAAAAATAAATTTTTGAATTTCAACTGAAATGATTATCATCCACCAAACACTATTTTCTATAACTTCTTGTTTGTTTAGGCTGCCATGTTTTTATATTACGGATGAACGGACAGACAGTCAAAGTTACAGGGGGGAACGAGATATTTCAGCACCCTGAAATATTCTGTTCCCCCCTCCTTACTTTTTAATACTTTGACTGACAAGCCTGTCCTTTTCTGTCCACAGTCCTCTCATCATGGACACTTACTTCTGTGAATATGAAGACGTTTGGTCTTTTTATGTCAAAATTACAGGGGGGAACAGGATTTCTCAGCACCCTGAAATATTCCGTTCCGTGAGACAGCTGTGGCCTTATTGTTACGTTCAAAACAAACATGAAAGAATATGTTAAACCATCATTTAATTGCACTACAGGCTATTTTGCCTGATTTACCTTAACATGTGCGCTTTATTTTATTTCATATCCCCCTGTTTTGATCCCTGTTGAAGAGATGGCTTATGTGACACTTTTTTCTTCAGCCTTCTGTTGAACAGTGTTATATTGTGTGTGAGATCATTTTCTCCAACTGTGAATGACTGTTGAATTTAGGTATATGCCAGTGTTTTTTTTTCAAAAAAACATTTGCACAAAGCAAGCCGATCCACTCTTCCATAAGAGCATTAAAATGAGAAAAAAAATAACTGGGACAAAAAAGAAATCAAGGGACACTTGAACTAGATAATGTGCGATTAATCAAGCTTAATTACGAATTAACTTGGACATAAATTCGATTAATCGCGATTAAATATTTTAATTGTTTGACAGCACTAATTACAAACAATTCATACACAAAAGAATAAAAACAACAATAAACATGACAAATGATTGCCAAAAGTACCGATTTTCATTATTTTCTGCTCTCATTTTCACAAACACCCTTCATCACTGGGACTTTCTGACATAAACTGATTCTGACACTGACTTATACGCGGGTCAATGCCAATTTCCTCAATTTTTCTGCTGAGAAAGAGGTCCGACTTATACGCGAATCGACTTATACGCGAATATATAAGGTACTATTTTATCCCAAACTTGTCAGGAATACTCGTTAGTCTTCAGAGGAAAAAGTTACTATCGAAAAGTTAAATATTGACTATTTTCAGACAAATTTTCACCAAGTTTAAAATGTTTTTCCTCTTTATTTTACTGTGTGGATGTTGTTAGAATGTAACAGGAAATATCCATGTCACACCAGCAGGTGCTAACTAGCTATCTGGACTAAAATGTCTTTTCAGACAAAAAAAAAATCATCAATTTATTCCCATGTCTGGGCGGGTGAAAAGATCTCTGTTCATGCAGTCATGAAACGTATTGTTGATTTAAAGCTTCTGCCAAATGAGACCATCAATATTCATTATTTCCACACTGTTTAATCATTTCATCTGCAGTCCAGCTCATTTTAAACAATCCCACATTTCAACAGAGTAGCAAATAGATGAAATGAATCAGCCGGAATAGATTGTTGATTTTCCATAGGTCAGCCCGATCATGGGCATACCAGTTGTAAACCTATGAAACGGTCTGGTGGTCTTTCCTTGTGTTACCGCACTTTCATGTGTGTTTTTGCTCGTGTGTAGTTGTGCAGATCAAATATTTGGATCAGAGAAATAAAAGAAGATTGTTGTCTAGCTGTGATGGAGGAAGCCTTTCTTCATGTTTATGGAATAAAACCCTTCACTTCTGTAATTTTCTTGTTTAAACATAGAGAATCACCGTAGGCCACGGAGACTAGCATGACTTTAACTTGGGGCTGCCAGGAATGTAAAGTGTGGTTTGTTGGAAATACACAGTATAAGGTATCAAAGCAGCATGTCTGTGCAGCCTGCTGTTTGAATTCTGCTCAGATTTGCACCACTTGTGTTTTTCAGTGAACAAACAAAACAGAATTTCCTCCTTTGGAAATCAATTGGGTCCAAGTCTCAATAAATTAGATGTGACACAAGAGATGGCCCACAAACACACACGAAACAACTGACATCAAAAGCAAGATAAAAAATGCCAACTTCCCTCAGGAGGTTTTATTTTCTGACAAAGTATCAGGGCAAAGAAAGGACAAGTAGTCTTTACCAGAACTCCTACTACTTTTTTTGAACTTTTATCTCTTAAAGAGACCATTTCATACACATTTCAGGACTTTGTGGTTATTTCTTAAGTATTAACCAGTAATATGAACCATTTTATATCTAAAAAACATCAGGAAACACTGATTAACAGACCTTTCAATCTGTCTGCATTAAAATTCGGGTGGTTTCGGCTCCTCCCATCAGGCTGCTTCGACTGCTTTGTCAGCAGCTCGTTCATATTCATTGTTTGAATTTGCTGGACTCTGATTGGCTAATAAACTAGCCTATGAGAGCAAAGAATACTGTTTCCTGCCCCGCTGTGCATGGCAACGTCAGACGTCGTATCTTCCTGTTTGCTACGTCTTATGCTACAGCTTTTTAGTGAGCAGCACGCTAGGCGTTTCAACTGCGGGAGCTGCCAAAAACTAATGAAAAAAGGAGTTGTGACGAAACAGATACAAGCCGTTCGGACTCGGGAGAAATCGGGTTTTATCGCAACCACGCCTAGCATGTGGCTAGCAAACAAGAAGACACGACGTTACCATGCGCAGCGGGGCAGGAAACAGTATTCTTTGCTCTCATAGGCTAGTTTGTTAGCCAATCTGAGTCCAGCAAATTCGAATAATGAATATGAACAAGCTGCTGCTTGAGGCCTGACGGAACGAGCTGGAACCACCCGAATGTTAATGCAGACAGATTGAAAGGTCCCTTAATAAGTGTTTCCTGACGTTTTTTAGATATAAAATGTTTCATATTACTGGTTAATACTTAAGAAATAACCACAAAGTCCTGAAATGTGTATGAAATGGCCTCTTAAAGATAGCCATATAATACCATTCTTGTAAAGGGAAGGCCAGAATGAAAGTGCATACAGTTACTCAACAGTGGAATTTACTATTATATCAAAATATCTTGAAGGTGTTTTTTTTCTTCATAAATGCCTCATTTCTAAATGAAAAACTAGATTATACAATTTCCTCCCTATGGAATAATAATCCAGATGCTTTCTTGTGTTTATTGGTGCAGTTGTAACAAGCCCAAGACTATATGCTGCATTTGAGGTAGTCCCGTTTGGATAAGGGTGGCGACGTTCCATTGTGCCACGTGATCATGTGACCAGTCCTCCCTCTCTAATTACAACTCTATTGCCGCTTTCACACATTGGCCGAATGGTGTCGGCACGGACCCGTTCCTGCTTTGTTCATACTTGGCCGGCCCCGTCAGAGCCCGCCCCAACAGGCACCTTTTTTGGAACCACTGGCTCTGTGGTCCGATCAGGGCCAAGTCGACCCCATACCTATTCACCACGCCTACCTATGAACTGATTGGTCAAGTAAACTGATGCCAGTCACGAGCCTACCTACGTAGTATTAACCACCGATTGGCCTGGTAGTGTGCACGTGTGTGACGACACTGAACCGCGCCGATGGGATTTAAGAGGTCTCCTGGAAAGCATGTTATTCTTATTTTTTTCACATTATTTTTAACATGACAACTACAAAAGCAGTGCTGTGACAAGTTGAAAAAACTCAAATGTGAGTACAGAGTGACCAAGAACCTGCAACGGTCGGAGTGGGGCCGACCACAAGTGATGGAAGTGGTTCCAGGACATGGATGCTTTTTATGGGGAAAGGAGAGTGTTTGGAGAAGACATGGCAGCTGTAAGGGTGAGTTGTGATTCATTTTAAGTGCTTTAAACACTTTGAAGCAGCTCACGAAAAACTCCTGTAGTGAACTCGCAGCGTGCAGATGAGCTAGCTCTGTCGGCTAGCTCTTAGCCATCTGTGTTATGTGTTATGGCTCCCGCAACATGCAAGAGACTGACGACCGCTTTTTTATCTCTGTATCCGAGGTCAACGTTGGTGGTTTGATGGAGGAGATGTGGCTCCACAGAGAAGTGAGCTACTCTGCAGAGGAAGGGAGACGTGACCGGGTGCTCCTGAGACGCTGTCTGCTTCCTTTTGTGAATAAATAAAATAAAAAGTGTGCAATAAACTTTGAAGAACTACAACAATTGTATCTTCTTTTTCTTCTCTTTAATAACTGGTTATATCACTCAACTTGTAAATGATGCCTTGTTTAAGAATCTTTCGTTATTTGGTCACTTTTATTTAAAGCAAATATGAATGCTTTTATTATGAATCCAGTCAAGCTTCCTGTTCAACGTAATTAAAGGAAGCGCAGATAACAGCTCCATTCAGCCTTATTAAAAGAAATATGTGGAGGCTACATGGGATTTGTGTTAATAAAATCCCAGCAGCATGTTTTTATTTGGAGACGAATTTACGAGCGTGTTTTCAGAATAAACATGCTCTGGTAGTAACTAGTTTAAATGTTTTAGTAATGAAGAGGACAAGACAGAAACATCAAAACTTTATTTTTAGACTAAATGGTCAGACAGGTGCAGCATCAGATTTAAGATTAGCTTTCCCACCCTCGTCTTCTGCATAATGTGCTGGTGTGTTTACAAGTCTTGTGCGCTTAAGAATTGCGTCACAGACCTCCGTCATTGATAAGGTAAACAAAACAGCCCATGCCCCCACCCACATGCGCATTGCTCACGCCCACGGCCGCATTCCAGAGGTGAGTGTGTGAACAAAACTAGACTGACCCGACCCTACCCGACCCGACCCTAACCCGACACCATTCGGCTCATGTGTGAAAGCGGCATATCTGGCATCAACTTGTGGTGTCATGTTCTTAAATATTAATGTTGATGAATATACACAAGACAGACTCATGTGGGTGCACGTCAGTTTCTTTTTGAACGAAAATTCAGACAAATATTCTCTCAGAAATCACACTAAATTTAACTCATTACATAAAACACACAGAGATAAAAACAGAGTCACGGAGAAAAGAAACTAAAATGAGGGATTTTTGTTTCCACACATACATACGAGGAGTGTGTAGGAGCTGACTGGTGAGGTAACAGGCTTTTACACCAGCACCGTGAGAGGTGTAACAGCTTTCATTTTATCACAGCAAATTATGGCGATGATTTAGAGAATGGAGCAGATGACACAAGATCTAAATTTATACCAATGAAATGATGTCAGACTCCGCAACATGGGAGCCAAAGTGAAAGACGTGGGGTGGTGAGTGGCAATTAATTTACATGCAGCTCGCTGGATCAAAAGTGACAAACATGCCCTTGGATTCCTGATACAACTCATTACAGCTGATAGCATTTGTTATCTGTTTTATGAGCACAAATGTTAGGAAAATATCAGCAGCCCTTCCAGAGCTCCAAATATTTATTACCGTGTTCACCCCATTGACCTTGACATCCGACGCAAGTGTAACAAGCTTGTATAGGATTAAATGATAAAGCTTGGAAATGTGACTCGGATTGGTGTCTGGCAAAGAAGGACATTTATTAACCCACAATTTATCTGGCTGCTGAAAGTTAATTGTCTATGATACTTCCTTTAAAATTTAAAATAAGTTCATAGTTGAATTTCAGTTTCAGTCAAAACATGATAAAAATATAATGATATTAAGCCTAATTTTATATGGATTCTACAACGCCATTTTATTCATTAAAAAACTTAGTGGTAGCTCAGATTTTTTAAAGTGGGTTTCTGTAGACAGGATATGTGAACAGATGACATCTTACTTGCTGTATACACGCTCTTTCAACAACCTCAGTTTGGAAAATAAGAGTAATTAGTTTTCAGGCTAAACTATTTGAAATCCTTCATGAATGAATGAAGGAAAATCTGGATTAGATTGAGATAATTGATAATAGATAATTGCACAATGGATCTTCGTTCAAGAGACCATTTCACACGAATTTCATGACTTTGTGGTTGTGTCTCAAGTATTAGGAAACACTAATTAACAGCCCTTTTAATCTGTCTGCGTGAAGATTCGTCCAGCTTCGGGCTCCAACTCATTAATATTCATCATGTGAATTTGCTGGACTAACTAACTAGCCCATGAGAGCAAGGTATACTGTTTTCTGCCCCACTGCGCATGGCAACAACACACCGAGTCTCTTCCGGTCTGCTACATCTTATGCTAGAGGTTGGTGGTTCGATCCCTGACCCGAACAAGCCATGTGTCAATGCATCCTTGGGCAAGATGCTGAACCCCAAACTGCCTCCCGGGCGCCATGACACGGGCAGCTCTCTGCTCCCTCGGGATGGGTTAAATGCAGAAGTGAATTTCTCCATTGTGAGATGAATAACGTTGAAATTTGAAATTTAATTTAGTGAGCAGCATGCTAGGCGTGGTTTCAACTGCGTGAGCTGACGATTACTAACGAACAAAGGAGTTGTGACAAAACAAATACTGGACGTTCGAACTCGGGTTTTATCGCCACATGCGTAGTTTGAGAGATTATAACTGAAAGAGAAGTTGTTGACCTGTTTTCACACCCACTATGAAGGTAAGAACACCTGTGGAGCTAAAATATTCAACAGAAACCTCAGAAAAATTGTTTTTAATGGAAGGGCCTATTTAAATTTTAAAGTTATCACACAAACCAGAGACTCTGTAGATATTTTAAATTTCTTGTGCATTTTAGTGCCTACATGGAATGTAACGAATACTGAGAATGTGTTTTTCCTCTTAAAACATCTGTAAATATTAATTTTCTTTTGCAAAGCTGCACTGTGTGAATTGCTTGGCTTTTCTAAACACATGCCTCTGTGTGCATGAATGACTTCAATCAAAACACACAGTTATCACTGTTAACTTATCAAGAGACAGGCATTGCTAATCATCTGCTTGAATATTTCATGCGTTATAATTCCAAACAACAACCAAATGAAATCACAGCTTGCTGTAAAGCTGTGGCCACAGCTGCTGGTCCAAACATTTAAAAGGCTGCCTTCATCCTCTTGGACACTTTAGTTTTGAAATAGTAATAGTGTGTATTTGAAAATATGGAGGTAAAATTTAAATACATTTTAAAGA
This sequence comes from Pachypanchax playfairii, assembly GCA_006937955.1. Classification (NCBI taxonomy): domain Eukaryota; kingdom Metazoa; phylum Chordata; class Actinopteri; order Cyprinodontiformes; family Aplocheilidae; genus Pachypanchax; species Pachypanchax playfairii. The sequence goes on from SSNP01000031.1 coordinate 4,705,879, forward strand.
AAAACTGAACCCCCCTCCCCAGATGCAGTCTATAATTTCAAAGATGCATGAAAAAAGAGGCGTGGCTGGTGGACCAGGGGGTTGGCAGCCTAGGCTGTGATTGACATGTCTCACTGACATGCAGGCCAGCCACGCCAGACAGGGACATGTGAAAATGGATGAAGCTGTAGGCGAGTCGAGCAGATCAGCTCTGATCTGTATCATTGGGAGCTGATAGTTCGATCTGCAGTGGCTTGGCGGCATAGAATGAGGCTTTTCTCTACATGTACATTGTTGTTAGCCAACGCTATTTAGCTCCAGTAATGTCGTGTGACTCTGCAAACAGGTGCAGTTGCGAGTGACCGCACTACTGTTTCAAGCTGATGGTTTGTCCTGCAGTGGCTGTGTGGCATAGAATGAAGCCCATCTCTTAGTGGTATATTGTTGTTGATCAGTCATTGCAGTGATGTTTAGTTTTCCCTACTTCTCTGTTTTAAAACTTAGTCTCTTTCCTTATACAATTAAGTTTTAATCACTTCTTTTTGTTGTTCTAGCCATTCAATCCCTTCCCTCTCTTCTCTGCTGTCTTTTGTCAGTAATAACTTTTCCCAGTATAAATGCTCCTCAGCTGCTCATTCTGGTTGTCAGTTTCTCCTATTGCTACCCCACATGCCTTGACTATCCTCTAGATTTCTGTATGTTTTCTTTTATGTGTATTTTTTTATTATTGTTGTTATAATTTTTGTGTGTGTAATCCTCGAGTCCCGCCTGTGTTTGGGTTCATTTACCGCATGTCCTTACACTCATAGAGAAGATTTTAGATCTCCGTGTTAAAGGTAAAGAATACTAGACCATCTCCAAGCAGCTTCAAGTTCCTGGGACCACAGCTAATGACATTATTAAAAATATATGGTTCGTGGGACAGTAGGAAAACTCTCAGGACGTGAATACAAAAGGTGCTAACATCTCAGATTCATCAGATGGACAGAGAGGAGTGAAAAAAAAAGCTAATGAACCAATTTAGAACCATTAAAGTTGAACTCTGAGATCAAGGAACTTTACTTTCTGATTGCACAAATAGATTATCATTTCAATTTGCATGTCTGCTAGGACCCTTTTCCAGGATGTCCCAAGACAGAATCTCATTGGGTCATATTTATGAATAACATCCATATGTAGAAAGCCTGAGGCAAAAAGAACTGAAGCAACCCCACTCTCTAGGTACATAGTAGTCCAGGCATTAAAGGCTACAGAAATGATACTAATTAGGTCAGGTGGGGCAGCAAAGCTTAAACACGATGCATCCTATGTAGTCAGAGCAAAGTGGTTAAGGCAGGACTGACAGATTAGTCAACTGGATGCAGGATAATGGAAGCAGTCAGCCAAAGCTGTCAGTTCATGAAGTCAGTTTGCACACACATATTCATATATTTTAGCATGCATAGTCTAATCTTTTATCATAATTCACATTCTTTTAAGAAATCCAAAGAAATATATTAAGGATTGACCCATGGGCTTGAATTTAAAGTCTTCTAATCTGCAACAAAGGAGCTCCCCACTCAGTTTAATACAAATATTCAGAATGCATGCATCACAAAAACTAAATTAAGATAATTTAAAAACATGTTTCTCTTCAAGGCCAAGAATTATAGAGTGCAAACTTAAAGTGCTAAGAGGAAATTGATTTGAAAACCACATCAGTGCACAGTTCACAGAGAAAAAAAATCAACCCTGCGTTTAAACATGTGGAAAAAATTGTATTCAGAAAAATTAAGTGAACTCTCAATGTTTTGGAGGGTCATAATCCATAGAACATGATATTCCCTTAAATTAATATTATGAAAAAAGAATAAAACTCAGAAATAATTATCTAGAAATACTGAGTAAACTCTATTATGTTGGTGGAAAATATAAATACAATAAAAATATGATAAATGTTAATTTTCCAAATAGTCTTATCTACAGAAAGACCATTAACTGCCACATTCAGGTAAATCAATTTCTATTTACTAAAAGCTTAAATGCAAAAGTCATTCAAAGGAGTTAGAGGTTTTGTAAGACTGTCGAGTAAAAATTAAAAACAACAGCATTAAGCCTAACTACCAAATGGGACCCACGTTTTCTACATTTTAGCCTTTTTGGTGTTGTTTTAAATAACATACAAGACAAAACCTTCACTATGAAAAGTTAGGGCCTTGCTTAAAGACTTGCTCCGATGAAAATCCTGTTTTTCATGTTGTTAACATGTTCTTGTGGCATTTTCTAATGCTTGAGGACGTATCTTAAGAAAATTAAGCTTGAAGTTGCATTTCTAAGTATTTCTGAATTCAAAACACTGCGAATCAGTAGCAGATACTAAAATGCATATGAAACGACTGGATTTGTGACGTAGAAAAGGCACTGGGCGGGGCACAAGCTCCTGCTCCGTTAGCTGTAAGCTAGCAGTAGCTTTAACATACACAAAGGGCTCTCAGGAATGGGGAGGGGCGGGAGGATCCTCTGGCAAACGGTTCGACCCACAGCACAAGGCAAGGCAAGGCAAGGCAAGTTTATTTGTATAGCACAATTCATGTACAGGACAATTCAAAGTGCTTTACATGAAACAAAAGCATAAGTAAAAGAATGAAAACATGATTTAAATAAACAGAATTAGAACAAAGGACAGCTTAAAAGCAACCGTGTGGATTTGGACTTTCTAATAAAACTTTATGTAAATGCAGCGGAGAACAGGTGGGTCTTTAACCTTGATTTAAATAAACTGAGTGTTTCAGCTGATCTGAGGCTTTCTGGGAGTTTGTTCCAGGAATGTGGAGCATAGAAGCTGAAAGCAGCTTCTCCATGTCTGGTTCTGACTCTGGGAACTGATAAAAGACCAGATCCAGAAGACCTGAGGAGTCTTGTAGGTTCATACTGGGTCAGGAGGTCACTGATGTATTTTGGTCCTAAACCATTCAGAGCTTTATAGACCAGCAATAGAACTTTAAAGTCTATCCTCTGATGGACAGGCAGCCAGTGTAAAGACCTCAGAACTGGACTGATGTGGTCCACTTTTCTGGTTTTAGTGAGAACTCTAGCAGCAGAGTTCTGAATGAGCTGCAACTGTTTAACTGATTTTTTAGGAAGACCAGTAAAGATGCTGTTACAATAATCAAGCCGACTGAAGATGAATGCATGGACTAGTTTTTCCAGGTTTTGTTGGGACATTAAATCTTTTATCCTAGAGATGTTCTTCAGGTGATAATAGGCTGATTTAGAGATTGCCTTAATGTGTTTTTCAAAGTTTAGGTCTGAGTCCATCACTACACCCAGATTTCTGGCCTGGTTGGTGGTTTTTAGGTGTATTGACTGAAGTTCTGTGGTGACCTGCAGTCGTTTCTCTTTGGCTCCAAAAACAATCACCTCAGTTTTATTTTTGTTCAGCTGAAGGAAGTTGAGGCACATCCAGTCATTAATCTCCTCAACGCATTTACTGAGAGCCAGTACAGGACCTCGGTCTCCTGGTGACATTGTGATATATAGCTGTGTGTCATCGGCGTAGCTATGGTAACTAACATTATTGCTCTTTATGACCTGGGCCAGTGGGAGCATGTAGATGTTAAACAGAAGAGGCCCCAGGATGGAACCCTGGGGAACTCCACAAGTAATTCTGGTCTGCTCAGATGTAAAATTACCTACTGACACAAAATACTTCCTGTTCTCCAAGTATGTTTTAAACCAGTTTAGTACAGGACCAGAAAGACCCACCCAGTTCTCCAGTCGTTGTAGTAATATAATGTGGTCGACTGTATCAAACGCAGCACTGAGATCCAGTAGAACCAACACCGACATTTTTCCACCATCTGTGTTCAGACATATATCATTAATAACTTTGGTCAGAGCAGTCTCGGTGCTGTGGTGCTGTCTAAAACCTGACTGGAAGACATCATAGCAGTTGTTTTGTCTAATAAAGTCATTTAGCTGATGATAAACTGCTTTTTCAATGATTTTACTCAAGAACGGAAGATTGGGGATCGGCCTGTAGTTAATCATCTGTGTTTTGTCTAGATTGTCCCTTTTTAGTAGAGGTTTAATAACGGCTGTTTTCAGCAGTTCTGGGAAAACACCCGTCGTTAAAGACGAGTTCACAATCTGTAGCAGATCTGGCTCTAAGGTCTTTGAGACCTTTTTTAGAAAACCAGTGGGCACAGAGGTGGATTGCTAATGAGCTACTGCTGTTATGCAGAAACTACTTCCTAGAAGTTGTAGAAGGCACAAGTTTTGTGATTTTGGGCAAAATTTAAATTTAGTTTTAATTTAAAGATCAATTAGACACTTCAAAATAGCTCAAAAGATAATTGGAGTGGGTCTTTAAAACCATCACCATCTTGAATCATGAGAGCCCACTGCTCTCTGTGTCCCTGAAAACATTGCCAAGATATAAGACCATCCAAGATCTGGATAAGTCTTTACTTTGTGGTTGCCATTCGGGTCTAGGAGATTAGTGAACGAATTACTAATAAACAAACAGTAAACTGAACCGTGAAGCATGTTTTCATCACAGAAACGTACAGCAGGTTTTAAGTTTAATGTCTACAATCTGCTATCAGCAGAACAAAAGGAAAAGAGGGAACTCTGATATGCTCTTAACAAGATTATCTGCTGACTCACTGCTGTTTCAGTAACACCATGTCAGTCTTTTAAAAGCTGAGGGAAAACGTGTATATCATTCAGAGTACAAATCTAGCCTCAGAGTACATATAAATCATCTGTACAAAGTGCAGTTTAGAATATCAGCCTTTAACTAGTCAAATAGATTGGCTGCGTGAGGTTGCTGGCATGAATCCAGTGGTCAATAGCTACTCTGCCCAGAGGTCTAAATCATTATTCACTAAAAAGGCTGTCATCTGTGCTCTCGTGGAAAATGTACAATGTGAGTTTTGCTGAGTAGGACTTAAACTTTCCTACAGACTAGTTCAAGTGTCTCTGACATGCTCAAATCTCAATGAAATATTTAGAAGCATTCTAACTTTCATTCTTTCACATTTGTGTTATTTGACACTTAGAAAACAAATATAAATGTTTTCGTGTGCTTTCAAACTGCATGGGTGAGTCTTAATTTGAAAGTGGAAGTGATGAAAATCAAGAACGCAGCTCTTTATTTATATCTTACATGGACATTAAAGAGACCATTTCATACACATTTCAGGACTTTGTGGTTATTTCTTAAGTATTAACCAGTAATATGAAACATTTTATATCTAAAAAACATCAGGAAACACTGATTAACAGACCTTTCAATCTGTTTGCGTTAAAATTCGGGTGGTTCTGGCTCTTTCCATCAGGCTTCATCAGCAGCTCGTTCATATTCATTGTTCGAATTTGCTGGACTCTGATTGGCTAACAAACTAGCCTATGAGAGCAAAGAATACTGTTTCCTGCCCCGCTGCGCATGGCAACGTCAGACGTTGTGTCTTCCTGTTTGCTACGTTATGCTACAGCTTTTAGCCAGCAGCATGCTAGGTGTGGTTTCAACTGCGGGAGCTGCCAAAAACTAACGAACAAAGAAGTTGTGACGAAACAAGTACAGGCCGTTCGGACTCGGAAGAACTCGGGTTTTACCACCACCTGCGTAGTTTGAGAGATTAAAACTGAAAGAGAAGTTGTTGACCTGTTTTCACACCCACTATGAAGGTAAGAACACCTGTGGAGCTAAAATATTCAACAGAAACCTCAGAAAAAACTTTTTTAATGGAAGGGCCTCTTTAAAAAGTATTTGTGAGCTTGTGTTTTTGTTGATGAAATTAGGGCTGCAACTATTACTCGAGTAACTCGAATAATTCGATTATAAAAAATGTTCGAGGAATTTCCGTTGCCTCGAGGAATCGTTAAATAGACCTTAGCTCGAAAAGACCACATTTTGCATGGATATTTTATGTGTTACAAAACGCGATCCCGTCTCAGATTATACGTGTGCTGCACTTCACTGCACAGTGCAACGGTCCTTCAAAAGAGTTTCTCGCCGGAATCACTGACATCTGACATAGGCAGATGCCACCGAGAGCAGTAAACACTAAAATCAAAGGAAAACATCGTAGTATGAAAACATTGTAAGGTGGAACTCACATCAGTTCGATGCTGCAGAACCTGTCAAGGAAGCGTCCATGTGTGCTCAGTTCCTATTATACACGTTGGTTCTGAATATAAAGTTGCACAATTCAAAAACACAATTTAATGCACGTTTTTATACCAGGAATGATAACTGCTCTAATTTTTTTGGAATTATATTTTTATTTTCATGTAACTTTATCTCAGGGAATGTTAAGTTTGAAGTAATATTATTTATATTTATTTGTCTTTTCATCTTGACAATGTTAAGTTTTTTTTTAAAGAAACAATTACTATTTTGAATGATGTGAATGCAATAAAATGTATTTACAGAGGGGACATGCCAGGCTTCTTACATTGGCCAATGTGGCCAAAGTTAGCTGCCATTTTGAAAAAGGCAGGAAACAATGACAAATGGCTTGGGAGGTTCAGAAAAATCACCATAACGTGCTTAATTTTATAAATATATACACACACATATATTTTATACATAAATACACAGACACACATTTTCATCCATATACTATATGTGTGTATATTTGTCCCTCTAGCATCTAATAAATGAATAGATAACAAAGAAATAATAGTTAATAAGTAACTAAAAGTCTATGTGTAATGTGTAGTAGCTGTGTATAAAGTTTCTACTACATTTGTACACATACATACATACATACAGTACATACATACATACATATTTCTTGAAAACGTTTCACCTTTTCAAAAACATTTTCAAGAAAAAACACAACAGTCCAGTTGTTTTTATTTAACCTTTTACAAGATGACTATGTCCTGGACGAATGAGAACCTACACAAACATACAGTGGGGCAAAAAAGTATTTAGTCAGCCACCAATTGTGTAAGTTCTCCCACTTAAAAAGATCAGAGAGGCCTGTAATTTTCATCATAGGTATACCTCAACTATGAGAGACAAAATGAGGAAAAAAAATCCAGAAAATCACATTGTCTGATTTTTAAAGAATTTATTTGCAAATTATGGTGGAAAATAAGTATTTGGTCAATAACAAAAGTTAATCTCAATACTTTGATATATAGCCTTTGTTGGCAATGACAGAGGTCAAACGTTTTCTGTAAGTCTTCACAAGGTTTTCACACACTGTTGCTGGTATTTTGGCCCATTCCTCCATGCAGATCTCCTCTAGAGCAGTGATGTTTTGGGGCTGACGCTGGGCAACACGGACTTTCAACTCCCTCCAGAGATTTTCTATGGGGTTGAGATCTGGAGACTGGCTAGGCCACTCCAGGACCTTGAAATGCTTCTTACGAAGCCACTCCTTCGTTGCTCGGGCGGTGTGTTTAGGGATCATTGTCATGCTGAAAGACCCAGCCACGTCTCATTTTCAATGCCCTTGCTGATGGAAGGAGGTTTTCACTCAAAATCTTACGATACATGGCCCCATTCATTCTTTCCTTTACACGGATCAGTCGTCCTGGTCCCCTTGCAGAAAAACAGCCCCAAAGCATGATGTTTCCACCCCCATGCTTTACAGTAGGTATGGTGTTCTTTGGATCCAACTCAGCATTCTTTCCCCTCCAAACACGACAAGTTGAGTTTCTAC
>SSNP01000031.1:4713528-4776628 GCA_006937955.1 Pachypanchax playfairii
GTAGAAACTCAACTTGTCGTGTTTGGAGGGGAAAGAATGCTGAGTTGGATCCAAAGAACACCATACCTACTGTAAAGCATGGGGGTGGAAACATCATGCTTTGGGGCTGTTTTTCTGCAAGGGGACCAGGACGACTGATCCGTGTAAAGGAAAGAATGAATGGGGCCATGTATCGTAAGATTTTGAGTGAAAACCTCCTTCCATCAGCAAGGGCATTGAAAATGAGACGTGGCTGGGTCTTTCAGCATGACAATGATCCCTTAAACACACCGCCCGAGCAACGAAGGAGTGGCTTCGTAAGAAGCATTTCAAGGTCCTGGAGTGGCCTAGCCAGTCTCCAGATCTCAACCCCATAGAAAATCTCTGGAGGGAGTTGAAAGTCCGTGTTGCCCAGCGTCAGCCCCAAAACATCACTGCTCTAGAGGAGATCTGCATGGAGGAATGGGCCAAAATACCAGCAACAGTGTGTGAAAACCTTGTGAAGACTTACAGAAAACGTTTGACCTCTGTCATTGCCAACAAAGGCTATATATCAAAGTATTGAGATTAACTTTTGTTATTGACCAAATACTTATTTTCCACCATAATTTGCAAATAAATTCTTTAAAAATCAGACAATGTGATTTTCTGGATTTTTTTTCCTCATTTTGTCTCTCATAGTTGAGGTATACCTATGATGAAAATTACAGGCCTCTCTGATCTTTTTAAGTGGGAGAACTTACACAATTGGTGGCTGACTAAATACTTTTTTGCCCCACTGTACATACATGCATTTTTTTGTAATTTCTTGGAAATCTGTACAAGACATGCACACAGGACAAATAAAGAACTATGTTAAACACCAAAGATTATATTTTAGCATATATGTGTCTATCACAGACGTTGACAGCTGGAAAATAGCAGGATACAGAACCTTTAAGTTAAGATTATACTGAAATTCAAACTTTTTTTTTGCTGCTGACAAAGCACTTTGCCTTTATTTAGCCCTTCTTCTCTAAAATGTCAGCTTTGCTAGATTGAATGTTCTTCTACAATCAAACAGAATTACTGGAGCTATTTCTAAGTCGTTTGTTCATAGTTATCACTGAGTCAAACTTTGGATTGAATTCTGAGGTCAGATGGTGTTTTGAGAAGCTTTGATTAGTTTCTAGATCCATCAGTCGAGCCACTGGTCCCTCTAACTGCAGAGCTGCATCTGTCACTTGGCCTCTTCACCAGAGGTCAGAGTTTTTGTAGAAATGATGCAGGTAAAATGGTCTTCATCAGCAGCTCTCCATCTGAGTGATGTCATCGACTGACTGTTAACCTGCTGGCAAATACGATGCAGGTTTTGATAATGAGGGCAGAATGACAAACATTTCCAATTTCCAGTTTGTTTCTGTAATCTGGAAAATTAGTATGGAGGACCAAAACTGACATAATTAATAATAAAAGCAGAAGTATTTGTTTTTCCTTTTCCTTATTACATTCATTTTCATCAGTGAATATAATTGGAATGGAATTTAAATTATCTCCCGATCAGGACTCAGACATATATGTATATATATTCTCATTTTTACTCATCTATACACCTGTTCGCTTGACGTCAGTATCCAGGACACTTTACTTTGCAACCTGCAGCCGCCATTTTAAGAGGGGACGCATTTCTTTGACGACCGCAATGTATCGCCAATATTTTAATTGATTAGAGGCAATAACCTAGCAGAGGTATATTGAAAAGCTACAGCTAGTTTATTTGCAATCGTGCCCATACCGGGCACCTAAAGATTTGAGGCAAAATGATCTAATGACCTGAGCTCCAATGGCCTACAAATATCTGATCAACAGTCCTGTAGTCTACACAACAGTGGAGAAGATGAGAACTTCTAAAAGCCTTGATGCGTATATTTTCTTCGAGGTAAGCTTTTTTAATTGGCTCGATGGATGTTGTGTTGGGAATGTTGCCACGTTAGCGCCACTAGCTTCGCTAGCCGCGTTAGCATGAGTTCCGGTGTTGGTTTATAGTCGTGTTAAATCCCTATGATATTATCTTAAACTGGTTCATGGAGTGGAGGTGATCGCTTACTGCATGCAGAAGACAGCCCATGATCATGTTACTCTTTCTGCAGTGTCTGCTGTTCTGATTAGCTTATTTAAAGGAACTTAAGGTAGCTTTACAAAATCTGACTCAGTTCTGCCGCGACAGGCGCTGTGGCTAACTGCAGCCACCAGCCAAGCCGGCACGGGAGCGCGCACAGACACTTTACAGATGGTTCGTCTTCACAGCACTGCACCGGGGAGGCTAACGTACTTCACGTCAGGTCTCTCCACTCTGTTATTTGATTTGATCTCATCATTTTCATACTGTATCAGGCTCTAAACACGACCTAAAATGTTTTCTCACCTGGTCACAAGGAAATGAGCCATGTCAGCATCCGTTTTCACTCCCAAATGCAGCTGAAGTTCCCTCCATGAACCGAACGCATATCCAATATTTATGCGGGTGCCTGCCCGGCTTCGGTCATATTTTTTTTTAGACTCACGAGATGCCGCTGATAAAGTCTTTTTTTTCTTCGTGGTGCCACTTTTTTGGGGGGTGAGAGTGGATGCAGGTCGTTTGATGGCTGCAGAAACATCCATAAGTATACCTTCAGTGTTTGAATCCAAGTCCACGGCGGCCATGTTCTTCCTGTTCAAGAGCTGTCGGCAACGCGCATGCAGCGTCAATTTACGTCACATCCCTACAACTGCGCGGGAAATTCGGACGTCGAACTGCAGCGCATTATGTAGCACACAGCGTTTCCAAGGCAACAGACATATATGCGGATGGCCTCGTTATTTTGGGTTTTTAATGCTTCATGACCCATTAGCATTGAATAAACTGGAAATGCATGTGTAGTTTTTCACAAATCTTGCCTTATGTCCCTTTAATTACATAACAGTCAGTTTTGATCCTCCAAAATTAGAAAACTGTTTAAATATTGAACAAAAAGGGAACAGATATAGTTGGATGATTGAAGAAATATTGTTAAAAATGCAGCACTGTTAAAATGTGTTTTAATTCTTTAAACACATCTTGTGCAATAGTTATTTTCAAAGATTTATAAGGGCCAATAAACATTTTTTTGGGATTCTCTAAATGTTCAATTCCAACAAAGTGCTTAGCAATAAGGCAAAGTTGTGTATGTTCGAGAAAAGATGAAAAAGATAATCTAACTGTCAGGTTCTGGGGTTTTGTTTGTTTTATTTAATGCTGTAGCTTTTGGTTTTTCAGTAGTGGTGATTTTTCCAGTCATCTGTGAGTTCTCCCTACCTCTGTGATCACTCTGTGCCTGATGTGAGTTTAGCCTTGTCTCTTATTCAGTTCTCCTCCTGTGTCTGAGTTCATGTTTGCTGTCGGGTAGTTCCGGGTTTTCTTTTATTTTGGTGACGTTATGACTTTCTGTTCTCCCGCATTGTGTCTTAGGTTCCTTGATTGTCCGTTGTCATTTCCGGTTCCTCTCTTCCACTCCCAGGTGCGTCTTGTTTCTGTAATTAGTTCCTGTGTTTGTTTCTCCCCATGTCCTCAGATGTTTTGAGTTTTGTAATCAGTTAGGTTTTGTATTTAAGTCTCATGTAGGTGTTAGTCGACGTCGGTTTGTTCTCAGTCATAATCCTTGTCTCAGTCCTTAGTCCTTCGTCTTAGCCTTCTCTTAGCTCTCAGTCGTAGTTTTTGTTCTTATTCCTAGTTCTTAGTCTTAGCCGTCGCCTTTGTTCCTAGCCTCAGCCTCAGCCTCTGTCTTGTTCTCAGTTCACCCCGTCTGTCAGGTTCTCAGCTGTGGTGTGTGGTGTTTGTTTTTGGATTGCACTAACCTCTCCTTACTGGGCGTGGCAGCAGGTGATCAGTGGATCCAGGTGCGGCTCATTACCCAGCCCTCTGTGGCTGGGTACTTAAGCAGAGGAGGAACTGGAAACAGACGCCAGTTTGTTACAGCTTAAACCGTGGTAACGTGTGGCCGACTTAGTGGTGAACTTATAAGAAAAGTTAACGTGTAAACTTACCCGTCCCTCTCCTTCCCGTTCCTCCTAGTCCTCGTCCTGGTCCTGAGCGCCTCCACTTGTGCTGGCCATCTGCCGCGCCATCCGGAGGGCTCGAGGTTCCGTCGTGGTCCGGCACGACTGTCTCCCTGTTCCTGTTCCTGGTCTGTCTTGGTTCTCCTCTGGATCTCCCGCACCTGTCCTGGTCTCGATAACATCGCTGTCACCCCTGTCTCACCTGGAACCCTGGAAACACATTCATACCTTGGATTACCTGCACCACCTGCCGCTTCTCTGGACGCACCACCACCACCGCTGGATCCTCAGTCTCTCCTCCTCGCACTGCCTGCCGCTCCTCACCGTAAGTCTGTGAGCACATTCCCCGCGCACCGCAACTCGCACCGCTGTCTCAGCAATCATTACCCAGCACTAACCTGTCTCTCCTCCGCTACCAGATTATCTCCCGTGCTGCCCTGGTCCCGGATCTCTGGAGTGTTACCAGTTCCCCTGCTCACTGTGATTTTGTGCACTGTATATATTAAACACTGTTCCTCATCCAAAGTACTGTCTCCTGTGTGTGTGTCTGAAGCCTGGGTCTACGTTAGAGTTCAAAAGAAAACCTCAAGCATGACACCGTCTGGATTATATTTTTCCCCATGGATTACTTTTGTTGTTTATTCATCTCTGGACTTTTCATCCCTCATGTAAGTTTGTTTTGCTGCTCCGTCAGCATTTTGTGTTCATATTAAACATTTAGTTGCACTTTAGTCTCGGTTGTCCTCCCTGCATTCTGGGTCCAACATTTAAACCTCCACCTAAATGTGACACTAACTGATACAAAACTGTATTTCTGCACATAAAAGGAGATTCTAAGATTATTTTTAAAATAAATGAAACATGCTTGGCTAAGTTTGCCATATGTTCTTAAATAGTTTGAGAAGACTAGACATGTAGGGCATAAAAGATAAGGTTATGCTCAGACAGACGCTCCCAGGTTTAAATTACAGACAAGCCCCCAAATGTCAGTGTAGCTTAAAAACTAACACCCAAAATGTGAGTCAACACAAGGTGAAGTAACAAAACTACAATTTTAATGTGATTTTGGCATATAATCAGTAACACATGTGAATGAATATGTATTTTGCTATACTGACAAAAATGAGATGTGAACTCCCCTCAGCCTAAAGGACCAACACTTACAGGTGGGAGTAAATACTTAATAGCCAAGAAATATACTGACTCAAGTGTGTCTCATGCCTCAAATCACAAAAACAGACACCTTGTGTTGCGGCTATCTACAATGCCTAAACAATTATCGGTAACATTTGTGCTTATGACTTAAACAGAATGTATTCTCCTTCTTCTGGTTTGCAGGCGGTTCAGTGGGCTGGACTGCTCCTGTAATGTTCTGCCTGCTGGTCGTGTTTTTTTTCCTTCCAAGCTGTCACACCCATTCATCATTCATCACTGCGTCAGTATTTCTATGAGACATTCTTCCATCCTCAATGCCAGGATGTTACAGTCAGTTCAGTGGTAGTCTTGGCCAACACTCCAGTTTGTCAGATTTTTTTCCCTTGTGAAAAGCTTTTTGATAAACTACCCCGTCACCTTTGTGGACATCATTTGCTTCAGTTAGACAGGAATCCTGGATGTTCTGTGTGACATTGCACTTCACTTCACTCAGCCCTCTAAAAACCAACTCTTAGACTCACCTGGACCCTGGTTGTCCTCTCTCCATGGACACCTCTGCTTTGCTCTCTGGTTTGCTCTTCATATTTCCAGAGTCTCAGACCTCCACAGAACTTATCAAGAAAGTAACAAGCAGTAAGATAAAAACAAAACCCAAGCATCTCTCTAGCGTCCATAAAAAAACTTCCATTAGACCAGGGGTGTCAAACTCCAGGCCTCGAGGGCCACTATCCTGCATGTTTTAGATGTTTCCCTGTTTCAACACACCTGATTCAAATGAACAAGTCGTTAACAGGCTTGTGCAGAACTTGTTGAAATACAGAGGATTTGAATCAGGTGTGTTGAAACAGGGAAACATCTAAAACATGCAGGATAGTGGCCCTCGAGGCCTGGAGTTTGACACCCCTGCATTAGACCCTCCCTAACATGGTTGTCCTTCTCCCTGGATCAGCTCCATTTCCTCCTCTTCCCTTTTCATTCTATCCTAGTTTCAAGAAACTTTTTATTCAGCTTTTTAAAAACTATTTCGTCAGCACTTTTGAGTCCACACTGACACTATAACACAACCTTAATAAAGCTTGGATTTAAAGGGCTTAGTAAGATAAAGAATAAAAATAGGTAGTAAATTCTTCAATATGCCATATAATTAAAATGAGTCAACATAAGGTGCTTCAAATTATAATTTTTTACCTGTGGTTGTTTGTCAGTTAAAGATTCTAACACAAATAAGAGAGAAAGAGGTGCACTACAACAACACATCAACATAATGGAAAGGAGAAATTATATAGCAATACTTTAAATAGATTCATCTCAAGGACACAACAAAGGACACACTGACAAATTGGAATTGCTATCTCCCATAAAGTTGACTTTATCAAATCAAAAAAGATGAAGCAGATCTAGACTTGGGTAGTTTAAATCATATGGAACTGTAAGGTCAAGAGAAAGTGATTTCCTTGAATTTCCCTCTTTTTTTTTTTTATCTCATTTTATGCTTCACTGGATTAAATGTGTTTTTGCGGCCTCGTCTTGGTGTTGAATGGATTAAACAATGACCTTGTTTGGCACTGGAAAAGTCTAGACTGACATTTCTCTATTTCTTGTTTTTGCCTCGTGATTGTGAACCTGCATTAATTTGCAAAAAAGCAACAACCGATGAACCACAGGGAGAACAAGTTTTAGGAAAGCCTTAAAGAACAGCAGGTGTGAGGGGAAACTCAGTGTTTGAACACCAAGAAGTTGGTCGTAATCCTTTAACAGCAGCTGTTGTCCCAGTTTTCTCACAAGTAATTACTCTCAACAATCTCCATTCAGATAAAAACTGCCACTGCTGCTGTGGGTGTGCGCACTTTTAGTAGCTTGAGAGGATCTGACATCAACTTAGCAGCAGCTGCTTCAACAAAATCAAACTCTTGAGGATGAAGAGTTCCCTTGAGGCGTGCAGGTAAACACCAGCAATGCAGCTTGGCTCAGGACAGAAGGATAATCTGTGTGAAGCAACAGACAAATTAAAAGCAAACAGTGAAACCTTCTGAATTACCTTCATGTATCTAATACTAACATAATGTATCCATGAAGTCAGATTACAACTTGGATCCAGAGAAATTCACAAAAATTGGTTCAAACAACATATTTTTTCTATTTTGAACAATTTAAAATTTCACACCAACAGAGGAAAAAGGAAAAAAAACAAGAAAAGACATAAACCCCAAATATTTCCAATAATAATGATTTGCAAGTCCAAAAACAAAGGGGTTCAAAAAGGGAGCAGGAAGAAGTAACATATGTATACAGTATATATATACAGTGGGGCAAAGAAGTATTTAGTCAGCCACCAATTGTGTAAGTTCTCCCACTTAAAAAGATCAGAGAGGCCTGTAATTTTCATCATAGGTATACCTCAACTATGAGAGACAAAATGAGGAAAAAAAAATCCAGAAAATCACATTGTCTGATTTTTAAAGAATTTATTTGCAAATTATGGTGGAAAATAAGTATTTGGTCAATAACAAAAGTTAATCTCAATACTTTGTTATATAGCCTTTGTTGGCAATGACAGAGGTCAAACGTTTTCTGTAAGTCTTCACAAGGTTTTCACACACTGTTGCTGGTATTTTGGCCCATTCCTCCATGCAGATCTCCTCTAGAGCAGTGATGTTTTGGGGCTGTCGCTGGGCAACACGGACTTTCAACTCCCTCCAGAAATTTTCTATGGGGTTGAGATCTGGAGACTGGCTAGGCCACTCCAGGACCTTGAAATGCTTCTTACGAAGCCACTCCTTCGTTGCCCGAGCGGTGTGTTTGGGATCATTGTCATGCTGAAAGACCCAGCCACGTCTCATTTTCAATGCCCTTGCTGATGGAAGGAGGTTTTCACTCAAAATCTTACGATACATGGCCCCATTCATTCTTTCCTTTACACGGATCAGTCGTCCTGGTCCCCTTGCAGAAAAACAGCCCCAAAGCATGATGTTTCCACCCCCATGCTTTACAGTAGGTATGGTGTTCTTTGGATCCAACTCCGCATTCTTTCCCCTCCAAACACGACAAGTTGAGTTTCTACCAAAAAGTTCTATTTTGGTTTCATCTGACCATATGATGTTCTCCCAATCCTCTTCTGGATCATCCAAATGCTCTCTAGCAAACCGCAGACGGGCCTGGACGTGTCCTGGCTTCAGCAGGGAGACACGTCTGGCACTGCAGGATTTGAGTCCCTGGCGGCGTAGTGTGTTACTGATGGTAGCCTTTGTTACTTTGGTCCCAGCTCTCAGCAGGTCATTCACTAGGTCCCTCCGTGTGGTTCTGGGATTTTTGCTCACCGTTCTTGTGATCATTTTGACCCCACGGGGTGAAATCTTGCGTGGAGCCCCAGATCGAGGGAGATTATCAGTGGTCTTGTATGTCTTCCATTTTCTAATAATTGCTCCCACAGTTGATTTCTTCACACCAAGCTGCTTACCTATTGCAGATTCAGTCTTCCCAGCCTGGTGAAGGTCTACAATTGTGTTTCTGGTGTCCTTTGACAGCTCTTTGGTCTTGGCCATAGTGGAGTTTGGAGCGTGACTGTTTGAGGTTGTGGACAGGTGTCTTTTATACTGATAACGAGTTCACACAGGTGCCATTAATACAGGTAACGAGTGGAGGACCGAGGAGCCTCTTAAAGAAGTTACAGGTCTGTGAAAGCCAGAAATCTTACTTGTTTGTAGGTGACCAAATACTTATTTTCCACCATAATTTGCAAATAAATTCTTTAAAAATCAGACAATGTGATTTTCTGGATTTTTTTTCCTCATTTTGTCTCTCATAGTTGAGGTATACCTATGATGAAAATTACAGGCCTCTCTGATCTTTTTAAGTGGGAGAACTTACACAATTGGTGGCTGACTAAATACTTCTTTGCCCCACTGTATATATATATATATGCGCTGAGAAACAAGGGGTTAGGAACAATCCACAAAAGGGCAAAAGCCTGATGCTAAAACTTCTCTAAAAGTAATTCAGATGTAGCTGTTTTCAGTGTACCCCTCCTTTTGACTGAACGTGCAACAGATGCTCAGCGTTAATGACACGTAATACGTGGCTGATAGCTGCCATTAAAATCAATGAGACCGTTTCCACTGGACGTGAAGCAGCGCGCATAAGACGCGTCTCAAAAGCGTAGTGTCGCGAGCATTACGTTGCAGTTCTATTTTTACATGGTATGCTTCTAAAACGGGTCAAGTTCAGCAGTTAGTTTGGACCAGACAGGAAATCAGGCGTTTGTGAAATATAAAATACCTGGAAGTTTCAAAATAAAAGGGCACGTGCTGATTTTTGTTTGCGAGACTACGAATAAATACGGTACCTGTGACGGGTGGTACTGTAGGTGGTGTGAAAATAAGCCGCATACCGTCTCGATACATCGTTTTTTTCCCTGCTTGTTGTTGTGTGTACTGACTAAATCACGTGATGGGACCAGCTGGATTTATGCGTGTGAAGCGTCCCAGGTGAGAAGGGACGCTCGACTGATTGCGCGAGCAAAACGCTACGTGCTGCCGATGCGTTCAGTGGAAAGGAAGAAAATGTGAGATGCCCCATCCAAAAAAACTTTTAGCCTATATTTCTATGCTTATCATGAAGAAAAATCAGCTGCATAGAAATAATTTTGCCATGCAGAAAAAGCAGGTTTGAAGGGCAACAGCTCAATGACATGACCAGAGAGACAGATCCTTCCAGATGTAAAGATGGCCTGAGGTTCACCAATCAGCAGTTTTCGTTGACATTTTACACCATTTTCCTGCTTTTTAGAACTGGGGTTGTAGTTTGTAGTAAGCTGATAAAACTGATATTAAAATCTGGTAAGGTGGTATAACCTGAGCACAGAACAGGGTATAAAGCGGGAACTAATAGCTGTATTCAATAAAAATGCCTGATGTTATTTTGGTGATGCTGTAAAATGCCGTAAAAACAAAACTACTGATGTCACTGAATGAAATAGTCAGATTGCATATATTGCTGACAATCCCTCAACCTTTACTCAATAGCTACTGTTTAATTAGTTTTTGCGTAACTATTTTGAACCAAAATCCACAAAACATTCTTTTACATAGTTGTTTACTTAACTTTTCGTGACAAGTTCCTGGACTTAAATGACTTTCCATCCAAAATGTGTTCTATACATCAATCTTTCCATCTTTGTTAGCAAACATTAACTTTAAGAGGTAGAAATGAGCAGAGCAAAAAGGAAAGTTAAATTTGTACGTTTTTAGGTCAAATTAAATGAAAAAACCCTAAGATAGGGTGTTAGAAGCTTACAACGGCCTGAGTAGTTCCTGTGGTTGTTGCCAAGACAACCAGAAGATCATTTACCTTCATTACAAAATCCTGTTTCCGTAATGAAAAACGAATAATTAAATGTGTGATGATATGCTTCTCTTGAGTCAGTGGCTTCAGACTGAAAATGCTTTTTGTGTCTAATTACTGTACAAGTCCTGGTCTTCTGCCTTCACGTATGAATGACTCAGTGTATTTTCTCTTGTATTAATGTGTAACCAATCTGAGCAAACTTCTTACAAGAGAATTATATAGTTATTCACTTTTAATGTGTCCAATATTTACAAAAAAAAAAAAAAAACATAAAACATACAAAAAATATAAAAGGGAAAAATGAGAACATCTGATTGTGATGTTCTTTTATCAGCTCTAAATAAAATGTGGGGCGCTTGCTGTGAATTAGGTCAACTTTTGTCCAATAATGTTGTAGAATGATTATTATTAAATCATCTTCTTCTACACATTTCTGAAAAGCTCTCCTAGAACCTGGTCATATTTAGATACACAAATCCTTAAAGGAGAATGCCCGTTTTTTGCAATTGGGGCCTTATTTATTCTGTGAGATGTGTTTTACTCGTCATCAGTGGTACTTTTTTGCGATTCGGATTCGTCTCGGAGATTTTTGATTCACACGGCAAACACCTAAACGCCAATAAACGAGAGTCGGTTGGGCCTGCGTTCGCCGACCCTAAATCGGTTTAAAATCAGTTCAAATCCGTTATTTTTTTAATCTGGCCATTTAGATACTCTATTGTTTATTCCGTTCCAGTGCCATCTTGAATCCTGCGCTCATAGAAATTATATTTTTTAGGAAGCTAAGCCACTGCACCAATAGAATGGGCGCGCGGAGAGATGACGTCACTCTCCCGTCACTGTAAAAAATATCATTCACACTTTTCAAATGAGCGTGAACGTGAACTGCGTGTGCCACTCATTCTTGCCAAAATGAGCTCCGCTCTCTTTCACGTTCATGGTATGAAAACTGATTCGTTCAGTTCACAGTTCACCGTAAATATGAACGTGTTCATGCACAACACTGCCTGGCGGTGTGGTGTGCACATAAAGTGATGTCACAGAATGACGCCTGATTGACCTCAAATAAACAGCCGGAAACAGCACGTTATTAATGGAGTTTTTTTCTTCAGAAAGAGTCACAGTCCATGTACGATGTACAAAAATACCTTGTCGTCCTCCATTATTGTTTCTCAATTCACATGTCCACATTTGTTTATTACGCTTATGTCAATGACGAATGACATCATGGACCTTTTGCGCCACTTGCTAAGCTTAGCTCGCCCATGCCTTCATCTATGTCCACATTCCCAAGATGGAATAATGGAAACACATCTGTATTGTTCTGGGCATGCTGACCCGACATGTTTGGGGCTGACCTGACCCTAGTGGAAAAGGGGCATTACATTACAGCTCTTCAACCGCAACGGTTTTGCTATAATTCACAGGCAATTCTTCAGGCAAATGACCAAAACTACTCACATGCAAACCCTCTTGGCTGGAGACACTTTACAATTAGTTAAACAGATTTGAAGCTTTAAAAGGTCCTGTATCCTGCTATTTACAGCTTTTAACATCTGAGATAAACACACATGATAAAATCTTACCTTTGGTGTTATATAGTCTTCATTTGTCCTGAAATATAACTTATATTCTCAAGTTATTCTCAGACCAGGAAGTAAAACACTCGGTTTACCTAAAATCCCATCTCTCCTCCAGCCCACTCCTCGTGAGTGCTGCCCCTAGAGCTGCCTGACTAAAATGTTGAATAAATTCCTGTAACACTCGCAGCTAAATGCACATTTTTACTGAGACATTTTTAGAAAGTAAAATACTACAAATGGTGGCATTTCTTGCTTCAGACTCTCACAGCTCGGGGTGTGTGTTTAATCAAGAGCAGTGCAGACATACCGGGCAGGTCCTTGTGTAACATTGTTACATCACTATGTTACAGTCAGTCATTTTCCAGGAGAGAGTGGAGCAGCTGCTCAGAGCTCAGGATGCAGGAAGATTACTGAGAAATGAGTGTGTTAAACCAAAAACCATTATTTTATGTCATGGGCCACTGATGGGTGGTGAAAGGTGGTATTTGAGTAAGTGTTTCCAGCTATAGTCTTGGATCCTCTCTCTTCAACTGCTCATGCACTCACTCCCAATGAGCTGTACAGTGGCACAGCTGGTAACGCTGTTGCCATGCAATAAGGAGCTTATGACTTCAAAACCAGGCCAGGACCTTTCTGCTTCAGGTTTGCATTTGTGGGTTTTTCTTTCCCAGAGTCAACTGCTTTCTTACATAGACCAAAAAATAAGCATCTGTCCTGTGATGGACTGGCGACCCGTCTAGGGTGTCTCTGCAGTGTCTGACTGTTGGAGATGGGCACCAGCTCCCTGCAACCTTAAACAGGAACAGGGAAATAAAGATAATGACTGACTGACATACATCACAATCAAGGCCAATTTAAAGTTGACAACTAACCTGCTGTGCGTGTTTTTGGCCTGTTGGAAAGACCTCAGCAACGTTTCCAGAATATTCTCGCTGCAAGGCAACATAACTACCAACTGCATCATCATGTTGTAGCCAGCTTGTTATACATAACAAAATAAAGACTTGTTGAGATAGCTTAGGTTATTGTAAAAGAGAGTCCCAAAGATTTACAGTTGAGCTTTGTATGTTGGAATTTTGGGCAGTAGCTGCATTGGTGAAGTTCAACATGTATGTTTTGTTACAAAGTAACATTTTAAAATAACAATATGTTACAGAAAAAAAAACAACAAGAAAAGCATTTCTTTAAAATCGTGACAACATCATTTCCCAGTAAGAAAAGACATAACATCTCAACAGCTGTTCAAGGTCTGAGTCATGAATGAAATGTATTCATGAGATTTGTCAGATTAGTCCAAAAAAAGTCCCTGTCATCACAGCAAGCTTTTCTGTAGTTTGAATATATTGTATTATATACTTTATAAAACAACGTGCATCCATCTGTTTGCTTGTTCATACAGCATGTGGCATGGTGTCAGCTAAGAACTGAGCTTTCTAAATTTCAGTCACTTACAGGCCAATTATTATGCTCATGTGTTTTTTTTTTTATTATACTACATCTTCTATTTCACTGGCACAACAGTGTGTATCTGTGTATATTCAGGCACTCTTGAGATCTGCTCTCACGTCTTGGCTGCAAACAGTACCAGTCCATAAAAATGTACATCTCATTTGTGTGTCCCTGAGCCACATTCTGAGTGTGATCTCCTGATTCACAGGATCTTGACATTTTGCTATGCACTTCTCAGGGAATGGAATCCGAAAGGGGAGCTGTACAGGGATTCACAGCTTATTGGCTTGCATTTTATTTCACTTTAATTATATTCATATGATAAATTGTATGAATAAAATTAGATTATTCAAACTTCAACAGGATGATTTATGAGCTAAATTAGTCTAAAGGAAGGAAAGCATTTAAAACCCCATCGGTGAATGTATTGTTTTATTTTAGGTGCCTTAAAGAGTCTGACCAGTGTTAAAAATGTATGTAACAACACAATGCCTATTGTACTGTACAAAGGACAAATTGGAGGACAACAGTATAATTATATATGAGGGGTGGGGGGGGGTTAGATATGATAGTCAATAAAAAAAGAATTTACAGTGATCCCTCACTACTTTGCGGATTTGTAAAAAATATTCATCCAAAAATAAAAAATCTTAAATATTGCGCTTTTGGCTGTTCGTTTACCTCCCCACACTTCATTCCACAATTGGTTGATGACCCAGCGCCTCTATCTGAAGATGAGGCGCCTCCCAAAGAGCTGTAAAGCTCTCATTAGTACCTGTGCAGTCACATCGTCACCTTTATTGCACTTCACAGGTCCTTCATCACCATCATCAGTCAACCAACGCAACGTCACTGCACGCGGAAGCGCCGCGACACGGAGCGGACCGCTCAGCTGTTCCCGTTTATGGATGCATCTTTCTCTGCTCCGGTCCACAAGCGCTTATGCTCCTCTGTTTATCCAGAGCTATTTTTTCACCGTGGGTAAGTAAATAAAATCATGAAATAATGGAAGACAGCCTGTTTTATTTACTCCTTGACAACTCCCCTCACTCTTTCATGGAAAGAGTCTTTCCCCGTTTGTGTTTAGACACCCAAAAACTTCACCCACTTCAACATAATCAGCACACTCCATTGCACCGTGTGTGTGTTGTTAATTTTCATCTCTAGATACACAAATATGATCGCATTTGTCAATCGCGGTATTTTATTTTGAAGAATCGCTTTTATTTTCAAAATTGATCGGATTGTCTCTGTGTTTATTGGTGTATCCCTACTTTGCAGATTTTCACCTGGGTCTGGAACCAATTAACCGCAATAAGTGAGGGATCGCTGTAATATCATAAACTTTGCAAGAGACAGTGATCCAATCTTTACAGTCAGCAAGACTAAAATGAACATCTATTACAGCCTGTGTCCTGGTTGGTTGTCCTTGAGTTGCTTCGGTACAGCTCCTGGAAGAAGAGTGGCTGGTTGAGGTGCCAATCAACCCAGAGATGTCTTACTCCTCCCTGACTGGGCCATGTACTCTGCTAACACCACTCACCGGAAGAGGAAGCCATTCAGGGCGCCGTTAGCATGACATCTGGTGACCGAAGGAAAAGATCGCTTGGCCGTTGTGTCTTTGGGCAAGACATTTCACCCATCCTGCCTGTTTGGTGGTGGTCGGAGGGTACAGTGGTGCCTGTGTCTGGCAGCCTCGCCTCTATCAGTGTGTCCCAGGACAGCTGTGGCTATAACATGTGTGTAGTTTATCACCACCAAACTTGTGAGTGTGTGTGTGAATGCATGAATAGTTGTTCTTCTAATTCAACACACCTGATTTAAGAAGAAGTTCTTTGGAACTCGATGTCAGGCTGAGGTGGTAATTCTACATTTTCAGTTGGGTTTGTTGAAGCAATGGAACATCTCAAACTTGCAGGACCATGAACCTTAAGAACTGGAGTTAGGGACCACTGCAGAAAGAAGATAAGGAAGAAATGATTTATTGTAAAGAACAATCTAAACTGAACTGGCAGAAATACTTACACCAGGATAAACCAAAAACATCAAGACAGCTAAAAGAGGGTCATTGGTAAAGCACATATTCTGCAGTTGATATAATAAGAAATAATAGGCTGGTGGGACTGGAAAGCAGAAAACAACCAACCAAACAAAAATGGTAGAAATATACAAATGTAACTCAAAACAAATACTTTAACAAAAATAAAAACTTCATAAGCCATAATGAGCAGCTGTAGCCTAGTGGGCCCCTTGTTTGGAAGACTGGAGATCGATCCCTGTGCCGGCAGGCTACGTGTCTAAGTGTCCTTATCATTATTATTATTATTATTAAAACACAAACTATAATTGGATGTTATGAAAATCTAATGGTTTGTTTTCCCCCATTACATGTTTTTACAACATATGTTACTGACTTCTGCAGAATCTCACATCTCCTGCTGAACTTAAGAATAAAAAAACTTCCTGCAAAAATCTTCCTTAAAAACCTTTAAATCGACCGAGTCATCTGTGCATCGATGTAAAATCATCAAATGAGTGAATCCCTCTTGGTATAAAAAAAATAAAGATATTGATTGTTCAGGCTCATTATTTGATAATAAAAAAAAAACTGATTGGAAGAAAATTATGTTTTCTGTCACTTTTTTGTTTTTATGAAACGATGAAAATGTCAAGGCGTTCGCCAGCCGTGTCATAATGAAAAAGTTGAGCACTGTCAGCTCTGCAAACTGAAGACATGCATTAGTTACCCACAGTGTGCAATTTTTCGGGGGGGATTTACCCCCCCCACCCCCGGTCATTTATTTTTTATCCCTGGGGGGGATTAGTTATTTTTGTTCTCGTCCGACCATATTTGCCAACCCTCCCGATTTTAATGCTCTCCTGGGACCATCATTCTCCAGAATTTCTCCCGATTTCCACCTGGATAACAATATTGCTAAACCATCTGTCACTGGGCGCTGTTTCCAGCTGGACAATAATAACGGTTACACCTCAAACTCACCACCATCTGTTGCACAGGTACTGCTATTTAACTAGTTAACGTTACTGTGGACTGTGGCTATTTTGTCAAATAAATAAGCACCGTGTTTAATGTACAGTGGGGCAAAAAAGTATTTAGTCAGCCACCAATTGTGTAAGTTCTCCCACTTAAAAAGATCAGAGAGGCCTGTAATTTACATCATAGGTATACCTCAACTATGAGAGACAAAATGAGGAAAAAAAATCCAGAAAATCACATTGTCGGATTTTTAAAGAATTTATTTGCAAATTATGGTGGAAAATAAGTATTTGGTCAATAACAAAAGTTAATCTCAATACTTTGTTATATAGCCTTTGCTGGCAATGACAGAGGTCAAATGTTTTCTGTAAGTCTTCACAAGGTTTTCACACACTGTTGCTGGTATTTTGGCCCATTCCTCCATGCAGATCTCCTCTAGAGCAGTGATGTTTTGGGGCTGACGCTGGGCAACACGGACTTTCAACTCCCTCCAGAGATTTTCTATGGGGTTGAGATCTGGAGACTGGCTAGGCCACTCCAGGACCTTGAAATGCTTCTTACGAAGCCACTCCTTCGTTGCCCGGGCGGTGTGTTTGGGATCATTGTCATGCTGAAAGACCCAGCCACGTCTCATTTTCAATGCCCTTGCTGATGGAAGGAGGTTTTCACTCAAAATCTTACGATACATGGCCCCATTCATTCTTTCCTTTACACGGATCAGTCGTCCTGGTCCCCTTGCAGAAAAACAGCCCCAAAGCATGATGTTTCCACCCCCATGCTTTACAGTAGGTATGGTGTTCTTTGGATCCAACTCAGCATTCTTTCCCCTCCAAACACGACAAGTTGAGTTTCTACCAAAAAGTTCTATTTTGGTTTCATCTGACCATATGAAGTTCTCCCAATCCTCTTCTGGATCATCCAAATGCTCTCTAGCAAACCGCAGACGGGCCTGGACGTGTCCTGGCTTCAGCAGGGGGACACGTCTGGCACTGCAGGATTTGAGTCCCTGGCGGCGTAGTGTGTTACTGATGGTAGCCTTTGTTACTTTGGTCCCAGCTCTCTGCAGGTCATTCACTAGGTCCCTCCGTGTGGTTCTGGGATTTTTGCTCACCGTTCTTGTGATCATTTTGACCCCACGGGGTGAGATCTTGCGTGGAGCCCCAGATCGAGGGAGATTATCAGTGGTCTTGTATGTCTTCCATTTTCTAATAATTGCTCCCACAGTTGATTTCTTCACACCAAGCTGCTTACCCATTGCAGATTCAGTCTTCCCAGCCTGGTGAAGGTCTACAATTTTGTTTCTGGTGTCCTTTGACAGCTCTTTGGTCTTGGCCATAGTGGAGTTTGGAGCATGACTGTTTGAGGTTGTGGACAGGTGTCTTTTATACTGATAACGAGTTCACACAGGTGCCATTAATACAGGTAACGAGTGGAGGACCGAGGAGCCTCTTAAAGAAGTTACAGGTCTGTGAAAGCCAGAAATCTTACTTGTTTGTAGGTGACCAAATACTTATTTTCCACCATAATTTGCAAATAAATTCTTTAAAAATCAGACAATGTGATTTTCTGGATTTTTTTTCCTCATTTTGTCTCTCATAGTTGAGGTATACCTATGATGAAAATTACAGGCCTCTGTGATCTTTTTAAGTGGGAGAACTTACACAATTGGTGGCTGACTAAATACTTTTTTGCCCCACTGTATGTATGTAAGTGTGATCAAGCCCCCCGCGGTTCTTTTTGAAAGTGAAAAAAAAAATCCCCCCTCTGCTTTTTTCACAAATCGCACACCCACTGCAGGATAAAATCTGACGAATAGAAGAATGAGATTTGTTTCTTGGGTCACAACAAACAATCTGTCTTTGTCTTTGTCTTTACAGTGACCAGGTTGAAAGTCTAAACATTAAGCTCATGTCCCTTGACGACAGCATGCAGATGTTGTTGGTTTAGAATCAAACTCTGCCTCTATCAGCCGCTCCAAGTGCCGTACGTTCACTATGATCAAAAGAGATGAAAATTGCTTTTGGCTCCATGCTTTGGTCCCATAACAAAGACATTCTTGCACCTCATTGTATTCAGTGCATGTTCCTGAAACAGCACTGATCTCTCCCATTTTCACAAAACCACACCTTTCATATTTTCACTGATCAAAGGCTTTTGGCTCAAAGTTTGACAGGATTGTTGCATATTTATTCTCAGACACTCTATTTTGCTCCATACATCAAATTGCACAGATCCAGAAGTCCATGGAAAGTGATGAAAACTTAATGAGATGGACACAGTCTTCCAACAGTGTTACATTCAAGTAAAGATGTTTATTTGAGGTAAATAAAACTCCCTGCCAGGATTTAAACTCAGCTGCAGTTCTTAATGTTTAAGCACATGCGGCATTCAAAAAGTGAACATTAAGAAGTTAAACAACAACAAAAAGCTTTGGAAGGGTTTTCAGTGATAGAAAATGATGGCCATCTAAAAAAAAAACATAGTCAACAACATCTTTAGCTTATGAACATCTGGGACCAATTACTGAGTCAAACAGCAAAACATGGAGAATGATGATGCACCAGGAGACGTGCACACAGCAGCAACACTACCAAGCACCTTGATGGAATCACAAATAAATACTCCCAAATATAAGAAAACAAATTTTAGACATCTACTCATCTGACTGTTTCCAAACTTTTCTAAGAAAGCTACAACGGTGAGCAAATTGTACACCTTATCCAGGTCATTTAAAACCTTTGCTACTGTTATTGTTACTATCTTCATTATTAGTTTTTGTCAACTGGAATGATTCTAGATTTCTATGAAGCTAGTTTCTCGCTGGTTGGAAATTGAGGCAAAATTCCAAGAAACTATGAAAATAATTGGCACTGGTTTGGTACCCATGATATACAATTTAGCCCAACATGATTAGCCCCCATTATGAAATTAGCCAACACTCTTGATTTCTCTATAAAAATGACCATTAACGATAAGTATTTGTTATTTCGAAAACAAATACACTATAAAAAATTGGGGATATTTTATTGATACACGGAGTTGAAACAAGAAAGGAGCATTAATAGTCAGTATGGAACCCATTCTGAGCCACAGCTAACAACCATCTCTTAGAGTTGTTCTTTACTAAGTTGGTAGGTCTACTGAGAGGGCTCATTCTTTCATTGCAAATTGTTCTACCTGGTCCAAATTCCAGGTATCTGAGCATGGACATTCACCCTAAGCACCCACTACAGATTTGCTAGGACTGAGGTCTGGACTCTGTGGGGGTCACTCCAAAATCTTGGTTTTGGTATCCTTGAGGAACTGCTAGACTAGATTTCAACATATGCTTTGGGTCATTGTCTTGTTGGAAGGCCCAGCGATAACCTAAGCCTAGACTAAGAACAGATTTATGCATATTCTCCCTCAAAATGTCATAGGGTGCAGAACAACCCACAGCATGATGCTCCCACCACCATGTTTAACTGTAGGAACTGTGTTCCTGGGGTTGAAGGCTTCTCCCTTTTTTTTGCCAAACATAAGCAACATCCATGTACCCAAAAAGTTCCAGTTTAGTCTCATCAGACCAAAATGTGGTCCACGTTATAAAAATGGAAGTATTTAAGATCGTAGGATGGACGATCTTGTATTATTGTCGGATTTCGCAGTGCATGCACCTCAGAGGGAGCGCGTCTTCCGTGACCGTGCAGATGCTGGGTGAGCGCACAGAGCGGTTGCAGATAGAGCTTTCCAAATAAACAGCACATTAATTGATCTCAAAACTTCCACTTCTGCAACAAGTACCTCGACCTCACTGTCACAGAAAGTTTTTTTGTTTTTTAGTTTGCTCTCTTGACCATTATTTTAGGGATTTCCTGTATGGGCTTTAAAGGAAGTGCTGTTACCACAGGTGTTCTTACCTTAATAGTGGGTGTGAAAACAGGTCAACAACTTCTCTTTCAGTTTTAATCTCTCAAACTACGCAGGTGGTGATAATACTTGAGTTCAAACGGCCTGTATTTGTTACATCACAACTCCTTTGCTCATTAGTATTCATCAGCTCCTGCAGTTGAGACCACGCCTAGCAGTTTGTGGGCTAAAAGCTGTGAGCATAAACGCGTATCAAACAGGATGAGACTCGTTGCGCTGTTGCCATGCACAGCAGAAAAGGAAATAGTATGCCTTGCTCTCATAGGCTAGTTTGTTAGCCAATCTGAGTCCAGCAAATTAACGTAATGAATATTAATTAGTTGGAGCCGAAGCCTGACGAATCTTCACGCAGTGAGATTGAAAGGTCTGTTAATCAGTGTTTCCTAACGTTTTTTTTAGATATAAAATGTTTCATATTACAGGTTAATACTTAAAGAAATAACCACAAAGTCAGGAAATTTGTGTGAAATGGCCTCTTTAAAAGCTTATCCTTACAGCCAGAGCCAGGTTTGTTTCTTACAGAATTTGTATGTACAGAAAGTATGTGGTGTGCATGAGAAACCAGCTTTTTCTTTTTTCCACCCATGTCCCCTAAAGGGCTCCATAGAAAGATGTTTTGACATACTGCAGATATAATGTACATATTTTTTGGATCGGGGTGTTAATATTTTGTTTCTTGTTTTTCTCAAACCTGTTCTGGTTTTTCACTTAGATTAATTTCCCTCTCTTTTCTTTGCTGCATTACATATTTTTTCTGTTCTGGATTCGTTGCGATTTGTTCATGTTGTTTTGTTTTAGTACTTTGTGTTTCACTAATTTCAGTTTTGCTTGTGTCAATTTACTGTTTGTCATAGTCTGCTCGTCATCTACTAACCAGTTAATCTGCCTCTGCCTTTCATCTTGACTGCACTTCATTCCAGTAATCAACCCTCCCTGTCAAATAACCTTCAGTTTGTCAGCTCATTGCTAGATCCTCCTTTTTGTTCAAGCATTTCATGCTTTCTGCCTGCCCGGGTTTTCCTTTATATGCAAGTTTTGCTGAGCCGCCTTTTCATCCTGTTTGTTTTAATATAAAAAAAAATGTTTTATCACTTCCAAATCTCTGTCCTGTTTGCAACCATTCATAATGGTTCCTGTTAGGTTAATGGTGTGTGGAGAAAGGTGGGAGACTTACAACCTACCAAAACTAAAGCATGGAGATACACATAGTGCCCGGGTGTTTTTTTTTTATTGGTTTTGCATTTTGTTTTTTATCAGTAGCTTTGCTGCAGCTTATCCGTCATATCAACAAAAAGTACTGACTCAAGCTGCAGTAGCTGTGGGAACTATTTTTAGAAGCTTCAGATATTTTGACAGTTTTCTGGAGGCTACTCTAACTGTATATGTTGAAGACTCTCATTGTGAAGGACTGGAGGAAGCTGTGTGAATCCCCTTAATGTCTCAACGCTCATAACTCATAATACACAGTTACAATAGAAAAACCGTTTGAAGAAGCAAGACACATAAAACTGTTAAAAGTAACTCATTTTAAAGGCCACAGGAGGCTAAACAGTTAGCCGCATTTGCATTAGCTGTAACGTAGTGAGCAGATGACCTGTTAGATCCACGTCTTCCTCATTACATTGCCTTGGGGAAATATTGCTGCTATAGTAGTCAAAACATGGCTTCAGTTTATACATGATGACATACATTCCACTCAGGAAATGTTTGAATTGGAAGTTTGACACTTACCCTGTCTCATTATTTGCATATCTGCAGTGCGTTTGTTTGGCATATCAAGATACATGATCGTAAGACAGTGATGTTGCATCTGATCCATAGCAACCTGTCACTGCCAGAGATCACTAGAAATCACATTTTTATAAAGCTATTTATTTTCTTCCGAGGTGCAAGTAGGGTGACAGTAAAGGTCAGCAGGATAGATCGGCTTTAATAGACTCCCGAGTTTGAAATGCTACTGTTTTAATACAATGTGATACAGAAGCAACAGAAAAAATAGGGATGTCCCGATCAAGATTTTTTGCCCTCGAGTCCGAGTCATTTGAAAAGGAGCAAATAAACAGATCCAAGACGTTCCTTATTTTGTATTTAATTCACCCTATTTTAATATTTAGCTGCAGGGACAGGACAACCAGCAGTCCTGGGACTAGGACAGCCGGTTGTGGCCACTCCAGCACGTCCTGGGGTTTCCCCTGGGCTTCTTCACAGTGTGGAGTCATTAAGTTGTTACTCGTGTGTAAAAATGAACATGACGAGAGCGCATTTCTGTACTGTGAGCACGCAAACAGTCCAAACGCACACAAACTAGTGGACAGACATTACGTTATTAAATAAAAGGTTATGTAATTAAATAAGCTGATCAGAACGGCAGACACAGCAGAAAGAGTGACATGATCATGGGCTGTCTTCTGCATGCAGTAAGTGATCAACTCCACTCCATGAACCAGTTTAAGATAATATCATAGGGATTTAATATGACTATAAACTAACACCGGAACTCATGCTAACGTGGCTAGCGAAGCTAGTGAAGCTAATGTGGAAACATTCTCAACACAACATCCACTGGGCCAATTAAAAAAGCTTACCATGAAGAAAATATATGCATCAACGCTTTTATAAGTCCTCATCTTCTCCACTGTTTTGTAGACTAGAGGACTGGTAACATTCACATTTTCACACACGTTGCAGTCGTTCGTCATGGAAACGCGTCCCCTCTTAAAATGGCGGCTGCAGGTTGCGAGGGAAACTGTCCCGGATACTGACGTCCCACAAAAAGGTCTATAGATGCGTTAAAAACTAATAAGAATATATATACATATATGTCCGAGTCCTGATCGGGAGGTAACGTCCGATTCCGATCGAGTCTGACACTAAGTGATCGAGCCCGATTTCCAATCACGTGATCAGATCTGGACATCCCTAATAAAAACCATCGACTTTGACAAAACACTAATGTTTGATATCCCAATAAGAAATTAAGTATTTTATTTCCTCCATTCACCAAAAGATAAGATGTGGATGAATGAATCAGACGTGAAACCGCCTCAAATTTACTGAATAGATTATTTATTTGTTCAAACAAGCTTAATAGATGTAATTAGGTGTCATCTTTCTCTGGGGTTCCCCGAGATTCCCCCTGATCCAATCGTGGCAGTTTCAGACAAGGCGATAAAGCAAACACTATCCCCTTAAGTTTTTATCCTGGCTTCTTTTTTTACAGCACATCGTTTTCCTTCTTCATGGTCTGATTCACCTTTTTATCAGGGGAACTGTGGAAGGGAAAGGAGAGGAGAGTGAAAATGACAGAAAGGGGAAACAGAAGTGAAGACACAGCAGCAGACAACAGATGGGAAGAGAGAGGGAAGGATTTTAAAAACAGAGAAGACGAGATTAAGACAAAAAAATCTAGAATATGATGGAAAAGCTTAAGGTATCAGCTTACAAAAATACAGGTCTCTCTATGCCATGTCAGGCATGTTTTTATTTTAGTTCTTCATCCATCACTTCTTTCTGTCCTTTTGCTCTGATTCTACTTTAACTTGTCTCTTTCACTGTTTGTTACAGTTTATCTTCTTCATTCTGCTCTTTTCCCTCATTTGCCACATCCTCACCACCTTCACCCCTCACTCCTCCCACCTTTTCTTCCCCTTGGCTCTTCACCCCTTTTTCCTCTCCTCCTCTCACCTTTGAGCCATTCAGAATAATTGTTCTGCGGCATTCTCCCTCTCTGAGTGCTTATCAAGCCTTTTACTGCTATCTGCTCTCAGCATGCTCAAACAATGCAGAAGAGCTTTTGCTCTCACACATGGGGAAATGCCGGTGCGTGAACATGCACCTCTGTCAAGTTAAATGGGGTACCACTCAGACAGTGGGGCCAATAACACGCTGAGATCCTGACACAGTTCACCAGTCAACGACCCAGCAGGGCTATCGATTGGCACACCACCAGTGTGTGAGCTTCCTTGTTCATGCTGAGGGTCGTAACTCCTTCTCTTTGCCATTAATCCATCCAAACATCCATCGATCACTATTCCACAGAAGGAATTAATGAGTCTCTTGAGGTGTATTTTTATCCTTTTTATTCCTTTTCCTCACCTTTTAGCCTTTTATAATAACATCGTTTTTTTTTTAAATAGTTATTGTCTTTCCTCTCTTCTAAAAATAACCCTATATGAGATGAAAACTTAATATCTACCTATATCTACGATTTTTGTTCCATTTCAAATTTGACATGTGCAAAACATGTTTTATATATGTCAAATTAATTTCACATAGTCTCAAATTTGATTTTGACATCCCCACATGTAACACATTATCCTACATAAGTCATGTTAAATATAACTAGAAAAGCCCTCAGAGAGCGCAGACCTCCGCAAAGTGGACACATTGTAGAAAGTACTATGTCCGTATCCTTAAAAAAATTTCTGGATCCAGGTAGTAATCCAGATCACCCCCAAAATCTAATCAATTGTTCCTTGGGTAATTTCTGACCTTTCCTGAAAATGTCACCAAAATCCATCCATCAGTTTTTGAGTTATCCTGCTAACAGACAGACAGACAGACCCCGATGAAAACATTACCTCCTTGGCAGAGATAATTAAAAGCCAGAATTTAATGAAAAAACTCAAAGAAAAAAAAAACACTGAATAAAACTCAAGAAATGGCACAATGTATAAACTCTGAGAAACTAAATAACTGTATATACATTTTTTTAATTTTTCTGTTTTGAAATATTTGGCTAAGGCTGGACACAATTACAGCCCCCATCAATTTTACAACTGTTAAGAGTTATGTGTAATCAAAGTGATAAGTCAGGTCTTTTGAAGTTGTCTTCCATGAAAAGGTTATGAGCAACTATAATAGTACTTGTTGTAAATGGCTCATTGGACCAACTCTGTTTGAAGAAAAAGATTTGTTTTGACTGGAACAATGAGGTAAAGGCTAGTTCAAGCAGGGCCAAGTCAATATAAACAAATGTTTGAGTCTGTGAGCGTGGATAGATGAGTACATGTGCAGGAGATGAAATGTGCACGCTTGAATAGTTGAAACAACTTGCGTGTTGAATTGCTCACGTACAGAGGTTTTGATGCTGATCTAATTCTATACAAAAGTACTTTGAGTGGTCAGTGTGACGTAAAAAAGGGTAAAAGGATGGCCGTCTCCCAATTGGAAGGTTGGTGGATTGATCCCGGTTTCTACCGCCCTACATCAAAGTGTCCTTGGGCAAGACACTGAACCCCATGTAGCTTCCTGATTTGCATATCTGGTTGTATGAATGTTAGGCCCTCCCCTCTCCCCCCGATTTACATATCGGGTTGTGTGAATGGGTGAATGTAAAACTTGTGGTGTAAAAGCGCTTTGAGTGGTCTGAATCTACCATTCAAGAAAAAGGCTATACAAACACAGGTGTTATGACCCATCTAGGGTGGCCAGGCCACAACATGAGGAAATTGATCCATCCTCATCAGAACTCAATCAACCGTACATTATTGCAATTTATGAATGATGTATTTGCAATTATTTACAAGAGACTTATTTTAACTACCAGACAAAATGAGTTGGCTATAACTTCATGGTAAACTAAAGCCTAAAACATCAAACAAAAGAAAATAAAAACATTAAATGACAAGCACTTACCTCCCTAACCCTAACCTGAGAAAAACAGGAGAAAACTGAATATAAAATAAAAGTAAAATGCAGGTCACCCCTACAAACTTCTTGATTTTACTTAAACAATGGTACAAGGCATCACAACCAAAGGTGTGGATAATTGGGATGAGCAGAAGGATGGATGTCAACAATCTGCAGCAGTATCATTATAAACAATCAATCAATCGATCAATCAATCAATCAATCAATCAATCAATCAATCAATCAATCAATCAATCAATCAATCAATCAATCAATCGATCAATCAATCAATCAATCAATCAATCAATCAATCAATCAATCAATCAATCAATCAAATCAAAAATACTTTATTAATCCCCGAAGGGAAATTAAGTCATAATAATAAAACATCCTTTCTTCTTCAGGTACAAATCCAGAATTGCCGGGTTCTGGAGATCACCAATCACGGGCATATACTTGTACACTGAAATTTACATTTTTAATCTGACACAGTACCTTATGTCTGCAGTCATAGCACAGGCCATTGACAGTTTAATACAGACTTTTATAAAAAAATCCAGGTCATCTGATTCTTCTCCATCTCTCCTGACCTGGGAGTACAATGGAATTCCTCAAGGATACCTTGAAAGTGTTGCTGGGGAAAGGGATGTCTGTTTTTATCTCCTGGGTTTGTAACCTTGATGGATACGTCAATCCTGTCACTAAGAGGTAACTGTTGGCTTTAAAATCATTAATCTACAAAGGAATCACTGAACAAGATGTTCTAAGACATTTGTGGTTGAAGCATAGAGCAAAGTTGGACATAGTTTAGCATCAACAACAAAGCTTTTGAGAACTTTTGAAAACGTAACTTTGTTTTGTTTAGTCATCACTGTCTTTTGTTTTCTTTCCAAAGCCAAGTGGCAACTTGGCAGCTGTATCTGCTGGGATGATGTACAGCTTGCCATGGATGAACTGACTTGAGCATATGATAAATCTCACCGCTCTATTTTAAGTCATGCAGCAGACAGCATTAGTTACTGAAGTTGCACATAAGGTTTTCGACAAATGTCTTGAAAAAACAAAATTATGTCTGAATATGAATATCGCAGGATGTGGTGAATAAAAAGGTTTTTATTTTGCCTGCATCTTGTCTGCAGTAAGTTCCCCTAATTCACAGGATTTTTCTACATGCCCCTCCCTTCTTATTGTCAGCTTAATTTGAAAAGTGTTAGAGGCCATTTTACACAAATGTCATGACTTTGTGGTTATTTCTGAAGTATTAACCTGTAATATGAAACATTTTATATCTAAAAAATGTTAGGAAACACTGATTAACAGACCTTTCAATCTCTCTGTGTCAAAATTCCGTTGGTTTCGTCCAGTTCCGGGCTGCAACTCATTATTATTCATTATTCGAATTTGCTGGACTCAGATTGGCTAATAAACTAGCCTATTAGAGCAAGGCATACTGTTTCCTTCCCCGCTAACAGCTTTTAGCCAGCAGCATGCTAAGCGTGGTCTCAACCCCTGGGAGCCGATGAATACTAATGAGCAGAGGAGTTGTGACGTAACAAATACAGGCCTCTTGAACTCGGATGCTCGAACTGGTGTTCTGCAGAAATATGCTAACTGTTGAGATGTGCTACACATGTGCCGTTCCACAGTCCTGACTTCAATAAACTGATTTATAATTTATTTTTGTTTCTATACTTTTCCATAAATACATTTTACCTATCAAATAAATTCTCCCAGGACAAAACCACTAAATATGATGTTACTTTTACTTTCTTTACATTGTCAGAGC
Organism: Pachypanchax playfairii; assembly: GCA_006937955.1. NCBI lineage: Eukaryota > Metazoa > Chordata > Actinopteri > Cyprinodontiformes > Aplocheilidae > Pachypanchax > Pachypanchax playfairii. The sequence continues at coordinate 4,741,415 of SSNP01000031.1, forward strand.
GACAGGCAAATGTTTGGACACACCCAGAGGAGAAGGACCCAACAATGGCCGACAAGGACCCAGAGGGTTTTTATATAGAAAATATCAGGGAAGGATCATAAAAATATGTTTAAATAATTAACAGGGTACACTTGACATAAACAAGAATACTGTATAAACTTCTAATGACATCTCATTATGAAATAAGGTGTCATTTCATACTACGGCAGCATTTTACTTTAGGGCAGCATAAATCATCAGAACACCACTTCTGGCTGAGACCCGAATTACAGAGGTTATTTAGTCTATTGTAAAGCCATCGGAGGGTCGAGAGTGTCTAATATGAATCTGAACGTGTTTTTTGGTGAGTATCCACTTAGACAAGTTTCAAAATTGTAGCTTAAAGTTTTAAGTTATTATGTAATGCTTTAACAACGTGGAGGTGATATTACTTGAAACACGTCAATACCTTTCTGCATGACGGTATTCTCAATCCTCTTTGCCTAGATGGTCTTTGTGTTGTCGAAACTAATTTCTTGTTTATTCATAGTTTTGGTCTCTCTTAACCATATCTGAACATGTTGGTAGTCTAGTTCCTACTTGGTTGATTTTTTGTTTTGTTTTGTGTAACTTGCTGCCAATGTAGATACACCTCATAAGAACTTTGCCCCTCTAGTTTTAATCCGATTGGCACATGCTCATTAAGGATAGCATTATTCATGTTTTACACAGGTAGAATAAAGTCATTTTTGTGTTTTGGTATTCTGCTTGTCTCCATAGCAACACATTTTTCTCAATTTTGCAGCTAGAGAGACGAATAGCTTTCCTTTCAGTAAGAGAAACAAACACTTGGTTGTGTAACCCGAGTGATATAAGGGGATCTTTGACCTAAACCATGAGATGGCAATGGAAGTGATGAGGAATGTCAGAAACTTAGTCCCTTCAAACTCTGCCTCAAGTCGAGCATTTCCACCCCTCACAGGCAAGGACCATAGAGACCTTAGATGCAAGCTAGTGGAAAGGCATTACTGACCAAAAAAACCACAGAGATTGTTAAAAACTGCACACAGCTTCCTTGGCATGAGGAATGTAACAAGCGCTTTTCCCCACCTAAGTGCTGACTGATGTCTTGACATCCGGAAGAAGATAATGCTTTCTTAAATTATTCATACCAGAGAAGCACTAATTGCTTTCATTATATATGTTTTAGATCTATAAAATGAAAAATTAGATTACTTGTTGTTATTTAGCCCTTAAAAAAAACAAACATGCATGATAGAATGCCCTTATAACAGTGAATCCACTGATGAATCCCTCTAGAGTCAAAATCCTCAGATTTATCTTACATTCACTTCTGAGTAATGACAAAATCAAGCAATCATCAATCAAAATCAGACTAGCCAAAGTCAGAATGTGAGTTATGATCCCGGCGCTTTGATGGCCAGGCGGTCGTCTCCTCCATGATGAATTTCTGAATGAGACCCATAAGTATTCACAAGCGGATATAATCATTTTCTGAAAGAAAAAAAAAAAGAAAAAAGAGGCGCAGTGACAATTACCTTCATTAGCTAGAGTGCCAGGACTTGTGAGCATGATGAGACAGCTCATTGTATAACATTATCCAAATGACAGTCGTCTTCTTCAAATGAGTTATGGGAGCATATTGAGCCCAAAGACGATTACAGCGCTTCTGATAAAAGTCCAACTCAATATTTTACAAGTTTACAAAAACTGCATGACTGTACACAGCAGTAAATATATACAAAATGCATGTTTATATTTATACAGGTGGTACCAATGGCATATTGAAGAAGTGACTGTTCTTCAGTCCAACCAGTGTAGAGTTGAATGGACCAGTATGAGATTCAGATGGTATGATAAGCAAAACAAACAAAAAAACCCTGTAATTTAAAACTGTTTAACATAATGCTTTATTTAAAGCAGTACAAAATAACTTTAAGCTACAGTTTTGAAACTTGTCTAAGTGGATACTCACCGATATTCATGTTCAGCTTCATATTAGACACTCTGGACCCTCAGATGACTTAAAATAGACTGAATAACTTCAGTAATTCAGGTCGCAGCCATAAGTGGTGATCTGAAAATTTAAGCTGCCCTGATGAAAAATGCCTCCATAGTACGAATTGACAACTTATTTCACAATGAGATGTCATTAGAAGTTTATACAGTATTCTTGTTTATGGTGAGTGTTTTCTGTTAATTATTTAAACATATTTTTATGATCCATCCCTGATATTTTCTATATAAAACCCCTCTGGATCCTTATCAGCCATTGTTGGGTCCTTCTCCTCTGGGTGTGTCCAAACATTTGCCTGTCGCTCTGACAATGTAAAGAAAGTAAAAATAACATCATATTTAGTGTTTCTGTCCTGGGAGAATTTATTTGAAAAAATAAACGATTGAAGTCAAGACTGTGGAACGGCACATGTGCGGAAGAAATCGGTAGCACATCTCAACAGTTTGCATAGTTCAACAGAACACCGGTTCCAGCAACGGCCGTCTGAGACACGGCTGCAGAAAAGTTCTTTAGTACTGCTTTAAAAAACACATTGATAAAATAATATACAATTTTTAAATTTGAGGAAATGTTAGCGGGACGTGAAATAAAAGGAAATATGCGCCTCTTAAGTTGAAAATGACTCAGAGAGTGCAGACTCTGTTTTTCGAACAATAAGGAATTGAGACAGTGATAGTAGGCAAGAATTTGTTTGACACATTTCTCATCTTACTCTTAAAGGTAAATTTATATAATGAGTTCTTACTACAAAATAAGACTTCCTGCTTCAAGGCTTTTCACAAGTTGTTGAACAAATCTATGTTTGGTAATGTTAAAAACTAATTTTTTTGGGAACTTGAATGTAATTCGACCATTTCCTCAAAAGATGAACTATTTCCTCATTATGTTAAAGGTTGGAAACGTTTTGGAGTTGATTAAAAATGTTGCATTTGCACCTGTGGCAGTAAAACTGCTACTACTAACATAAGCAAACAGCAATATGGAGGCCAAAATGAAAAAGTTTGGCATATTCTTGTAAATAGGAAGAAAAATCATTTTTTGCAATGTAACAAAATGTCAGCTTCTGGGGTTTTGTTTATTTTATTTTATGCTGTAGCCTTGGATTTTTCAGTAGTTTTGTTTTCCAGTCGTTCTCCCTACCTCTGTGATCACTCTGTGTCTTATGTGAGTTTAGCCTTGTCTCTTATTCAGTTCTCCTCCCGTGTCTGAGTTTATGTATGCTGTTATTGTCACTGTCGTGTAGTTCCGGTTTGTCTCTTATTTTGGTAGCATTATGACTTCCTGTTCTCCCGCTTTGTGTCTCAGGTTCCTTGACTGTCTGTTGTCATTTCCTGTGTTCTTCTCAGTTGCTCCCCAGGTGTGTCTTGTTTCTATGATTAGTTCCTGTGTGTGTTTCCCCCCATGTGTGTGTTTCCCCCCATGTCCTCAGATGTTTTAAGTTTGTAATCAGTTAGTTTTTAGGTTTTGTATTTACGTCTCATGTGTTTGTTAGTCGTTGTCTTAGTCTCAGGCTCAGTCTCAGTCTCAGTCTCAGTCACTCATCACCTTGTTTGGATTATGTTTTTGCTTCACCCATTGGATTACTTTTGCTTCTCTTCAGTTCCTCATCCCTTCACGCATCCCCATGTAAGTTTGTTTTTGCTGCCTGTCAGCATTTTGTGTTTCTTATTAAACTTTTAGTTGTACTTTGGTTTTTGTTGTCCTCACTGCATTTGGGTCCAACATTAAAACCTCCACCAAGCGTGACACAAAAGGTCTGCAGGCTTATAGTGCAACAATAGTTTATGATTTTATTATCCAATTAGGAAAAATTAAAATAAAGCAAAAAAAAAAAAAACAACAACAAATCTTTTTAAAATTTCCAGCCAAGTGGCTCCAGAGCATGTCTCCAAAAATAGATCCAACTATGAAAGACTGGATTCTCTGGAGAAATTAAACTGAGATCGATCTGCACAATCATACCTGGAAAGAAAGGTAGGTAGCATACAAGGCTCAGAATTCTATAAAAGTTAAAGTAAAAAAGAAGAAGACAACTGATAGAAACACTGTCATTGTCCTGCACAGCTTTCAATAGCAGTTGGTCTCAGTGCTTTGTTAGAAAGGAAAAGCTCCTGAATGTTTTTAAAGTAAAGATGACAGGAGATCCTGATTCCCAGCATCCTGTGCCACAGTTACGATAAATGTTTAGTAAATCCACCAAAGTAGAGCATGTGTGTGTTCTTCCAATAGTCTGGTTTCTTTCCACAAACCACAAACATGCATGTACATTTAACTGGCTCTGTGTGTGTAGGGGGGAAGTTAAGTGGGTATAGAAAATAGATGGACTGATGGATTGATGTAGCTGTTCATCAGAATTAAAAATGCTTCCAACTTTGCGTCACTATGTGAACTGCAGAGCTGCTCAAGTGTGACAAAACATGAGTAATTTCACAGGTCAGTTATTAAAACAGATCATTTTGTTGTCATCATTGAAGCCTGGTGTGGGTGCAGCAAAGCAGAAGAGTTAGTCTCAGATTAGTACCGGTTCAAGCCAGGCAGACACAAAGACATATCAAAGATCCACGTCTTAATTGAAATAAACAAAGTTATAAATAAAATGTGTCTAAGCCCTGAAGTGAGCCACCAACTGAGGCAGATGGAGGAAACCAAACAAGGGTAGGAGGCAGATGTGGTCATGTTTGTGAAACATAGCAGGGAAAAAGAGGACATACTCATAAATAATGGGCAGCACCATCTATGGAGGAGAACAGTAATTAGGAAAGTGACAATCACAAAGAAACAGAAAGAGACGCGGGTACAAAGATAGACAAAACTGAAACTCCTCTGGCACTTTGAGACTACAGCCCTTATCCAACATTTTATTTCTCATCCAGACTTGTTGTGTAATTAGAAAGGTTCTTCTTCCATATTCTCACCTACAACCAACAAGTAGTTTTATTTCCTATTCATCCACATAATTAGTTTTAAACATTTGGTGACCAATTTTCTCAGTCGTTCTTGCTGAAAGTCAAAAAGAGTGGTCATGGGGTTTTGAACCCAATAAGACTCAAATAACCCCAACCAAAGACTGTGGGGAAAAGGTGAGGGCAGAAATTTGGAAGCAGGTTAGTGAAAGCCAAGAAGACTGAGATTTGTGAGGCTGAGTTTCTTACTGGGTGCTAGTTTAGGTAACCTTGCGCTGCAAGATGGATTCTCGTGAGATTTGGAGTTTTCCAAACCAACGAAAATCCATCTTGTACCGCTCCATTGAAAACCGTCTATTTCGGTCCAAAAAAGGTTCAGACCAATCATGTGTTAGCACTGTGCTTTTGGGCGGGGTCCAGGTATGATTGGCAGCAAGTGCCCTGGCAGACAAGCAAAACAAACATGGCTGCGCTGGTGGATGTACACATAAAAGCAGCTATTGAATCTGTTTTAAGAGAACTAGAGATGATTTCTTCATTGAAAAATGAGCAAAAGGTAAGAACTTTGTGTATTTCTTGATGGTTAAGATGTGTTTTGCTTTTCTTAGTGGTAATGATGTGTGTGTTTTTCCCTTGAATGGATTTGCATTCGAGGGAGCCTTATTTACTGTGATTGGCTAAAGACAAATCATCAAAGGCAGATACTTGCTGGCGCGTCCTCCAATCAGCTTAAAATGTTATACCTGATGTCCCTCCCTTTTATAGATGGTTTCAATTGGAGCGGTTCCAGATATATGTGTTTCCCTGACTTGACAAGAGGTGGGGCTACACATAGATCTGGCAGAGCCAGGTTATGGTTTAGGAGCAGGACAGGAGGAACCAAGAGAACCAAGGCTTCAACCAATGAGCAAGGAGAAGGAAGAGGAGCTTGGGTAAGTCTAGTAGGTGAGTATGATAGAGAGGCAGAGTTGCTCTGGGAAAGGATTCAAGGGATTTCCTCCTGGTTGCACTAGGATGATCTACAAGGAGCATACGAGTAAGTTACTGTTTACGAATAGAATCAATTGGAAACTATTCACAAGTTCGACTTGGCCAAAACTACTACCCAATTTGTTTTGACTATTTTGCATATATTTGTAAAATAACTAAAAAAATCATGTTCTTTCTAGGGTTGGGTACCGAAACTTGGTATAGGTATGGTACTTTTTATTTGTATTTATTATTTCAGAGTTTTAAAATATCTTATTGACATATTAACACTTTCTGTGTGTGTAAGTGATTTTTACTTTTTAAAATAAAGATTTAAGTAGGAACCAGTATACCGTTTTGAAATTATCGATTTCGTACCAGTATCGTATAAAACCCTTCCGATACCCATCTCTAGTCTTTTCACATGTTTATTTGTTTATTACGCACTAAAGAGATGATGTTTTCCACAACTTCCTTTGACTGAATCATTTTTCCGGATGAATTGAGTCCTGTGATAAGGAGCTGTAAAGGTACCAACAAATTTTGGCTCATCTGTAAGAATGGGCGAGTGATCAGAACTCTCTTCCAGCACAATCCCAACGAGTTTGCAGAATGCAGCACCATCTAAACCAGAGAATATTTTCAGAGGAAGCGATCATGTGTTTTATGAGAACAGTGTCAGCAGGTCTGGTGTATCGTGGAAGGAACTGGGATGAATAAGTAGATGGCTCACGAGCAGAAGTAGCCAGTATAGACAATATATGGGCAACAGCTTTCATTGACTTTCCAAAATACCCTTGTGTGTCTTTCCAGGGTGCTGCTTCTGCTACTACACCTGTCATTGCCCACACATGTTTCATTCTGCCTGCTGCCTAATGGTGTGCAGTTCGTGCATGTGTATAAGTGTGTGTATACAGGTATTTTCAGCTTTCTGTCCATTTCCCTCTCTAAGGGATGGGGATTACTGTTCGTGTACTTTTAATATTCATCAACGCAGTCATGTTTATGAGGACCCTTATCTTACACAATAGTGTTTGTGTGTGTGTGTTTTACAGCTCTGCAGCTTGTAAACATCTTCTGCTCCTCTTCCTCATGGACCAAAACAAATATCCAAAGACATGCCTTCCAACCGTGTACTTCTGTATTGGAAAGGAAAAAAAGTTGTATATTGCATCATGTGGTGCCCACCGAGACAGAGAAAAACATCTATGTGATAACAGATAGGATTCATACATAGAAGTGAGAAACCTCAGAGGGGGCAGATGTGATTTCCTCAAGAAGATATTAAATTTTATCCTTCTGGGGTCCTTTGCTACTTATCAAGTTGTCTGACAGCCTTTAGTCGCTGTGGTGGTTGAAATCTGCAGCAAAACTCAACATCAAAGACATAGTTTGATGTTTTTCAAGTGGGGTTGTGTGGAAAATTTATGAGTAGTCTTAAGCCTTTTTCACTCTATGGTTCCGTGGTTGGACTGCAAAGCCCCCCTTTAAGCCATCTTTGGTCATTCACACATGAATCTGTATATAACTGTACACAGAAATGTATCTTGGAAACTGAAACTAATGACCCTTGTGTCTGGGTTTTAAGTTCTGTTCCCTACATATACATTTTCCTGACTTAGTATTAAAATATACCTCAGGTAGTATTTCTCCAGGTGGTGACATACTTCTTAACTTGCAGCTGCATGTTTAAATACATTTTAAAAATAAATATTTAAACAGATTTAGTTATTTGATGCTTAAAGACCCACTCTGATCGTCTTTTGAGCTATTTTAAAGCGTCTCAGTGGTCTTTAAGTTATGAGTATGGCGTTTTTGTCTAAAATCACAAAACCTGTGCCATTTTCTAGGAAGTAGTTTCTGCTTTGCGGCAGTAGCTCATTAGCATTTTGCCTCTGCACTGTAGGGTAACTGTCTGTTGGTGCAGAGGATCCCCTTAACTGTCAGGTCTTGGGTTTTGTGTATTTAGTTTTGATTTCTTGTAGTATTTTTATTCCAGAGTTATCTGTGATTTTGTGTTAGCTGTCTCTTAAGCTCCTCATGGTTCCATGTTTAGTCTTGTGTATTGTCTTATTCCCCTGTCTTTAGGTTCAGCTTTTATTTTTGTCCTTGTACTTGTTTCCTGTTTTGCTTTTATTTTGGCATTTCTTTACTTCCTGTTTCTTTCCCCACGTGTCTGGTGTCTTGATTGTGCTCCTCAGTTCAGTGTTTTTCCATCCAGGTGTTTCTCGTTTAGTTAATGAGTTCAGTTTGTATTTAAGTAGCGTGTGTCTGTCAGTCAAGTTGTCAGTTTGTTCTTGTTTCGTCTGGTTCCTTCACTCACCCTCATCTCCCTGTAAGTTTTTGTTTTTGCTGACTCGCTAGCTGTTTGGTTTTCTCCTTTATTAAAATTTCAGTTTTTTTTTAAGTATAAGTACTGTTTTGGAGTCTCTTCCCTGCACTTGGGTCCACTATTCCCACCACAAAACATAAAACTAACCCTCCCCATTGCTGAGAGCTCTGTTTATGCTAGCACTACCGCTAGCTTACAGCTAGTGGAGCAGGAGCTTGTGGCCCTGCCCAGTGCCTTTTCTACATCACAAATCCAGTCTGGTTTAGATGCATTTTTGCATCTACTACCGATTCACAGCAATTTGAATTCAGAATTAGAATGCTCAGAAATGCAATTTTGAGCTTAATTTTCTTAACATACGTCCTTTAACATCAGAAAAAGGCCTCACCTCAATGTCTTTAGAGCAGAAACTCTGAATCCAAACTAGATTATATTGGTGCCCAACAATGGTAAAGGCCCTGTAATTGTATATCGCTTTCCCAGTCATTCAGACCACTCAAAGCGCTTTCATGCTACAAGTTTTACATTTACCCATTCACACAACCCGATATGCATATCGGGGGGGCGACATGGGGTTCAGTATCTTGCCCAAGGACACTTCGATATGGTGGTGGAAGCCAGGATCGATCCACCAATCTTCAGATTGGAAGACGGCCGCTCTATCCATTGAGCCGCAGCCTCCCAAATGGGCTATCTTGGTCACACTTTTCACTAAAGTAAATAAAGACTCATCATCCATCTTTCCATATAATCTATAGTTTACACTTATGAAGTTAGTATTGCAGGAGCAGTAGAGTAACATCAACACATTTGGTTAGACTTTTAGATTGCACCCAGTTGGTCATGGGTGTATCCTACAATAAGATAATGACCCAAAACATAAATACAAGCAATGCCAGAACCTACTCATGAAAAACAACAAGATGGTGAGCTTGAAAACATAGAGTGGCAGCATAGTTTCCTGTCTTTTGACTGGTAGTGTAAGTTTTGTTGGACTTAACTACTATTCTTATCACTATTACCATCTTCGGGGTTCACTTTTTATTCATCTTTGCCATGATCCTTTGGTTTAGCTTAATTTTCAATTTGTGCACTTTTCTTGTTCTTATTCTCATTAATTATGATCTTCTGCAGTGGAACCTTTGTAGTTCTATGTTTTATTGTTTTGATTTGTGTGTTATCTTACTTTGACTTGTTCAGCTTTTAGCTTGTGTCACTTTGAACAGATGCACATAGAGAGGCAGGAAGTAAGACAACCACTTTGATAATTTCATCTCCTGCATTTTATTAGTTGTTATTCCTTTTGTTATAAGTCCCCCTTGTTTTTCTTTCTCTGACTGATTCTTGTCCTGGTTTCCATTGTGGGATGATTTAAATCAAATCTTGCACAACTCTGCTTTTTGTCTTTTGAATTTCGTTACTGGGCTGCAGCATCTTTTGTTTTGTTTAATAAAAGTTATCTATTACCCCTCAGTCTGCATTTGTGTCCTTCTACCTCAACACACAATCACAACTGCCCTGAGATGGATTTCTGTTGTAAATTGCTGTTATACGAGCCAAACTAAATTGATCATTCCTCCAATCTATAACATTATGTCATGTTTCCATTTATACATTGTGATTTTGAATGTTTCTGTGTCTCGCTGATGACTAGAATACAACCAAGTACACAAACTGAGCAAAATAACATCGTTTTAACAGATTTCATCTCTTCAGCATCTGTTGTTTGTTTTTACTGGCACTGGAGAAGCTTAAAAACATTTGTTTTGGCACATGAATTAAGTCATTTCTTATTTCACATGATTCTATAAATCCCCATTTTATTAAAAGTTTTCATAGGTCTTAAAACAACTCTAGAATTCAATCTTTAATGCACTTAGATAAGTGCTAGCTGAGTTTCTTTGAGACATTATATGCTGATGCAACACATCAGTTCTTTTAAACATGAAATATAAAAAACAATATTTGTAACAAAATAATGCCTCCATGAGGTGTTAAGAGGGTTGTAGAATGAAAATACACAATTTTCTTTAGAAATTACATTTGAAGTTAAGTATAATAAAATATTTATTCTGACGACGTTGGCATTTTGTTTACATCTACCAGCTAATAACTGGCAGAGCAGCGGGCACCATTGTGGCTTACCTAATACGGTGAATAGTCCGGCTGGTACTGTGGAGTCAGCAGGTCAAGCAGCTGGAAGCACCGGGGATATGTGGTGATTATTGACCTTGTTTGGTTGCCATAGTGGATTCCCAACATGTGACTTAGCAGGGTTGTGTGGGAAAGTATTTAGCAGCTCAAGCTAACACAAAGCAGTAGGTGGCTGAAGTGTGGGGAAATCCAGCTGTGGGTCCAGCTGGAGGCCACACCATGAAGGATTTTCTTACTGAGTGAAGAAGTGAGTCATGCAGGATGGCGTGAGGAGGACAGAGGATCTTGCAGGAAGTTTCGGTTTGCTCAAGAAGAGCCGGGGCAGATACGTGAGCTCTTTGCCATGGACTGAATTGTTGACTGAGCGACAGGTAGGAATCTTCTTTTATCAGAGTCAGTGTGTGATCAGCGGGGCTGGAGAGCATGATTAGTGAGCTGAACTCATGATAGTTTGTTGTCCTTCTTAGATCGGGGATCAGAGTGGGTTTGGGGAGGAATTTAGTTTAGTATTAGCGGAAGAATCAGACACTATTTTCTTGTGTAAATGGCTCTTTAACAAATTTATATTTTCTTCAAGTCGATAGTGGGTAAAGTGAATTGTCCAAGGACACAATGGCCAAGTTATCTTTTCCTGGCAGAGTGGGGATTTAACCCAGTGACCAGTGTGCAGCATGAGATGGTTACTGGAAATAAAAATAATACATGACCTGATAGGTCTAATCCATGACAGTAAGGTTTATTTTGCTCCCTCACGTCAGCTCCAAACTTGAGTCAAGTGAGAAGAAATCTACTTGTCAATTATATAAATTCATGCTTGAGCATATGGAGGGAGAGAAGTTACAGGGAGAGGAGATGCAAACGATTTAAGACGAAAGGACTGTGACTATGCACATTTGTCACAATGTGTTTTTTGCAGAGTAAATAAGGCTACAGAGAGAAATTCTGTTGAGAAAATCTACACAGCTCCGGATGTGTAGATTTGGAAATAGTTTGAGTCCAGAAAAGAGGTGCTGAGAACAAGAAGTCAAAAGACAATGGTAGAGCAAGAAGAGACATCTTTTTAAACTAGAAAAACAATCTTTGAGTTCATTCATCATTTCAAGCACTTGGTCTTTATATTCTTTCAGCACGGCAGTATACCAGTTACAAATTATGCTTCACAGCATGTTGGCTGAAGGCTTATGCTTGGAGGCCTTGGATTATACTTTACAACCCAGAGATCCGTGCTACACATATTTATCATGACACATTTGATACTTGTCTGTCTACATCTTTTAATCTTTAATTAGTATTCTCATTTGTCCATTTTCCTGATTTACATGTTTTATTGGCCACAGTGTCATTATCAAAACAATTACAAAGAAACTGACATAAAAAACTGTAGTGACATAAAATGCAGAATACTAAATATCTTAATGAAAACTAATTCCCATAACCATAAATTGCAATAAAGTCTATAACAGCTCTATCCAAACACATGAGGATGCTTTACCTGCTGTGAACCTGTGTTCTTATGAGAAAATTAGCTTTGATTGGTACTAAGGGACCCAAATTGAACACAGAAAATATCCCCAATACCATGACACTAGCAGTAACTTGATCCATTGATACAAGGCAGGATAGATCCAAATGATCACGTATTTGACACCAAATTCTGATCTGATCATTGGAATGTTTCAGCTGAAATTTAGAGTTTTGTTGAGTTTGTGGAAGTTGTAGCCCTAGTTTCCTGTTGTTAGCTCAGATGGCTAGCACCTGGTGTACTCTTCTGCTGCAGCCCATCTGCTTTAGGGGTTTGACGTATGCATTCAGAGATGGTGTACCTTGGTTTTATCAAGTGGGTCTTTGAGCCACTGTTGCTTTTCTACCATATTTAAGCAATCTACTCATTCTGCTCCAACCTCTGACATCAAAAAGGTGCTTTTTGCCACACAAGTGGATCTCACAGTTTTTTTTCTAATACGAGGGCATTAGGGTTTGGGTATGATTGGCTGATTTGCTGTTTGTGAGTGAAACCACCATGACTATAGAGCAGTTCAATCAATATCACATTGTAGTGAGTATATTTACTTTGGCCAGGGAACACCTGCGGATCCATGAGCAAGAGCTTAAAGTGCAACTTACCCCCAAATCAACTTTTTTTTGCTGATAAACTCTATGAATGAGTGTTTAATAGTCCTGTCTACATTTCTGGGTCTTGCTTTTAGTATTTTTGCACTTTTTTATAAAACTATTCATTTTATACCAAAAACCGTTAGTGGAGCGCCCTCTTCAGGTTAAAAACATTACACTGCACTTGAATTTGAATCAGGCATTTCTATTGGCTGAGACCTTATTTTCTCTAAACGTGATGTCAGGATTCTGCCGTTATGGGATATAAAACAGCTCGGTCTCGGCCCTCAGTAGTGAGTGAGTTTGAACAGGAATTGTGTACGGTTGTTATCAGAGTTCATTTTAGAGTTTGTGATTGAGTGAAAACATGTTTTTAGCACTGAATGGTTTTCTCTTCATGCTGAGATACTTTGATTTATAACTTGAACACCTCTCTGAAATACATTTTTGTTGCAGACAACAATGTGCAACGGTCGCACGCGCAACTGAACATGAGGCTAAGTTAAAATATTACACGAGCTAATCCAAATTTAGCTTTTGCTTTGATCAACAACAATACACCACTAAGAGACGGGGCTCATTCTATGACGCTGAAGCCGCTGCAGTACGAACCATCGGCGTGAAACGGTAGTGCGGTCGTGCGCGCAGCTGCACCTGTTTGCAGAGTTACATGATGTAACTAGAGCTATTAGTGTAGCTAACAACAATGTACCAGTAGAGAAGAGTCCCATTCGATCCCGCCAAGCTGCTGCACGGTAAACTACCGGCTCGAAACGATACGGATCAGAGCTGCTCGTCTCGTCTACGTATTCCTCCTTTTCACCTGTCCCTCTCTGGGGTGTGTCAGAGGGACATGTTAGTCACAGCCCAGCCTGCCACGCTCCCTTAGTCCACCAGTCACTCCCACTTATCATGTTATCTTTTGAATCTCAGACTGTGTCCGGGGAGGGGGGGGTTTCCTTTAAGAGTAAATGGAAAGAAGGATGATCGGGATTCTCTCCTGAGTTTTGTTACCGCCATGATTGCACTTCAGATAAATGACTGAAATTGGATCGGTACTTCTGTTGATCTGTTCTCTATTGGAATGTTTTATTTCTCTTAAAGATACATGCAAATGATTTCCAGCAACAAAATGAGAATTTACGTTGAAATTTCTAGACACATCAAGTGAAGATTCATGCCTGTGTTTACATTACCAAGAGATCTGACAATCTGAATTTGAGCCATTCTGGATAAATGTCAAATCTACAGTACTGTCCTTCAATACATGGCGCTTTTTAATATTTTTTAATCAAAAGTTTTGCCAACGAAAGTATTTCAATCAAATAAAGTGTGCATTACTTGAGTCAAATCGAGAAGAGTTTACAGATATTAGGTTTTGTTTATTTTCCATTTTTATCAGTAATTGCTTATTACTGAAGGAGATGTGAATGATATGGAAATTAAATGTCAGTACAGGGCAGAAAAGGTGTTTGTTGTCTTTTCTTTTCCTTAAAATGTGTGTCTATCTATGAGCAAACATTGATGTCCAAATACAACCAGCATTTCTTTCTTTCTTATTTTCTTTTCATGTCAACACTTTGCTTGTGTGACTTTAAAATGTCACTTTTTTTTTTACTTCCTCTCACCCTTATTGCTTCCTCCAAATGGCCTTTCATCTCCGTGTTATGTCTCGCCATCATATTTCCGGGGCCCTAATAGTTTCACAGCAGTGCATTTTATAGCCTCTTTTTGTCGTATTTCTAATGATGCTGCTGTCAAACACAGAATTCAACAAATCCTCTGTTCCTGCCACTTTCTTCTGCACAATTGTTTGTGTAGTTGTCTCCCAACACAGTTGTGTTTTAGACATCAGAGAATAATGCCCCCCCCCCTTCCCAACAAGCCTTCAAACCTAGAAAGTATGCTTTTATGAAAAGACAATACATATATCCCCAGCAAATCCTGACTTGCTGCTTCAGTGGAAGATCTGGGGGCTGTGTGGAGTAATCCATGTGTTCAACCTCCCTGTTGGCTCTTCAGGACAGTTTTTGAATCCTGCCAGTAGCTGTTTTCAGACCACAGGGGAGGACTTCAAAGTCCTGCCAACCATTTGAGGTAGTTTGCCTTTTTATTTTCACCCTGGTGGTTTTATGGCTGTGTGTAGTCTTATAACCGTTTCAAAGTTGTACTAACACTCATTGTACATGACTGTTAGAGAGTCTTTAGAACTGAATGCTCTAATTTTTTTTGCAACATTAAATCTGCTCAAATTCCATAAACTCGTTGATGTCACAGTTACGGTGTTTTGTTGTTTTTCTTTTCTTCAGTTACTTTTTTCAGTTTACAGATTCAACTAGCAAAGCACTCAGAGAGCGCAGACCTCCGCCAAGTGGTCATATTGTAGAAAGTACTATGTCTGTATCCTTAAAAAAATTCCTGGAGCCAGACGGTAATCCGTATCAAGCTAATCAATTGTTCCCTTGGGTCATTTCTGACCTTTCCTGAAATTTTTATTAAAATCCATCTATCCTGCTAACAGACAGACAGACAGACACCGATGAAAACATTACCTCCTTGGCAGAGGTAAATGTTCTTATTTACCTTTTTTCCAGTGATTTCTTTTTTTTTCTATCATTCTTGTCAAGTACTTACTTACTCTTTAAAGAAATGTAGTAAAGTTTTACTTAAAGTGTGTCCTGAATCTACATTAGTTCCTAAGAAGCTAGTACATACTATCATCATTAAAATGCTCTTGGAGCATACAGACACCCTGGGGGTCATGGCTTCAGCAAAGACTTACCTGTTAGTGACCAGAATACCTATGCTGTGATGGTGAACAGGTCACTGGGCGGTGAGCGTACAAAGTAAGAGATGCCTGGGGTCCACATCACACATGTCTCTGTCTCCTCACCTCACATACCTTTTTTCTGTAACCCTTTTATCACTTTGTTGTCTCTGGAGTGTTGCCTCATCAAACTGTGTAATACACTGAGGGCTTCATTAAAATCGACTGCTCTCTCTCTCTCTATTTCTTTGTCTTTTTCTGTGTCACTCTGCCTCACTGTTTTATTTCAACCAACTCCTCAACAGACATTCATGTCCACAGCCTGGAAGATTTGCAATGTCTTTTTGCATGTGTGTGGACATTGTGTCTCCTGTTGTCAGAGTAAAGGCACTTTCAAAAGTTGCTCCATATAACCATCCTGGATAAAAGCTTCCCTCCCCAAAAACACGTACAATGAAGGTTTTATTTACATGTCTGCATATTTGTTTGGGAGCTAATAATAATATTATATGTGACGTGGAACTGCATGTAGAGGATTGCTGAGACTGCTGAACTGCACCTGGTAAGCACAGTCAATATAAGACAGGCAGGTTTAAAAGATTTTGTTGAAATTAATAAATGGGATTATTCTTTGTCCACTGGCAACCGTGTCCCTGGATGATATGGAAAGTTCGGTGGTAGAAGTAAAGATGAAGTTAGCAACATAGTGTTGTCTTGTGAAAAGGATGCAGGCAGGACTCAAAGACACAAGGATTACATTAAAATACAACATTTCAATTAAAGAAAAACAAAAGGCTGATGAGGCAACAAAAATCTGATCCAGGATTGTAATCCTAGACACAGGACGTATGAGCAGAAGGTGACAATGTATTCAGGTTAACAGGATGATCTGACCAAGTAACTGAGGAACTAAGGTGTATTTATGCTGAGGGTGAGTGATTACTGAGTGAGTGCAGCTGGAGAGCAAAGGAGCAATTAGTGGAGAAAGGGTGTGACAATTAACTGAGCAGCAGAGGAGATGGGGTGTTTCTCAATGTCAAGGAACCTTGTCTACCAAGGCAAGACGAGGCATCTTGCTAACAAGGACACTGGAACAGACTTAAGTCATGTGACCGCAACTGCCCGCTCACGCGCATTGTTTACGTCCCACCCATCGTAGTAGCATAGTAGCGTAGCAGCATTCCTTCAGCCATGGAACTAGAAATGTTAATAAAAATAAAATAAAAAATAAATGTGCAAGCGAGTTACTACTTTCTAGCCACCAAAGCTGCAACTACAAAGCGACTAACCAACCGCATCAGAAGTTTGGATCTAAAAAAACATTTTAAATATAAGTCCGATAGCAACAATCAGTTAACTTACATTTTAACAGGAAAGTAGCTGCTGTTGGCTCCTCAACCGCCATTTAATATTAAATACGCGATGTATTCTGGGAAATTTGTGACCAAGGGAAGGCATCAAGGTACGTCCCATGTTTCCTTGGTATGTTAGCTAAACAGCAGGCAAACTGAGTACAGATGCCTCCGTAGCACAAGAACATTGGAACGCGCCTTGGCGTGTCCCAATGACATATCTCCTAGGCAACCAGGGTGGGACCAAGGCATCAAGGCAAGGTTCCTTGACATTGAGAAACACCCATGGTGATGCAACGAATCACAGAACAAAACCCAAAGGACTGGGGATGTAAACAGAAAGGAATAATCATACATACAGTAGATCACTCAAATGAAAACCCAAAGGAAGACTGAAATATATATATATATATATAAAACTCACAATAAATAAAAAAACAGAGCAAAAAATACACAAGAGAAACTGAACTAGAATAAACATAACAAAAAGAACAAAGTGAAACTATAAAGCAAAACATGAAAAAACCCGCAAGCAGAAACAGGAAGATGCAAAGAAAACACAGCAATAATTAAAAACTTAACTCTAAAGAAAGAGTACAGCATGACACTAAGAAGAACAGGAAATACAAAAAATTTCAAAATAAAACCACAGGAAAAACCAAGCAAGAGACTCGATTAGAAAATAAAACAAACGGAAACTCAAAACCAATGATTATGACCATCCTATTAAGTTGGATTCTGGGGAGCTTTCTCCTCCTTTCCCATCCCTTTAAAGTCTTTATTTTTTCCTCTTCTTATCAATACACTGCTTGTTTGTTGTTTTTTATTTTTTTAGGGTTTCTGTTCATTTTTTTTTTTTGTCAGGTGAATCCTGGCTATTCCTTCTTAGCCCCGCCTCTTAGTGAGACAATTACAGCAGTTTAACAAGTCACACCTGGAAGCTAGATTCATGCCAGAGAGCATTTCAACACTGCTCTTACCCTGACACCAGACAGGTAAGTCACTTATGGTGATTGTTTTTGCCAATTTCTTTTTTTCTATATAAAAAAAAAAATCTGTTGAAAATCATCTTCTGAAGGAACATTGCCTTTTTTTAAAAAAAGTATTTTGTGCATGCGCTACATCAGCTCCTTTTTCTAGTGTGTAACCCGAACAAATGATGATGCAGCTTCAAGGTTCTTTGTGTTTTTGCTGGCTGAGCCTCGTCAACCATCTCCTCTTGAGTTTTCGTTTACTACTTGTACATGTGAATGAGAAATTCTTTCACTTTCTCCCTTCCAGTGGAAAAGACCCCTTATCTCTTTGCTGAAATGCTTCGCTGCTTTTACTCACCTCTCAAACTCTACCAGCCATTTTTCGTCTCACCATCATCATCCTCCTCCCCTAGACTCACCTGTTGTTCTTCTTTCTTTGGTTCCTATCTTATCTGGCAAACTTTTGTTCCCTAAGGATTTCTACAAGAAAAATAATTCTAAATTGGTTCTCTTCCTACAATCACACCGACCCGTTCAATAAAATTCTTACATTCTAATAGCATATAGGGTGCTGTGCTTTAAGTCCAATTTTCATAACCATTATGACACATCCTGCACCAATAAGTGGTATGTCCTCACTGTCCCAAAAATGCATCAAAATATACTCAACATCTTTAGATTGGCAAAAGATTCTACCAAAACAAAGATTTGTCAAATAGATTTTTCAAGGACACTGTTTAAAGAGCAACTCACCTGCAAAACAGCTTTTTTCTGCTTCTAAACTGGGTCTTCACTGATTGCAATCTTTCAGTTTCTGGGCATTTTTTTTTACATTTTCATGTAAACTTATTAAATTCTACACCTTTTGGTCTAAAAACGTCTTAGTGCTGCCCTCTTAGGGTTGAAAGGTGGCTACTGCATTTTAAATTTGTGATCAACACGTAAGCGGTACATTTCTAAGTCCCTAACATCATCTCTAAAAGACACGCCTCCTGGAGTTTAAAAC
Source organism: Pachypanchax playfairii (assembly GCA_006937955.1). NCBI lineage: Eukaryota > Metazoa > Chordata > Actinopteri > Cyprinodontiformes > Aplocheilidae > Pachypanchax > Pachypanchax playfairii. Next base: position 4,760,001 of record SSNP01000031.1, read on the forward strand.
CATCTCTCAGACACACTCGCCCACGCCCGCCCGTTGTCCCCAGCTTCTTACCAAAGAGCTGCACATAGGGATTTAGAACAACTGGCTGAAAACTACAGCAAAGGGAATAACTAATATCAGTAAAAGGAAAATGAAATCAGGGCGAAGACTTCAATTTTACTGCAGTGATTGTGCGGATGTTATTTGTGCACAATATATTTTTATTCCGGCATTTACGCAGACATCTCTCTGCAACACGACAATGGCTTTAGCATTCTGGCTAGCAACAATCAATCGATAAACTACTCTGAAAACCTTAACAAAGAGAATAACTAATATCTTTAAAACAGTAATGAAATCGGGTTGCCTCTCTGCAACGCAGCAGAGTCACACTGATGCTAATCTAAACTGTCAATCACAGTACAGCACGCCACTCCCCTAGGGCCCTAAGTAATGCCTACTTTCAGCATTTTTTCAAAAAGCAGTTAGAAAGCAGGAAAGGGGGTGAGGTGCTCTTTAAATTTTCCTCTGTTAATAATCTTTTCGGAACATTATTTAAGTTTAAACAAACAGAGAGAGATATGAATCTGTGTGTACAGATATAGAAAAAGGGTCTGAATTGTTGCTTTTTTGTCTACGGAACAGCCTTGTCTCTTATTGATTCTCAAAAGCAGTTTCTCAAGTCCAAAAGGATACACTTAAAATCTCTACATTGGAAAACCTTTTTCATTTTATTTTTTCCAACAAAAATATCACATAGCAGAAAATGTTAATTTAAAAAGATATTAGGAGCTGTCGGGCCCTGGTGTCTATATAAATCCAGGTTTCACAAGTACTGGTACCTAAAGATTTGCCATTTTCTGTAAATCAGAAGAGGATAGAACAAGAGCAGAGTTTATTTATAAAAATGACAATTTACAAAAAGAGAAACTTTACCAGAAAAATAAAAGAGAAAATAATGGTCATGGCGCCTTATGGTGTGTCATTGTTCTAAAGAATGTAGAGAACAGCAAAAGGACACACACCAGATGTAGTCCAACTGATTATATTTCTCATGACATGCCACCATGAACTTTCACTCTTTGGATTTTATTTGTTTAACCAACATAGGGCTGGGTGGTTTATTGGTTTGCACTGAAACATGGTGTTTTTTTGTTATATGAATTTTTCACATACTGCTATAGCGGTGGACAGAGAAGTCAACGTCCGGGATGTTTGCAGTGGGAACGTATTTCTGCGGGAACTGATTTCAGTGCTACACGCTAAGTCCACACAACACGTGAAAAATACGTTTTGAATGAAGAGTGGCTGCTGACGGGGGCTGTAACAGAGATGCACAGATTACGGACCCAGAACAACTTATTCCAAAAAAAGGAGCCATATCTGTAGTATGGAATTTCTCCAGACATAGACCAAACAACTGTTGGAGGTAATACTAGCCACTTAACTTAATTACTGCCCCTATTGGGAATCATATTTTGAAAAGCCTGTGCAACAAAAACATGGTACTGTGCATATGACGGTAAAATGGGCTATTTAAAGTAAATCTAATACAGTAATTCTTTACTTATTAAAAGATAATGTGGGTAAAGGTGGTCATATTAAAAAATCGAATACCATAAAACCGATATTAGAAGAAAAAAAAAAGAACGTGATAGGAAAATTTTGCCATACCGGCCCTACCACAACACAAATCCAACGCACTAGAAAAAAATCAGGATAAAAAAAGCTTGATGTTGGATCATTTTAAAACGTTAAAATTATCACTTGAACACGTCTTGGCATGAGTTGCCTTCAAGGTGACTGAAAATAAGACAGGCAATTGGTCTTTGTCAGATGACGTATCGGGTGTGCTAGGTGCATTGCATGATGGGATGATTGAGTGTGTAAACAACAAAAGCTTAGATCAGTTGAGCTAATGTTTAACTATAAAATTTTCAAAACATTGTAAAAAAAAAACGTTAACATGGCAGGAAAAGATGTTGTTTCAACTTTCATTTTAGGTGAGATATAAATGTTATTTCAATGTTTAAGAACATTTTGAAAATGTTCTTAAGCATTTTGTGCTGGTTAGGAAACATGTGGGACTCAGAGTGCACAGAGAATCACCTGAAACAACAACAATATGAAGCTAGCTTAGCTTGGCTTAGCTTAGCAGAGACCACTGTGTTGTTGCAGTCCTGCAGTCAACACGTGAACAATTTTGTACCCAGCCATGTGTAAAATGTCTGTACCCCTCCAGTGATTTGTAACTTTTGAACTGTTGACATGTGTATGCACTGATCACAAACATAGTTAGTTAGTTATGTCCAATGTAGTAGTTGGACGCAGCAACAACATGTCTGAGCTCCATTTATTTCCACTAAGTTCACATGGATCTACAAAGTCAATTGTAGACAATTTCAAATCAAATCAAAATCAAAAATACTTTATTAATCCCCGAAGGGAAATTCAAGTGTTGTTGTAGCTCAGTTCTTTTTCAGGGAGCCATGAGTTCTAGCTGTGGACAGGAAGGATCTCCTCTAGAGGGTTCTAGGTGTGGACAGGAAGGATCTCCTGTAGCGGTCTGTGCTGCAGCGGATTATGAAGAATCTTCTGACTGAGACACTCTGTTGTTGAGTTACTGTGTTCTGAAGAGGATGATGAGGGTTTTCCATCATGTTCTTCATCCTCCTTTGGACAATCAACCCAAGAGACTCCAGTTCAGTCTCCAGGACAGAATCAGTCCTCCTTATCCATCTGTTCAGCCTCTTCATGTCACTTGCTCTGATGCTGCGCCCCCAACAGGTGACTGCAGATGTGATCAGCTGACAAACTCCTCTTCTTTTGCTGCTCCTCTTCAAATCTCTGTCTGTCCGTATTGTTTGAAAGTCAGACAGAGACACTCTGGAGACCAGGATATGTTCCTTTAGCCATGTCTCAGTAAAACACATGCTGCTGCATTCCTGATACTCTGGCTGGGTCTTCAACAGAGTTTCAATTTCATCCATTTTGTTAGCAAAGAGATCTCACATTTGTCAACATGACTGATGGAAGTGAAGGTTTAAACTTCCTCTTTCTCTCTCTTCACTCTGCTCCTGCTCTGCATCCATGTCTTCTTCTTTTGAGCTCATCAGGGATCCAGAGTTTCAATTTGAGGATTATTTCAGCCTTAGAAATGTCAGTTAGCTGCTCTTTCTTTTAAACAAGTCTCCTGTTGCCATGGTTACGCATCATAACAAGTGGCAAAAAAGTGACAAATCAAGCAAAAAAACTCAATCAGCACAGCACCTAAATCAGAAGAAAAGTATTTAGAAAATATTTCCAGAAGAATAAACTAACAAGAAATACTCAAAAAGAACAAAAAAATGCTAGCAAGTGCTAGCAAAGTCACAGAGCTACTCCAACAAGCTGCCACCAGTTGTAGCGCTATTCCGGAATTTCTGCACATATCGATCCCTAGCCTCCTTCACAAGTTCATCCCTGTAAGCGATGTGTTTGTCTTTCTTCTTCTTCTAATGTGTGCTTCTTTAACTTCAGCTACCTCAGTAGAAATGCTGCAGGTTTCCAACGCAAGATGCTTACGCTCAAGATGGCGCCAGGGGGTAGGCAGGTCATGTGTCTGAGAAAGACTGATAGCATAATTTATCCCCTATATCTGAAGTTAACCTGATGCTCTGCTAACTGCTAGTTTAAAACCAAAACTGGCATCATTGTTTTCATGTTCCTGTCAATCATCTACTAAACAGCTGAAATATTTTGAACTTTTACTTCAGAAGCAACTATCTGACTTACAAGACTAACACACAAGGGACTCTTCTACAATCTAATATTTTTCTATCTTCCGTGAAGCACTTCTCTTTATCACATTGTGTCTCTCTCTTTCCTTTCCCCGCGGTCATTTTACTATGAAGATACCCAGACATCATTACACACACACAGAGGGCTCCATTACTGCACACGAAAGTGAAAGGCCTCGATCTCATAGACTGTACAGCTCCAAGCACTTCTCTTCTACGTCATACACATTCCACTTAAAAAAATAAATTATTTTAAATTGCCCCAAAGCTTCAATATGTGATTTTGAGTGATGGCAATGAGAGAAAAAAATATATATATTAAAAAAAAAAACACTTCAGAGCAAATGACCGACCAAAACACTTACCAGATGGAATTTGATGTTGTGTTTTATTTGGAAAGAAAAAGCTTTTTTTTAACTATCAGTTAAAATATATAGCTAATAACATATCAGATTTTACTACAGTGCCCTCAGATTAAAAAGATCTAATCAGTTCCATTTCATTACCTGGATGTTTTATGATTGTTGCTCAGAAAGACTGTGGTGGTCATAAAGATGTGGCAATTGCTTCATGAGGATGAGCTTGTTGGTTACAACTTCTCTGGTTACAGATTTGTTCACTGCTCAATAAAATCCAATACATCAAAGAACTATAAAGCTCGGATGTTATCTTCCACTATCATTCGCTCCAGATGGAACAGGAAGTCCAATGGGAAGAATAAAAAAAGACCAAAACAACCAAAGATTTATCTCAGCTGTTCTGATGGTATAAATATACATACAAATACCTGGCTTTATGGCTGAGAAACCACAGCTACTTCTCTTTTTGTGGTAAAGGCTCCAGGTTATATGAGGAGCAAAACCGGATTTCAGTCAATTTTATTCTGACAATCCTTGTTTGGCTTGTTTACGATGAAAAATAAATTAAGTTTAAAAAATTGTAAACATCTAAAACGTGATAGCTTGTAATAACCAGTCAAACAATAACTTTCATAAATTTGTAGAATAATTAATAAGAAGAAAGTTTAAAACTTGATGTATCCATTTACAGCCTCAAACAATGTTGTAAACATAAAAATTTTACTTTTATGCTCAATTTCACTTGCAGATTTGTTTTCTCTCTTTTTCCTCTCAGTTCTAATAATCATTGCTACTATCATTTTAATTATCTATCATCTTATTTTGTAATATTTTCTTTACTTGAATAATATAAAACAGAGTTTCCCAACCCTGGTCCTCAAGGCACACTGTCCTGCATGTTTTTGATGTTTCCCTGTTCCAACACAGCTGAGTTAAATGAGCAAATTACCAAACAACTTGTCTTGTAATTTGCTCATTTAACTCAGCTGTGTTGGAACAGGGAAACATCTAAAATATGCAGGACAGTGTGTCTTGAGGACCAGGGTTGGGAAACACTGATATAAAATACAGTCCCTCTTCCAGCTTGACATAAGATCAATAAAGTCAATATCTGATTAATTCTGTATGAGTGCAGTTTTTACAATACCTTCCATATTATAGAAAACCATCAGAATTACCTCAGATTGAAGGTAAAAAATATTAGATCTGACTGGATAGACGAGCTAAAGGCGGGGCAATTTTCAAAGCAGAATTAAAAAAGCAAAACAACCAAACTAATCCTAAAGTAATATGGAGGTTTTGCAATACGTGATTACTTAGGCGAAATACTAGCGTACTATGTTAAAGACATTATTCTGCCAGAAATATTTTGAAATTTTGATGGGAAGCAGCCTTTTGTTCTGAATTCAAATGGTTTTGCTCTTAAAGTGTTCTGCAAAATTCACAATTCCTATGACATTTCTTAGATTTAAGATATTTTCTAAAAGAAATGCAGCATGAAACCTATTCTACTGTAATTAGCCACTTGCATATCCATTCAGTCATATATAATTGTCTCTTTTCAAAATGAGGCAGTTTAAAAAACTACTACAACAGGTACTATATTTGTTGTTCAAAGCCTTGTCTACTGAACCCCATTTAGAAAGATTTGAACCACCACTTTCATATTTGTCAGGAGCCTGGGTTGGGACTTTATTTTGGTTTTGTTTATTTTGACATTTTCCCACTTTGAGTTTCTCCCAGCTTCTCTCTCCCCTTTCCCTCTGCTTGTTTTCTTCCTACTGTTTGTTTTGCTGTAGGTCTCCAGGGGTGTATTTCACAAAGCAGGTTTAGTGGAAAACTTGGAGTTAGTTAACCCTGAGACTAGGATACTCTGGGTTTTAAGTTTCACAAAGCAAGTCCAGCGTAACTCTGAGTCGGTTACCTGGGCAACACACTCTGTGAACCTAAACTGCTCGCCAGCAGGTTTGTTTGACACAACTCAGAGTTTCTCCTGCTCTTAAGTTGAAGCCTGCTGTCTGAAATCAGTAACAGACACGGCGTGTCCGTTTCTTGACGAGCCTGTTGATTTGGAAACGCAGATATTATCCATCAATCTCCGTCGAGAGAGAGAGGATGATCAGCAGCGTTTGGAATGTGACGGCGTTACGCAACATGGTTGGATTTTCAAAAACATAATAATAAATTAAAATTTCCAACATAACACCACCGTTATCGTTAGTGAATAGAAAATGCAATGCGTTACTATAAATTAGAACTACATAACGTGACTAAAAGCACATTAACATGGCTCTATCGCGGCTAGGTACATAGACACTTGTGTTGGTCACTATAGCCTAGTGGTTAAAAATATACCTATTGTTCAGGGATGTGGGTTCAATCCCTGGTGCTGCCGGCTATATGTCTAATTAGATTCAGTTTTATTTGCATTGTGCCAGAATTTTTTTTCCCAGTAATGCAGTTCATTAGTTTCTCAGTTAACTAATTACTTTTTTGTAGAGTAGTTCAGTTTTTAACTATATTACTTTTTGGAACAAGTGAGTAACTAGAACTAATTACTTTATTAAAGTAACATTCCTAACACTGATGATCAGACCCAGAGTGGATGTTTTATCACCCTGATGAGTATCTGTATGAGTGTTCAACGATCATCTATAATTTATTTAAACAATATTCTCAGTTCACACGTCTCTCATATGACCCATGATGGACATGCTGTCCACACCGAGACAATTCTACTTAGTGTCATAATGAGTTGTTGGTTAATGCTGAATAATATTCCTACTGAGGTAAGCTGTGCTGTGGAGGTTGATGGACCCTCTTCCTCATTAATGGACCCCTTATCATCTCCAACATGCTCTGTTGAAGAGAAAGAAGCTGCAAGTTGGATTGGATCAACACTATTAACTAAAACCTGAAACTGAAATCTTTGTGCACCTGTTGAGTTGCATCTGTGCGCTCAAAAACATATAGAATATAAATGTTGAATGAGTGGAACATTCAACATCAAACATTTATTTTTTTCCTCTAATTAATACTCACACATTGACTAGACCAGTAATTTTCTGTCACACAATCTCTCTCTCATTCACTGCAGCTTTTTTTTAAAATGTGCTCATTTTTTGCACATGCAGTCATTAAAAGATCTTGTTTAATCAGATCGAATCCGTCTGGAGCCAAAAGAACTCTGTACCAAGTCAATATGAAACAAAAACATTGCGAACCGCGTTACTAATAAAAAATAATAATAATTCCTTGAATTATGCAAATAAAAACTTGGCCACAAAACTGATTCTTCTTCAACGCATGATCTGTCAGCACCGGGGATCAAACAACAATCCTCTGCAGTGTACTACAGCTTGTTAGCTAATCTACCCAGGCTCGATATAACCATGTGTCTGTGTGTCTAGTCACATTACTTAGTTTGTTTTATCGATTTATAGTAACGCACTGCATTTTACGTCCACTAATGATATCGGTGTTGTAATACTGGAAATTTTAATTAATTAGATCATTCAGTTTAAAATCTAACCGCTGCACAGTATCATCATCAAAAAGGCACGTCATGCTCAAAACCCTCTCTGGAACAAACCTACCTGGTTCAGAGATTAAGTTGCTATGGTTACTAAAATACGTACCTTGAAAGATACCCTCCGTTTTTGGAACTGAATATTCAGGTTATCTGCAAACTTACCCTCAAACTTATCTGGTTATGTCACATAACCTGCTTTCTGGAACGGACCTCTGGCCTCAGCAATCATTCAATGCCAGACTGTTGAACCTTCTCTGTGACTTTGGCCTCATGGATCTTGTCTCATGTTTTGTATTGAAAGTTTCTAGTTATAGTTATGTGTGACACGCTGAGGTTTTGTTCCTTCTACTTGAAGGATTTTGTCACCACGTCTCTGATCTTCAAGTCTGGATTACTCAAGCTGTGTTTGTGTCTGCTGGAACCTCTTGGAAACCTTTTGGAAATCCGGATCACGTAAGCCCTCTCCTCAGTTCTACAGCATCCCTGGTTCATTGTCCTGGAACTAATCCCCCTCTCGTTCGGTTACAGATTGTTTTGCCATTGCTCATGACATCATTGCCTTTGTAAGGCAAGGCAAGGCAAGGCAAGGCAAGTTTATTTGTATAGCACAATTCATGTACAGGACAATTCAAAGTGCTTTACATGAAACAAAAGCATAAGTAAAAGAATGAAAACATGATTTAAATAAACAGAATTAGAACAAAGGACAGCTTAAAAGCAACCGTGTGGATTTGGACTTTCTAATAAAACTTTATGTAAATGCAGCGGAGAACAGGTGGGTCTTTAACCTTGATTTAAATAAACTGAGTGTTTCAGCTGATCTGAGGCTTTCTGGGAGTTTGTTCCAGGAATGTGGAGCATAGAAGCTGAAAGCAGCTTCTCCATGTCTGGTTCTGACTCTGGGAACTGATAAAAGACCAGATCCAGAAGACCTGAGGAGTCTTGTAGGTTCATACTGGGTCAGGAGGTCACTGATGTATTTTGGTCCTAAACCATTCAGAGCTTTATAGACCAGCAATAGAACTTTAAAGTCTATCCTCTGACGGACAGGCAGCCAGTGTAAAGACCTCAGAACTGGACTGATGTGGTCCACTTTTCTGGTTTTAGTGAGAACTCTAGCAGCAGAGTTCTGAATGAGCTGCAACTGTTTAACTGATTTTTTAGGAAGACCAGTAAAGATGCTGTTACAATAATCAAGCCGACTGAAGATGAATGCATGGACTAGTTTTTCCAGGTTTTGTTGGGACATTAAATCTTTTATCCTAGAGATTGTAAATAAACATCTTTTTTATATTACGCTGTGTCTGGGTTTCAGCTAATAAGCACACTTTAAAGCAGGTCATTTCACTCTGTATTGCTATTTAAACTCTGGAATTTGTCAAGTTTGAGGTATTTATTTGTATTTCAGCATTTGTTCATTCCAGTCCAGCCCACTTTATTTATATAGCACATGTGGTTGCATAAGTGCTGTCAATAAAATGTCTTTCATGGCTCTCAGCTACTCAGACTTACACACCTGTCAACCAACTATAATCAGCTTATCTGTTTGCCATCTGGTAATCACCATTCCCTGTATTTACAGTTTATAAGATGGATGACATAAAGAACAATTGAGGGATCCAGAAAACCACCATTGTGAAAATATAATTTTTCATGAATAACTATCGCACATATTATGATATCAAATGATTTCAGAGGCTAAAGGTATGTTTTTACAGTCAAGGAATCCAATAATGTTGCTTAAATGAATGTTATAATCTGATCACATTGCTGTTTGGTAGAGGTATGGGCTTCCTGAGGGCTTTCTAGTTTTACTCAAACATATTCAGATCCTTCCCTGCTTCTGAGTCTGCACTTTTAGGATCCATTTCAATTATTGACATAAAGGATAATTAAACAAAGTGTCTTCTTCCATTGCTCAAAAAGTGAAGCCAAAATATTTCATTTGCAGGCACAGCGATTCTGTGTTCTTGGAAAAGGAGACTGCACGTTAGAGCCTGAAAGTCCCGCCTACCTTGATGTCAGAGAAAGTTCCACATGCAATAAACAAAGTGGGAATCACAAACGATCAAATCTTCCTCTATTTTGGACATAGACATTAAAAATGCCAGCGAGTCCTGCGGCCTTGTCTTTCTGATTGTTGCACCAGCTGAACAGCACTTTTTTATGATGGGTCCCCAGCTGCTGTTTTTTTTTTTTTTTTTGTCTATTTTTTGGCTGTAAGCTGTGCAGTCCCAAAAAAAAAAAGAAAAAAACCTAAAAGCTCATCACTTAAGCGTGTATTCATTTTCTTGTTCCTGTCCGCTGTACTGTGGCAGCATCCTCCCACCAGTTTTCTGCCGATTCTCTCTCTCTCATCCTGCCAGTCTCCCACATGTCATAAATGTCTCCCAACATTACTCTTCAACTGTCTTTGTGCTCACCTCAAAAGACTGTTTCTAGTCAGTCGTGCATCCTGCTCTTATTCCTCCTCACTCCCTTTTCTGAACTTAAATGTCTCTTCTGCACAAAAGCCTCTAAATATACATTTTCCATGCACATCTCACGAGATAAGATGCTCTGTCTTATCAATTTGTGGGTATTCCCAGTATAGTTTCTTCCAAGTAAATGCAATTTGGTTCTGGCCATGATACCCAACTGATATTCAACCTGAAAGTTTCTTAATTTACAACATCTCCTTCCATCTTTAAAAGCTTGTTTTCTATATCTACATCCATGCCATTAATATCCAAAATGAGTTATTTTATACACATTTTGCTTGGTGTATTTATCTTTATCTTATCCAGATATAGGTGGTGTTATGCTTTTATATCTAGCTAAAAAATTGCAGTAGCAATCTTCCACATCTGAGTGCTAAATTACCCCTCCATTTCATCAAGAACAGAGAGGCTCTTATCCTCTTTGCACAAGATACTCATTTCTTTTGTCTGTGTGCTGGTTGTATAAATAGGCTAGAGGGACTAAGATACGTCTGTCCAGGTCTGGGTAAAAATTAGCATGACTCCATGTTTGATGTTTTTCCAAGGCTGAAATCTAGTTTGTGCATACAAAGCATGATTAATGAGCCGAACGCGTGATATTTTGTTGTTCTTCTCGGATCAGGGATCAGAGTGGGTTTGGTGAGGAATATTGGTAAAAAATGGTAAATGGCGTGTACTTGTATAGTGCTTTACTTAGGTCCTACAACCCCCAAAGCGCTTCACACTACAGTTTTTTGTCATTCACACACACACTCACACGTTTGGTGATGATGAACTACACACGTTTGTAGCCACAGCTGTCCTGGGACACACACTGACAGGGGCGAGGCTGCCAGACACCAGCGCCGCCGGACCCTCCGGCCACCATCAAACAGCCAAGGTGGGTTAAGTGTCTTGCCCAAGGACACAAAAAGGCTAGGTGATCTTTTTTCTCTGGGCAGAGCGGGGATTTGAACCAGTGACCTTCCGGTTACCAGATGACCCGCTCTACCGCCTGAACCACAGCCGCCCCGTTTGGTTTGGTTGACTTCAGCATCGGAGAGCGTGTGGGGGGGTTACAAGTCTGGCACCCCAATGAATGAACGGGTTATTCTGAATATTTCAGAAACCCGAATACTGGCTGCATATAAACGTAGTCATTGATAGGATTTATACGTGGAGGACAGAGGTACACAAAGACTAGAATTGAGAAACATTGCCAACTCTGTCTGAGAGTCAAGGGTCTGGAGTGTAGGCTGATTATAAGTATACAAGATAAAATTGAGAAGCTGCTGTTGACTTGAAGTTGATCTTAGTGGTGTTGAATGGTGAGGGAGGCATTAAAAATAACACACCAATGTGGTGAGAAGTCAGGACATAGTAGCGTCATCATTGCCTGACACAAAAAAAAATTTCCAAATTTGTTGAATGTTCTAATAGGTCATGTAGGTCATGGGAAGCGTAGAGGCATTATTCACTGTGATGGGGGCGTAAGAAGAAGTAATTGTTTCAAATTCAGGATTCTACTTCACCTCCTCTTCCTCTTAATGTTATAATGAGATTTTTTTTCCAACAGAAATTTTAAAAACATATTCAGCCAAATATTGCTGGTCTGTTACATCACATTGTCTCTTTAAACCTTTTCTTGTGTTTGCTCTCCAGAGTCTAAATTCTTTTATCTTCTTATTCACTTTACAAAATTTTGTGTCTGGGTTTCTGAATATCTGACCAGATTTGTTAAATCGACCCAGAGCTGCTCTAAAGGGACAAACGATGTGCTATAATCCTAATTAAAACTAAATGAGTGGGATTTTTTTTAGTGCACAAGCGTCGCTGTGTGACACTGTTTAGTCCTTGTATCCAGATCAGGAAACCAACCCAATATTGTGCTTAACATTGATTAGGATCACCCTGAAAATTTAAGATCTGAGTCTAATTTAATTATCAAATAGAAAGAGAAATATTTCAGACCCAGGTCTGGGAGTCCTTAGTCCTGAAAGCTACATCAGTTAGCACCAGTGGAATAAAACCTGTTACAGTGAGAAGGGCACTTTCTATAGTGAATTGGTAATTTTCCAATGTGTAGACTCGTGGGCTTTATCTGAACAGAGCATATGACTCAACAAGGTGTCTGTAAAACTATCTATGAGCATGCAACATTTCTTAAAGAGGCCCTTCCATTAAAAATGTTTTTTCTGAGGTTTCTGTTGAATATTTTCGCTCCACAGGTGTTCTTACCTTCATAGTGGGTGTGAAAACAGGTCAGCAACTTCTTTTCTAGTTTTTCTCTCTCAAACTACGCAGGTGGCGATAAAACTTGAGTTCTCCCGAGTTTGAACAGCCTGTATCTGTTTCGTCACAACTCCTTTGTTCGTTAGTATTCAGCAGCTTCTGCAGTTCAAACACGCCTAGCATGCTGCTGGCTAAAAGCTGCAGCATAAGACGTATCAAACAGGAAGACACGACGTCTGACGTTGCCATGCACAGCGGGGCAGGAAACACTATTCTTTGCTCTCATAGGCTAGTTTGTTAGCCAATTAGAGTCCAGCAAATTTGAATAATGAATATGAACAAGCTGCTGACGAAGCAGTCTTACGGAAGGAGCCAGAACCAGACAAATTTTAATGCAGACCGATTGAAAGGTATGTTAATAAGTGTTTCCTGATGTTTTTTAGATATAAATTGTTTCATATTACTGGTTAATACTAAAGAAATAATCACAAAGTCCTGAAATGTGTATGAAATGGCCTCTTTAATATGTAAACAACTCTTATGCCACAGTTCATGTAGATAGAAAAACATCTGCTGTCAGTCACTCACCCCCTCCACTCATTGAATTTTCTGTTGGGTTGCCAGTTCCGATGTTGATTCTTGTTTAGTTTCTCTTGTATTTGCTCATTATTTGGGAATGTCTGAAGGCCTATTTGTTCAGCATTGAGTTTTCTCAGTTGGAAGGATGTGGTGGTTTCTTACTTTTTGCTGCTGGTTGTTGTGGAATTACAGCTGCTCGTGTTGAAGAATTGGCAGCCTTGCAGACTCACATGTGATTCGTTACGGAACCAGGAAGTCTGAACGTGTAAATAATGATTCTGGTCCGGGCTAGCTTTTTTAAAATGACAGAAACTAGCGACCACCCAGCCGGCTGAGATTGAGATCTGTTACAGTGGGAATTTATTTTCAATATTGGTGGGACATTAGACTGTTGTGTGAGTATTTCACTGTAAAATTCTTACATACTGTACCTTAAAGAAATTTACTTCAAAAACATTTTGGGGGGCATAGAACAAATCTCAAAAAACTGCATTTAACAACAAAACAACCAATTTGAAAAAGAAAAATGTTCTTACATGTAACTCCATCTGCCCCTGCATGTCCAGGTGACAAAGATTGTAATACTTTAGAGTGTTTCCATCTATTTTATCAATAAAAACAGTGAACAGGGAAAAACTTTTCTGAACTGATGAATAATGTAAGTCTTATTACTGGTGTACTAAACATACCTGATGACTACCATCTAGTGGTGGCAGGTAGAGACAACATGTGTGATTTATAGTAAAAGGGCCTGTCGCAGTGTTTCAGCTTTCACCATGAGGGAGTTAAACATGTGGAAGGAAACAAAAGTTAGGTTTCCTCTGAGTCAGCTCATGCTAAGGATGTTCAGAAATCTGTCTATTGCAAATTAAGTATTATGACTCTATATAGACAACCATCTCAAAATGGCCAAATAATCTCATTGAGTTGAGATGTTTTGAGGTTTTGACAGTTAATGCTAATTACTCTGACATTTTGACCTAAAGAAATAAAAAGAAACTTCAATTAAACAGCAGATCAAAGGCAACTGTTATAAATGTAGGCTATTGCATAGTTTCAAATGAATGTCCTGTACTGTATCCAACCATAAACATATCTGGTTGATCATGATGGAACATTTTGCAACAGAGTGACAAGTTTCTTAAAACACCAGAAAATAACTGACGGAAATATGTTTGAACTTTCAAGCAACTAAAATTTCTCAGATGATTAAGTCTTAACGAAAGCAAAAATGACATGGAACAGAAGAACAGGATTCATCCTATTAAATGGCTCAGTGCAGTTTTCATTTAATAGGACGCGTTCAGTCTGGAAAAACATGGCAATTTTTCTGCTGCTGTGACAATCTCTGGAAAGCTCACAGCTGGTTTGCAAATATAGATCGTTATCAGACAGACAATTTGGAAGCTAGCCTTTTGTAAGTTTCTGTTGTTCAAATAAAATGCAATGAACTCTCTTTTAAACATCTATTTTCCTCAAGTTCAGTGTTTTTCTTAATTTCTTTGTTGTATTCTGAACGCATACAAAACCTCTATAGCGAGGTTATGGGGGTTTATCTTAAAGAGGCCATTTCATGACTTTGTGGTGATTTCTTAAGTATTAACCTGTAATGTGAAATATTTTGTCTCTGAAAAACATTAGGAGACACTGATTAACAGACCTTCTGTCCGGCTACGGGCTGTAACTCATTAAAATTCATTATGCAAATTTGCTTGACTCTGATTGGCTAACAAACTAGCCTATGAGAGCAAGGTATACTGCTTCCTTCCCTACTGCGCATGGCAACAGCGCACCGAGTCTCTTCCGGTTTGATACATGTTTATGCTAACAGCTTTTAGCCAGCAGCATGCTAGGCGTGGTTTCACCTGCGGGAGCTGCCGAATACTAACGAACAAAGGAGTTGTGACCTAACAAATACAGGCCGTTCGAATTCGGGTTTTATCATCACCTGTGTAGTTTGAGAGATTAAATCTGAAAGAGAAGTTGTTGACCTGTTTTCACACCCACTATGAAGGTAAGAACACCTGTGGAGCTAAAATATTCAACAGAAACCTCAGAAAAAACATTTTTAATGGAATGGTCTCTTTAATGGCTGTGGCAAATTGGGATCATGTGCAGAGCGTGATGGAAGCTTATCCATGATGTGAAACTGTTAACTTATTTAATTACCCAAAGGTCATCAATTTATGAAATGTTTGCCATTTTTAATAATTAGCTGCAAAATAAATCTCAACCACAACGATGGCTTTATAGTAATGTGCATATGTCCAACTAAAAATAAATGATTAGCCTCAATCTGTTATACTTTACCTGCTATTTGTTAATCACTGTTTAATCCTCTTTTACTTATAAGTTTTTATTATCTACTTTATGTTGAATTAGTTAGTCCAGTTTATTTCTCCTATAGACTAATCCGTGTAATTGATTAGTGCTGATATTAGTGCTAAGTACACGAACAAGAGGGATGAAGGATGCAGAGTCCAGACGAGGGGAACTATTTGTGTGGGAAATCTCAACAAGAGGTTACTTTCCCCAGCAATTTTTCTTCAACAGCTCGATTATACTGAAAATAGCCACATGAAGAATAACCAGGTTTCTAAAAATGTTTGCAAAGGGCAAGTGGCAATTTTAACCTTACAATAAACAAGTTAGCTAAGAATATATTCACAGCAGTAGTTTAGGGGTTATGTAAATGTCCTCATTTAAACACGAGCTATTTTAAGGTGAGTCAGAACAACGAGGCAACTTTTTCAGTTTTAGGTTAAACACTTTCCTGCATGGACTCTATAAGGGCTGAGCAGAACACAAAAGTGTACTTTTGTCTTTCATGGAAGTCAGTGGGACAAGAAAACATTGAGACTTGAATAAGTCCACTATCATGTCACACCAGCACCATTTTTACTGTGGAAATGAGTGCAAGAACATGGAGGGCACACGTTGCAGGAGTCCTGTATTGATGCATTTTGATGGCTGCAGTTTATTGGAATTGTTCACATAAGCTGTGGCGCCTCCAGAGCATTTTCATGGGGGGGGCAGACTAAATCCCATAACTGAATTTTGGGAATTCTATTATGCTGCTGTATTATAGACGAGTCTAATACTTTGGAACATGGTGTTTATGGAAAAATATGCTTTGGTAAAATGTTTGGCTGATCAGTTCACACAGACACACCGACTCTGCCCTCGTGCAGAGTCTTGTCAGATCAACTGGTACAACCTGCGGTCTGACTGAAAGATCAATGTACTTTACACACATATCAGTCAAAAAAACAGTGGCAAACATTATCCAGCAGTAAACGAGTGATCTGCCTAATGTAAGAGGGCGATGTACTGAAAAAAAAAGCAGCGACAAACCGCGACGGTTTACTGATTACAAACTTTTCAACTCTTGGTTTTCTTAAAAGCAAATGTTATATCACCAAATTACCTGTTTACAACATGTGGTTTCAAAGTGAACTGAGAGACTGACTCCTGATACTGATGCCATCCTGACTGTTAGCAAGCAGGTGAGTAGCAGGTCGATCTGAGTGGAGTTGTTGGACTCCAAAGACTAAAAATGGATCAAGATGAGTCACTCCTATGCAAAACATCACAAAGCCAACTGCTTCCTTCAAGAGCTTTGTGTTTAGTTATCTAATGTGAGATATTGGTTCAAAGCATATTATGAATATGAAACTGAATAGTGTGTGTGGGGAGGGGGGGGGGGGGG
>SSNP01000031.1:4776638-4793895 GCA_006937955.1 Pachypanchax playfairii
GGGGGGGGGGGGGGGGGGGGGGGGGGGGGGGTAAAAAACTGAATAGGGAAGATGTTGACTTTAAAGTATTGACAAAGCAGTTATCTAATCAAAAATAAAATATTGTGTAGATTACACTGGCTTTTTGCTGGAGGTTATACATTGATGTAGAGCCACACCAACTTTCTAACTCCCTTCGAGCAGACTTTTCAGCTGAGCGCTGATGCTGCAAACATCCTGTTACATCTCATTTAAGCTTCTCTTGGCCCTCTGGACAAATGTTAGAGCTAGGTTCACTGAACCTTCGCCTGTAGAGACTGTTACTTGCTGCACCAGTCGGTGTTTAGACCTGTTTATTCTATTCTTCATCTCTAAATGGGGATGACTGTCCTGTTCATGTCCAGTCTTCTTCATGCACTTTTACATTTGTTAAACATGCTGTTAATTTGCAATGTTCTGGTCAAGTTCAGGTAAATTTCCTTGTTGCACTTTAGACAAAACATGTATTTTTATACCTGAATTTATTCAAAATGTATTCTTATTTTATCTGTAATGTAGCTGTACTCCTTATGTTAGATAACTTCTTTTTGTATTAATGATATTATAATAATGTTTCTTTCATTGATCCCTCTTTGGGAACGTCAGCTCTGCATTTGACCCATCTTCACCCGTTAGGTGAGGAGCAGAGGGCAACCATTTTGTACAGCACCCAGGGCACAGAGTTGTGGGTTCAGTATCTTGCCCAAAGATATTTTGACACATAGCCTGCCAGCACCGGGGATTGAACGGCAGTCGTCCTAACTACTACTTTGTAAACAAGTAAACACAAAATGCAGTTTTTAAACGATTGCTTTTATTATTTAGGGAGAAAAAAATCCAACCCTACATGGCCCTGTGTGAAAAAGGAATTGCCCCCCTTGTTAAAAAATAACCTAACTGTGGTGTATCACACCTGAGTTCAATTTCTGTAGCCAACCCCCAGGCCTGATTACTGCCACACCTGTTTCAATCAAGAAATCACTTAAATAGGAGCTGCCTGACACAGAGAAGTAGACCAAAAGCTAGACATCATGCCAAGATCCAAAGAAATTCAGGAACAAATGTGAACAAAAGTAATTGAGATCTATCAGTCTGGTAAAGGTTATAAAGCCATTTCTAAAGCTTTGGGACTCCAGCGAACCACAGTGAGCGCCATTATCCACAAATGACAAAAACATGGAACAGTGGTGAACCTTCCCAGGAGTAGCCGGCCGACCAAAATTACCCCGAGAGTGCTGAGACAACTCATCTGAGAGGTCACAAAAGACCCCAGGACAAAATCAATTAAGGTCAGTGTTCACAACTCCACCATAAGAAAGAGACTGGACAAAAATGGCCTGTATGGCAGATCTCCAAGACGCAAACCACTGTTAAGCAAAAAGAACATTAGGGCTCGTCTCAATTTTGCTAAGAAACATCTCAATGGTTGCCAAGATTTTTTGGAAAATACCTTGTGGACTGATGAGACAAAAGTTGAACTTTTTGGAAGGTAAATGTCCCGTTACCTCTGGCATAAAAGTAACAGCATTTCAGAAAAAGAACATCATACCAACAGTAAAATATAGTGGTGGTAGTGTGATGGTCTGGGGTTGTTTTGCTGCTTCAGGACCTGGAAGGCCTGCTGTGATAGATGGAACCATGAATTCTACTGTCTACCAAAACATCCTGAAGAAGAATGTCCGACCATCTGTTCGTCAACTCAAGCTGAAGCAATCTTGGGTGCTGCAGCAGGACAATGACCCAAAACACACCAGCAAATCCACCTCTGAATGGCTGAAGAAAAACTAAATGAAGACTTTGGAGTGGCCTAGTCAAAGTCCTGACCTCAATCCTATTGAGAAGCTATAGCTTGACCTTAAAAAGGTGGTTCATGCTAGAAAACCCTCAAATAAAGCTGAATTACAACAATTCTGCAAAGATGAGTGGGCCAAAATTCCTCCAGAGCTGTAAAAGACTCGTTGCAAGTTATCGCAAACGCTTGTATGCAGTTATTGCTGCTAAGGGTGGCCCAATCAGGTATTAGGTTCAGGGGGCAATTCCTTTTTCACACAGGGCCTTTTAGGGTTGGATTTATTTCTCCCTAAATAATAAAAGCCATAATTTAATAACTGCATTTTATGTTTACTTGTGTTATCTTTGACTAATGGTTAAATGTGTTTGATGATCAGAAACATTTTGTGTGACAAACATGCAAAAGAATAAGAAATCACAAGAAAATGGTAAATCATACACCACTGTATATACAAGCAGCAAAAAAAAAATCCTCCGTAATGGCGCAGCCTGGAGTTTTCCTCACTTCAGCGACATGCAGCTACGTGTTAGCTAGCTGCTAGTAAAAACGTTTCCACAAGAACCTGCTCCTTACATGTTGGGAAACCCTCTATGGCAAGCAAATAAGGTAAATAATCCCCACATATCGCCGGTGCTTCCAGCTACTTGTTCTGCAGACTCCACAGTACCAGCCTCGCTGTGCTGGACTATTTACGGTATTAGGCAACCCACAATGGTGCCCGCTGCTCAGCCCACTATTGGCTGGTAGATGTAAACAATATGCTAACGTCAAGCCCGTCCAAATTAATATTTTATAATATTTTACTTCAAATATAATTTTTAAAGGAAATGGTGTATTTTCATTCTACTACCCTCTAAACACCCCGTGGAGGCATTATTTTGTTAACAATATTGCTTTTTATGAAAATATTCCATATTGTATCTTTAATTTATTTTGGGGCATTTTATCAAGATTCAATTTTTTATGCCTTTTTTTGTACAGTGATTGGGCTGACTTGTTATGTTTTTTGTACTTTACAAATAAAGTTGGATTGAATTAGACTAGAAGTTATTAGAAGGTATAGCATCATCAAATTAGCATTTTTACTAAAGTGGGAGTACAAATAATAAATGGCGTACACTTGTATAGCGCTTTAATTAGGTCCTACGACCCCCAAAGCGCTTCACACTACATTTTTTTTGTCATTCACCCATTCACACGGGAGAGGGTAGGGGCTAACTCTCACACAACCCGATACGCAGATCGGGCGGCAACATGGGGTTCAGTGTCTTGCTCAAGGGCACTTCAACATGTGGCGGTGGAAGCCGGGATCGATCTATCAACCTTCAAGTTGGAGGACGACCGCTCTAACCACTGAGCCACAGTAGATAAAAAAAGAAGGGTTTACCCTTTTAAACAATGTCCTTTTTTTACTTCCTTTAACTTCTTACTTCTGCCTAAGTGATTAAAAGTCCATTATTACTATCAAAATAAGACGTTTTCTATAAAGGAGTGATCCGAGGTGCCTAAATATGCTATTAATGTAACTGACATTAGAGTAAATCTGCATTTCTCTGCAGTTTGTAAATACCCAAGCAGAGAAGAGAGGTGAACATTTTTTTATATCATAAGTTAAATTCCTGTCAGCAGAATCTGTGAGCTCTTTAAATGGAAATTAAAAGGTGAGGCAATTTTACTGTATTGCATTTTTCAGCTATTATGGGAAAGTACATTTTAGAAACTTTTGTGTGTGTGTGTGTGTGTGTGTGTGTGTGTGTGTGTGGGTTTGTATTTCTGACCTCCTGGGGACCAGTTTCCTGACTTTTACTATCTTTCTGGGGTCCGAGGGTTCTTGTGGGGACCGAAGCCTGGTCCCCATGAGGGGGACTCCCCTTTTTAGGGTTAGGGGTTAGGTTTATAGGTATGGTATGAATAGAGTTTTAGTTAGTCTTAGGGTTAGTTATAGATCAGTAATGGTTAAGGTTAGGAAAAGGGTTTGGGTTAGGTATAAATCTAGTTACTAAAATCAATGGAAGTCAATGGACGGTCCCCATAAGGATAACAAAACACACTTGTATGTGTGTGTGGGCTTGTTTTTCTGACCTCCTGAGGACCCGTTTCCTGACTTTTACTATCTTTCTGGGGTCCGAGGGTTCTTGTGGGGACCGGAGCCTGGTCCCCATGAGGGGGACTCCCCTTTTTAGGGTTAGGGGTTAGGTTTATAGGTATGGTGTGAATAGAGTTTTAGTTAGTCTTAGGGTTAGTTATAGATCAGTAATGGTTAAGGTTAGGAAAAGGGTTTGGGTTAGGTATAAATCTAGTTACTAAAATCAATGGAAGTCAATGGACGGTCCCCATAAGGATAACAAAACAAACGTGTGTGTGTGTGTGTGTGTGTGTGGGTTTGTATTTCTGACCTCCTGGGGACCAGTTTCCTGACTTTTACTATCTTTCTGGGGTCCGAGGGTTCTTGTGGGGACCGAAGCCTGGTCCCCATGAGGGGGACTCCCCTTTTTAGGGTTAGGGGTTAGGTTTATAGGTATGGTGTGAATAGAGTTTTAGTTAGTCTTAGGGTTAGTTATAGATCAGTAATGGTTAAGGTTAGGAAAAGGGTTTGGGTTAGGTATAAATCTAGTTACTAAAATCAATGGAAGTCAATGGACGGTCCCCATAAGGATAACAAAACAAACGTGTGTGTGTGTGAGCGCAGCAATTTGTGGGAAATTAGATCTATAGTGAGTCAACATAATCTAGTGTCATATGTCCATAGTGAAACCACTGCCCCAACTCCAACCACTTAGCTGCACCTATTTTTATATAAAAAATTATTTCAGTCACTTTCAGGCTTTGTATTTATCCACTATCTCTCCATCTTTCTTTCTATTACCCATCTCATCCTTTACCACATCTTTCCAACTGTCACCTCTCACTTTGCATTTTGCCTTCCATTTAATCATAATTTATTTACCCACCCAGGCTTCTTCATCCCAAAAAACTCAGAACAGGCCAGTCAAGTTATTCTATTGTCTCATCCATGTCTTTATGAACCTTACTTTGTGCGTTAGTGCGCAGTCATGTAGGAACAGTAAGGGGGCTATTTCCAAAATGTTCCCACAAAGGTTGGAGAATGAAAATGTTCAACATGCTTTGGTAAACTAAAGCATTAGTGGGTGAAAATATATCGATTCAATCTATGAATAATAATATGATATGATCTGATGAGCAATCCTATTTCACTTCTTTTTCTGAGTTTATCTCCCTATGACTTCTCTTTTCTCTCCAGTTTCTCTTGCTTTTCATTCCCATCGAACTTACCACAATAAACAGACTGCAGGAACATTAGATCAAGCTATTGTGAATCCATTTTATGCTACTCGTTAATGAAAATAGCGAGACTAAATCAAATTGCCCTTTTCCAAGCCAACCGGCTTTCAGATTCTCCTGATCGCCAAGAAAAATATTTTTCTCTTGTTCTTAGTGTTGTGATGAGGCAGTTTTTGTTTGTTTGTGTGTGTGTGTGAATGTGCACTATTTTCCTTCTTGCTGCGTCATCTTTTACATAGTTTCCAATTTTTAACCTCACTTAACCTTTAGGTTACTCAACATAATACAATACAATAACACTACAGTTTTTTACAATATATAATAGTATGTATGCTGTTTTATTAAAGAGGCCATTTCATGCAAATTTCAGGACTTTGTGGTTATTTCTTAAGTATTAACCAGTAATATGAAACATTTTATGTCTAAAAAACGTTAGGAAACACTGATGAACAGAACCTTTCAATCTGTCTGCATTAAAATTCAGGTGGTTCCGGCTCGTTCCGTCAGGCCTCGAGCAGCAGCTCGTTCATATTCATTATTCGAATTTGCTGGACTCTAATTGGCTAACAAACTAGCCTATGAGAGCAAGGTATACTGTTTCCTGCCTCGCTGTGCATGGTAACGTCAGACGTCGTGTCTTCCTGTTTGCTACATCTTATGCTACAGCTGTTAGCCAGCAGCATGCTAGGCATGGTTTCAACTGCGGGAGCTGATGAATACTAATGAGCAAAGTAGATGTGACATAACAAATACAGGCCGTTCTAACTCGGGTTTTATCATCACCTGCGTAGTTTGAAGAGAGGTTAAAATTGAAATAAATATAGAAAAGAAAAAGAAATGGCAAAGATCCATAATTTTGACTGTAAATGCTACAGGAGAATGAAAAACGTCAGGACTCAGTTGTGTATCTGTAAACAGAGTTCAAGGTGGAATATTGGGCATATTCATAAAAAGCAATATTTTTGACAATATAATACGTCCACAGTGTATTTAGAGGGGTGCAGAATGAAAATACAGTATTTCCTTTAAAATTTATATTTGAAGTAAAATATTATAAAATATTTTTTCTGACGGGCACGATGTTGGTATTTTGTTTAAATGTACCAGCAAGCGGTAAGAGTAGCGGGCACCAGTGTGAGTTGCCTAATACAGTATGTAATAGCTAGACTGGTACTGTGGAAAATGGCGGCGTCTGCGATCGAGAAGCTGCGTAGGAGCTAGGGCTGGGTATCACTCCTAATTTCCTGAATCGATTCGATTCGATTCACAAGAGCAAAAATTGATTCGATTTCGATTAATTTCGATTCGATTCAGTATCGATTCTTTTTTCAGATATTTCTGTCACATTAGTATTTCTTGAAAATCAGACATTCGTAGATGGCAATTTTTATGAAATGCTGAAGCAGCCTTTCAACAGTGCGTATTTTATATACATTTAATATTCATGTTTTCATTAAAAATATCCAGAAGCAGTGGCATGTGGCATAACTGTAACAAAAGAAAATGTATATTTTACTACTACTACTACTACTACTACTGTCATTTAGCAGACGCTTTTATCCAAAGCGACTTAAATTGAGAGAACATACAAGCAAGAAATCAAAGAGAAGGAAACAATATGAGGAGGCGGACTGTTTGGAGTCCAGTTTAATTCCGACGCTGATACATCATGTTTATCAATTTTTATTTTTAATCGATTTAGTGCTTTATGAATCGATTATAGATTTTTTTATTCTTAAATCGATTTAAATCGATTAATCGATTTTTTAAACCCAGCCCTAGTAGGAGCACCTGGGATTTTGTTGTCCTTCTCAGGAGAGGAGCAGCTGGAGAGGATTGGGGGCCAGAGGGGGTTTGGGTTAGAAATTTTCACGGGATCGGAACGCACGCGGGGGTCGCGAGCCTGTCACCTTGATGGCTCGAGGCTTCATTTTGTTGGTGTGGCTGCGGCAGCCGCGCATCGGATGTTGTTGTGGTGTTCCATTTTCACCTTTAATTTAGAATATACAGATGGATTAATTATGAAATGAAATGAAATGAAATGAAAAATACTTTATTTATCCCAGAAGGGAAATTCAACTATGAGGAGAAAACGAGTGTCATGACATGAGAATAAACAGACACCTTGAAGCTAACAGAAGTTCTTCAGAGAGACTACAGACTCCAAAACCTCAGACTAAAAGAAACCGCTGAACCTCGATCCCGATCAAAGGCGATTTCTCATGAAGTGAGTTTCAGAACTTTAAATTTATTTAAAGCTGCTATACTTAATTTGCATAACAAATTAGCTTAACATATTTTTTTCATGCCCATTAAAAACGTTTTAACACAGCATGGAGAAAAATATGTTGTGAAGATTAAAAAAAAGACGAAAAAAAATAATTACGTGGTTCTCCCATATTTGTCTGAAACCATCAACCAATCAAATGGTTCGGTCTGGAACGAATGATTGGACAGTCTCTCCAGTCATACGGACTTCCGCATTTATTTGGCTTCTGTGCTCCTAAAAAACTGAGACATATTACCGCAGCACACCACTGCTGGGAGTGTTCGCCGCTCTACCATGTCACAGCAGGAGAAACAGCCGCCGGCTGGTTCTGCGTCAGGTTCAGGACAAAGTAACAATTAATGTCAGTTGTTTGTTGTTATATTGTTTTCACTTACAGGTGATTCCGCCATGTTACGGTACTTGAATGAACTGCGGACCAGTGTCTTGCACTCGGTCGTCTTCTGGGGCTACGGGTGTTTCCAAACCTGGGGGGGCGTGGCTTAGGAATTCTACCCGACGGGAGGGGCTGAGAGTTCTGTGACTTTGTCTACATTTGTTGACATTCTAAGCTAGGCAATCTGAAATCGGGTATATCACCTTTAATTAAAACTACATAAACATTAAATTGTAGTAAACTTGCTCAGTGCTATCGGTCACTGAAACTGGTTGGCTGGTTTTAGGCTTAGCAATGCAACGTGGACAGCTTCTATCACCACCTCCACCTGGATTCACAGAAAACTTTGAGGCTTAAATTCTCACAGATACTGTTTTGGGGATGCCGACACTCAAATGGTCATATCGTCGTTAAAAAAAAGTGTTCAGACTTCCATGTGTTAGACATCATTGGAAAGCTGAGACGCCACACTTCCAGAATCTGTACATGACTTAAATTACCAAGTTGATCCCAGTCTTTCCATGTCTGGACACATATGATATGATACAGTACAATATAATATATAATACATTATGACACAGTCCATTACAATACAACTTTGATAAAATATGATATAATATGATTCAAAGCAATGTAACAATGTAACATATTGCATAAAAATAAACAATACATGACAGTTTTCTTCTCTCTTTTTTTTGCTCAGCATCGTTCCAACATCTGCTCAGTGATCTGTCTGAAACATCAAACAGCTCACAATGAACAAGAGCCGCCAAAAATATGAATGGTTGCACTTATTTAAACAGGCTTTTCCTGTCTATAAAAAATTACAATAACTAACAGACTGAGCATGTAAGAAAACTTAATCTTCTGTTCTGAAGACAGTAAAGCACAAGATGTCTGAAATTGACCTTTTACAGCCAAGCTGTTTAGCCTTGTTCACCAGCAGCAGGACGTCTTTACGTTTAAAACTAAAAGATTTCGAATGGTTACTACAATAATAAATATTGGTAGTCTTCCTTAGCTTTTCATCAGTGTGACGCTATAACTCTGACACAAAACCTTAGCTTACAATAGCTTCTAAAAATGCACTTTAAATTGGGCAAACAAGGATTATTTCAAATCAGACAGAGAAAGGCAATAAGATCAAATATGCTTTTAGTGCTTTTGACTCCATTATCATAAGAGGACACTGTTACCCAGAATAATAACTCCATGATGCACGCCCGTCATCAACTTGCACTTCCCAGTTCTCATAAATTAAATGCTTTAACTGTGAGGGCGGTCGCAGCTGGAGGAAAAAACAGAGCGGCGTGAAATACCAATTTAACGAGGTGAATCTAAGGTCAATGCTTTTCAGCAGCAGGGTTAAGTCTGCTCACCCCTGAGTTCTGCTCCACTACATGTTGATTGCTAGTATCTGGGTTGCAACATGACTTTCATACTTCAAAATGTCAAAATTAGTCACTGAAGCCTTAAATAGGTGGTCAGTGGTCATGTAGCTGCTGGTGTTAAGAATAGGTCAACATCTTTTGGGAGTAATGGAGCAATTTGTGTTCCTCTAATTCGAATGTTCTCCTTTAAAAGAACTGAAAGAGGAGCACAGCACATTTTAAGGTTTTGGCTGACGACATGATTTTGTTGTTTAAAAGTAGTGGGGCAAACTTTATTCAGAGGCTCAATGTACTTTGAATACCCACCGGCCAAGGGCAGGTGATTCACTTTAGAGAATATTAATACTCATCCCTGTGACTTCGACACACACACACACACACACACAGATGACTACGGGCATAGAAATAGAGCTGAGTCGGCAAGGCATCACTCCAGTAACTTCCGTGCTGCATTTACCAAACAGACGAAGAAAATTGCTTTTTGGTTACATATTTTTTTCATAACCCCGTGTGTGTGAGGGTATGAGTGTTTGTGTTGCTTTGTGTTTGCCTCCAAGCTATTTTCCTTAATGTTTCTTTGGCGTGTGTATGACCGGAGGAAACACCTGCAGGGAGTAGAAAATCTGAATTAGAGTACAGTAGATGCCTTTTTTTTTGCTTGGAAAAGCAATCTGCCAGCCATGTTTATCTGCCGGAACATTACATTCTACTGAGGAAATGCCAAAGCTGTTACATGAAATACCAACAGCTTGGACACACTGACAGCTTCCGAGCATTATTTTTATTGGTCCTAATTGGAGGCGGAAGAGGGAAGAGATAACAATAATGCAATCGTAGCAACATTTTATGTTTTCGCCTCAGCAGAGTTCAACTTGTTTAGTTTTGTCTTCTTTTTCCCGATAAAACCTCCTATGGGACCGAGATTATGAAGGAAACATGTACAAGATAAAGTCTGGGCAAAATTCTTCTTCACATAATTGTCAATTCTTCCCCTGGAGAGTGAAACACTTAAAAGGTCATTTCTATCCATCAGTGTTACAAAAGGCCTCTTTTTTCCTATTGTTTTTATCAAAAAAATTAAGCCCAATAATGATTAACGTGGAACTTTTAATTTGCCATGAAAAAGGATATTCATTGTTTAAAACCCTGTCTTTTGTACATGGTCATTTGAACAACCTCAGTTTAAAGGGATAGCGAATAGGCCTAAAATAACTGAAAAAGTAACAGCTACTCCAAGTGACGCCAAGATCTGAGGGGTGATTGTTATGCTAATGCTTTCTATTGTTGCAATTTCAAATTAAAGGTAAGGGGTTGCAAACAAGGACTATTTTTTTTTCTGCCTGGAAGATTTTATGGCTAACAACTAAAATAAAATAAACAGGACATGTGACCCCATCATGACATATTGGCCCATGCAGAGGCACATAGTCTGAGAATTACTGGAGAATGATAATGTTTTCACCAGAGTTTGTTAAATTGTTTGTCTGTTAGCAAGATAACTCAAACAGTTTTGGGTGGATTTTGATCAGAAATGGCCCATAAAAAAAAATTAAAAAAAAAATGATTTTGGGGGTGATCCAGATCACCATTTGGATCCAGGAATTTTTACCTCCAAATAGAGGTAATATTATTTATTGATATTTCTTCATCATTGTGAGATGGAGCTATTTTTAACATATCTCCATAAAGGGCCGGTTCTGGGCATAGGCAGACTAGGCAATTGCCTAGGGCACCCTCCTCCTACTGGAGGGGGCGCCAAACCAAATTCTTTTTTTTAGACAACCTGTTGGACACACCATTCATCTCACGCAAAGAGCGAAATAAGGAATAATTAAATATCTCTACTGTTCATTTTAGTATGAATAAATATGTTTTGCAATGTAATCCAGTTATTGAGTTATGTTGTTTCTGTTCTGGGCAGTAGGGGGTGCCAAAATTCACCATACAGCTCAGGGCCAGTCCTGTCCAGTTGCTAAAAAACTAGCCTATGAGAGCAAGGTATACTGTTTCCTGCCCCGCTGCACATGGCAAAGTCAGACGTTGTGTCTACTTGTTTGCTACATCTTATGCTACAGCTTTTAGCCAGCAGCATGCTAGGCGTGGTTTCAACTGCAGGAGCTGACGAATACTGATGAACAAAGGAGTTGTGATGAAACAGATGCTGGCTGTTCGGACTCGGTTTTATTGCCACCTGCGTAGTTTGAGAGACAAAAACTGAAAAAGTTGTTGACCTGTTTTCACACCCACTATGAAGGTAAGAACACCTGTGGAGCTAAAATATTCAACAGAAACCTCAGAAAAACTGTTTTTAATGGAAGGGCTTAATGACAAGTGCAGCCTGTATATGTAAAATTGTCACAGGCTCAGTTAGTTTTGTGACCCACATTGCAGGACTCAGACACAGACAGCAGCTCAGGTGCAAAAGTGAAAGGTTTATTTACAATATTATTTACAGTGGTGAGAATGTGCTCGGTGATCTGGTGCATCAGGCGAGATCTCAGCACTGTAACAGAGAGGTGAGTTAATAGATGATCCACAGAGATGGTGCAGGAGATATTGCGCAGAGAGGCAGGTGGAAACTCACAGGCTTGAGGAGAACGGTGTAGCTCAGAGGGAGGGCAGGTTCGGTGCGGTGCTGTGCAGGGAGGTGGTTAGTCCAGGTCGGGTGAGGACGCCGGAGGGAGACAGACTGGGTTCCAGGCGATCAGACACTGGACACGGAAGAAACTCAGGAACACAAGGAGCACAGTGATCAATCCTGAGGAGAACAGGGTTATTTACACATAGGCAAAAAATCTTCACTCTTAGTCTCATAAGCACAAAAGGTTTCTCAAAAATCTCAAGGAATAATTCACAACAAAGGCGGCACACGGGAGCTACCATTAAGGTCAACAACCAAGTGATGAATGAAGGTCTGCCTCTGGCTTAAGTAGCACCCTGCTCCTCATCAGTGCTGATTGCATCCAGGTGTAGTTAATCTGCCTCACGCTCCAGCGTAGATCCTCTCTGGAAGCAGATGACTCACCCGACAGAAAACACAGCACACACAAACACAGAACCTGACAAAAATATCTTTATTTTTCTTTTTAATGGTACAGCATGTAAGAATTAGACCTTGTTGTCAAATTCAAATCCTGCAGTTCATGTAGAAAAAAAACCATCTGCTCTCAGCCGCTCACCCCCTCCCCTCCCTGTTTCTCTGTTGAGTTTTCAGTTCTGATGTTGATCCTCATTTTGTTTCTCTTGTATTTGTTCAATCTTTGGAAATGTCTGAAGGCCTATTTGTTCAGCGTTGAGTTTTCCTAAGTGCGTTTCAACGCCCCATCACGTGCAGCTCGGCTGCTCAGTTGGAAGGATGTGGTGGTTTCTTACTTTTTGCTGCTGGTCATTGTGGATTTACAGCTGCTTGTGTTGAAGACTTGGCAGCCTTGTAGACTCACATGTGATTCGTTATGGAACCAGGAAGTCTGAACGTGTAAATAATGATTCTGGTCGAGACCAGCGTTTTTAAAATGACAGAAACTAGTGACCACCCAGCCGGCTGAGATCAAGATCTGTTACAATAGTTACGTTTACATGGGCACATTTAATCGGAATAAACGCCCAATCGGATAAAAAAGACGTCATGTAAACATGTCAATCAGAATGTTTTGATCCGATGCAGCCTGATCAGAATGAAATTTCCTTCCGATCGAGAGGGGTGGTTTTGTCCGATCTTCATTCGGATAGACGTGCATGTACAGTGGGGCAAAAAAGTATTTAGTCAGCCACCAATTGTGTAAGTTCTCCCACTTAAAAAGATCAGAGAGGCCTGTAATTTTCATCATAGGTATACCTCAACTATGAGAGACAAAATGAGGAAAAAAAAATCCAGAAAATCACATTGTCTGATTTTTAAAGAATTTATTTGCAAATTATGGTGGAAAATAAGTATTTGGTCACCTACAAACAAGTAAGATTTCTGGCTTTCACAGACCTGTAACTTCTTTAAGCGGCTCCTCAGTCCTCCACTCGTTACCTGTATTAATGGCACCTGTGTGAACTCGTTATCAGTATAAAAGACACCTGTCCACAACCTCAAACAGTCACGCTCCAAACTCCACTATGGCCAAGACCAAAGAGCTGTCAAAGGACACCAGAAACAAAATTGTAGACCTTCACCAGGCTGGGAAGACTGAATCTGCAATAGGTAAGCAGCTTGGTGTGAAGAAATCAACTGTGGGAGCAATTATTAGAAAATGGAAGACATACAAGACCACTGATAATCTCCTTCGATCTGGGGATCCACGCAAGATCTCACCCCGTGGGGTCAAAATGATCACAAGAACGGTGAGCAAAAATCCCAGAACCACACGGAGGGACCTAGTGAATGACCTGCAGAGAGCTGGGACCAAAGTAACAAAGGCTACCATCAGTAACACACTACGCCGCCAGGGACTCAAATCCTGCAGTGCCAGACGTGTCCCCCTGCTGAAGCCAGGACACGTCCAGGCCCGTCTGCGGTTTGCTAGAGAGCATTTGGATGATCCAGAAGAGGACTGGGAGAACATCATATGGTCAGACGAAACCAAAATAGAACTTTTTGGTAGAAACTCAACTTGTCGTGTTTGGAGGGGAAAGAATGCTGAGTTGGATCCAAAGAACACCATACCTACTGTAAAGCATGGGGGTGGAAACATCATGCTTTGGGGCTGTTTTTCTGCAAGGGGACCAGGACGACTGATCCGTGTAAAGGAAAGAATGAATGGGGCCATGTATCGTAAGATTTTTAGTGAAAACCTCCTTCCATCAGCAAGGGCATTGAAAATGAGACGTGGCTGGGTCTTTCAGCATGACAATGATCCCAAACACACCGCCCGGGCAACGAAGGAGTGGCTTCGTAAGAAGCATTTCAAGGTCCTGGAGTGGCCTAGCCAGTCTCCAGATCTCAACCCCATAGAAAATCTCTGGAGGGAGTTGAAAGTCCGTGTTGCCCAGCGTCAGCCCCAAAACATCACTGCTCTAGAGGAGATCTGCATGGAGGAATGGGCCAAAATACCAGCAACAGTGTGTGAAAACCTTGTGAAGACTTACAGAAAACGTTTGACCTCTGTCATTGCCAACAAAGGCTATATAACAAAGTATTGAGATTAACTTTTGTTATTGACCAAATACTTATTTTCCACCATAATTTGCAAATACATTCTTTAAAAATCAGACAATGTGATTTTCTGGATTTTTTTTCCTCATTTTGTCTCTCATAGTTGAGGTATACCTATGATGAAAATTACAGGCCTCTCTGATCTTTTTAAGTGGGAGAACTTACACAATTGGTGGCTGACTAAATACTTTTTTGCCCCACTGTATACACCCATTCGGAAAGAAAGGGTGAAAAAAGCCCACTGCGCATGCGTACAACTTCAGCGTGACGTCTTTCTGCTTTCGCAGACCCAAGTAGAAAACATGGCAGGAAGTAAACAGAAGTGGTCTGCTGGTGCAGTCATCCTGTCATCCTGCTCTCCTCTCCTGTGGCGGAGGAGCAGTAGTAATATGTATTCAGCCTCTAGCTTGGTTAATGCGACCAGTAAAAACCCAAACATAAAGGTAATCACCCGCAGAAGGTCCATATTGGGGATAACGTGAGTCAGCTCGAGCACACGATGGGGCGGGAAAGACGTGCAGAAAGGACAGAGTTTGTTTACTTTTTTTCTTCCCCGGAAAGACAACTCGCTGTGCGCATGCTCAACTCATTTAACCTGATTGAGTGCTTGGTGCATGTGTACTCATGGCATGATCAGATCATTTCAGTTAGTGTCCATGTAAACAGGGATTTGGGAATTCTGATCGACCAAGATTTTAATCACATTGGGGAAATTTGGCGCATGTAAACGTAGCTAATGTGACTTTATTTTCAACATCGGTGGGACATTAGACTGTTGTGTGAGTATTTCACTGTAAAATTCTTACATACTCTACCTTTAAAGTTCAGCTTATATTCAGGTGCTTAAAATTCCAGAACATACAGTAATTCCATTGTCAAATGTGGTTCAAAGATATAATACCAAAAGAAGACTATTTCAGGAATACTTACAAATAAAATGTTACATTCGATTGCATTTCATTTGAAGCATGTTGGGCTGCATGGTGGCACAGTTGGGAGCACTGTTGCCTTGCAGCGAGAAGGTCCTGGGTTCAAATTGCACTTTCTGCATGGAGTTTGCATGTTCTCCCCGTGCATGCATGAGTTTCCTCAGGAACTCCAACCTTCTCCACAGACAAAAAACATGCTTGAGGTTAATTGGCAACTCTGAATTAGAGCCCTGCATTTGAGCCCGAGGCCCGAGGGGCCTGACAGCCTGAAGGCCTGCGGGCCAGGCTTTAGGCCCCTCGGGGGCGTCGGACACGGGCCGGGCTCTGGCTTTTTTTTTGAAGCTGCAAATGAAAGTGTGAAATTGTGTTCATTGTTCTCCTCCTCTCTCGCCGGCCACCTGCTCTCTCACACCCCAAACGCCAGCGACTGTGGAGTTACCGCTACAGCCACGTCTGGCCCGCTCGGTGCTGAATGTCCCAGCAGCAGCAAGGAGCGTGCGTTTTGTGCAGCTGGATGGGTCATCGAGGAGAGGAGGACTGGACTTGCCCCCGACACTGTTGATGCTGTTCTGTTTCTGCATGATGCCAAGAAGTACAGTAGGCTTAAAGAGACTTTTACTGCATTTTCATACATGTCAACTCTCCCGGAGCCAACTTTCTCCTGATTTCCGACATTTTCCACCGTCCGTTGATTCCGACCGGCTATTTATAGCAATCACACATGAAGAACCGTCTTACCACCACAGATTACATGCTGAAAACGGTCTCACATCGCTGCAAACACGACTATCAAACCCCCGCTGCAACACAACTCACAACTTCTATCATGCACCCCCCCACCCTCCTCGCTCTTACTCGACCAGCGCCTGCTACCCCCCCCACCCCCCATCCCCCCGCTCCGACGCACCTCAACCACAGTCTCCCTAATTCTCCATAAATGTCTCCTGAATTCTGAGTTCTCAAGGTTGACATGTATGTGCGTTGTTCGATCGTGCACAAAAAAGGGGGGCAGGCTGGGCTGGGTTCGGGCTTGTTAAATTTAAAAACCTATCGGGCCAGGCCGGACTCGGGCCCAGAATATAGGCCCGAGCAGGGCTCTACTCTGAATTGTCTCTAGTGTGAGTGTTTGTTTGTGTTTGTGTCCCTGTGATGTGATGGACTGGTAACCTGACCAGGTGTAGCTCCGCCTCTCATCCAGTGTCTGCTGCAGATAGGCACCAGCTCCCTGTGACCCCAGAAAAGAATAAGCAGGTACAGATAATGACTAACTGATGGAGCACATTCATTTAGAACTATCACCTCAAACGATAGAATTACTTAATTTAACATCTATTAAAAACACTTCAATCCAAAATATATTAAATAATAAACTGATTATACTCTGCTATAACTTCATTAAAGCAGTACTAAATAACTTTTCCGCAGCCGTGTCTCAGACGGCTGTTGCTTGAACCGGTGTTCTGCAGAAATATGCTACCTGTTAAGCTGTGCTGCAGATTCCTTCCGCACGTGTGCCATTCTACAGTCTTGACTTCAATAACCAGATTTTCTATATTTTTCCATAAATACATTTTACCTATCAAATAAATTTTCCCAGGACAGGAACACTAAATATGATGTTTATTTTTGCTTATTTGCATTGTCAGAGCGACAGGCAAATATTTGGACACTTCCAAAGGAGAAGGACCCAACAATGGCCGACAAGGACCCAGAGGGCTTTTATATAGAATTACTGAAGTTATTTAGTCTATTGTAACACTCAGAGGGTCCAGAGTGTCTAATATGAAGCTGAAAATGTTTTTGGTGAGTATCCACTTAGACAAGTTTCAAAACTTGAGCCTTAAGTTATTTTGTACTGCTTTAATATGACAAAGAATCCATCACACAGGGCAGAGGATAATCAAGATGAGTGTCTAAAACTTCACACACAAACCCCTGTTCAATAATTCTGCCAACAAATTACAATGCTGCTTTCCTCATTACTGACCCCCCCCCCCCCCCCCCCCCCCCCCCCCCCCCCC
>SSNP01000031.1:4793905-4878059 GCA_006937955.1 Pachypanchax playfairii
CCCCCCCCCCCCCCCCCCCCATCATCACAGCCCTGTGTTTGCTATGGTAACATCAATAACAGCAGAAGAATTAAATGTCAGCATTAATAAACAACTCTTCAAGGTTCAAGTCACAGAGAAAAGTTTCTTCATTACCTAGAAAACAAAAGAATACAGAAGTACAATTCAGTGGAAAAAACTCTCCATGGACTATTATTCTGGGAATCCCTGTTACAAATAACACTTTTGACTTTGTTCGGTCTCCCTTTATTACCTAAGCGCCTTGTTATTGTTACTTTTATTGTTTTTATTAAGACTTTTCCCTCTTTTGTACCTCAACCGTTTGTCTGTGGTTTCCCTGAGAATACCACTCTCTTGTGAATAAATGTACTACTGTTGTCGTTATTGTTATGATTTCTATAGCTGCTCCTTATTTCTTTTGCTATAATTACACCATACAATGGATTAAAAAGAAGATAAAGGAGAAGAAAAGACAAAGTAACAGGGAGAGGGAAAGAAAGGAAGAAAAAAGGGAAGGGAAATTATTGTCTTTTTTTCCCCCCCTGTTTAATACAAGCGTATTGATTTTTCTTTAATTGGAGTATCCATTGGTCTGTCACAACAACAAAAGTGTACATATACAACTACCTGTCAAATCAGTCAGAAATTACCTTAAAGATCATTTCTTGATGAGGAAATATGATTAATACTGTACAAATCATAATCTGAACCTTAATGTTAAAACTGATTCATGATTGTCTGACCTATTTTATCCTGTTTTTTATTACGGTATATGTTACATTCTCTTCTTTGATTTACTTGTGTGTAATACACTCACCTAAAGGATTATTAGAAACACCTGTTCAATTTCTCCTTAATGCAATTATCTAATCAACTAATCACATGGCTGTTGCTTGAATGCATTTAGGGGTGTGGTCCTGGTCAAGACAATCCGTTGAACTCCAAACTGAATGTCAGAATGGGAAAGAAAGGTGATTTAAGCAATTTTGAGCGTGGCATGGTTGTTGGTGTCAGACGGGCCGGTCTGAGTATTTCACAATCTGCTAAGTTACTGGGATTTTCACGCACAATCATTTCTATGGTTTACAAAGAATGGTGTGAAAAGGGAAAAACATCCAGTATAATATTTTATCATATGTGCCTATCCCAGATGTTGAAAGCTGTAAAATAGTATGATACAGGACCTTTAAAGGTTTATTGTATTTATGTCATTTAAATGTATAGTTGTTCATAATGCTGATTCACTGACATCCATTTTTGCTCCTTCAACTAGTTATAATGGATTTACACACTTTTAAAATGTAACATTTTAACTGGAACCCAATTTTGTGAAAACACTTGCTAATGAACTCTTCTGTGCATCAATAATCTCTTTTCTTAAAGAGGTCCTTCCATTAAAAATGGTTTTTCTGAGGTTTCTGTTGAATATTTTAGTGAAAACAGGTGTTCTTACCTTCATAGTGGGTGTGAAAACAGGTCAATAACTTCTCTTTCAGTTTTTATCTCTCAAACTACGCAGGTGGTGATAACACCAGAGTTCTCCCGAGTTCGAATGGCCTGTATCTGTTTCGTCACAACTCTTTTGCTCGTTAGTATTCGGCTGCTCCCGCAGTTGAAACCACGCCTAGCATGCTGCTGGCTAAAAGCTGTAGCATAAGACGTAAAAAACAGGAAGACATGACGTCTGATGTTGCCATGCACAGCAGGGCAGGAAACAGTATACCTTGCTCTCATAGCAGTGTTAATTTCGTTGACTAAAATATTTCATCATAATTTTAGTCACGAATGTAAGAATAAGAATAAAAGACAACACAAAAATAGACAGTGAAAAAATCCAATCAGAGGAAAAGAAAGCTGCAGAGAGGAATCATTCCAAAAGCTAACAGCTGGGGCTACTGTGAAAAGAACCAATCAGAGCTCGGCTTATTGAGCAGTGAGCAGAAGCTTCCGTAGTTGTTTGAGATGCTCCCGGGAAGACGCCAGATGAAGTGTGGAATGATAAGAAAATGTCATTGCAGTTGTTAACCCTATAATGCCCCTTGTATCATACAGTATTTGCTACATAGTTTTGATCATTTCTAACATGGTTGCTCCCAGTAAATGATCCACTTGCCTTGTTTTTCAGGTTAAATCATCATTATTATATGGATGAATGCATTATTATTAACTCATTTTTTTATATTACAATTAAACCGTAAAAACGGCCAATGTAATAAATGTGACACAAAAAATCTATTATAAATAACATGATACAGCAAAAAACATTTGTGAATTTTGTTCTAAGGCTTCGTAAACATCCCAGTTCCAAATAATCAGAATTTTCTGGCTATTTTTTAATAAGTTGGGTCTTACAGGGTTAAATTAATACTTTAGAAAATATTTTTAGTTCAGTCGACTAAATCTACAATTGATTTTAGTCGACTAAAATTAGACTACAATTAAAACTAGTTTAGTGACTAAAAGTAGCTACGTTTACATGCGCCAAATTTCCCCAATCTGATTAAAATCTTGGTAGATTGGAATTACCAAATCCCTGTTTACATGGACACTAACTGAAATGATCTGATCATGCCATGAGTACACATGCACCAAGCACTCAATCAGGTTAAATGAGTTGAGCATGCGCACAGCGAGTTGTCTTTCCGGGGGAAGAAAAAAAGTAAACAAACTCTGTCCTTTCTGCACGTCTTTCCCGCCCCATCGTGTGCTCGAGCTGACTCACGTTTTCCCCAATATGGACCTTCTGCGGGTGATTACCTTTATGTTTGGGTTTTTACTGGTCGCATTAACCAAGCTAGAGGCTGAATACATATTGCTACTGCTCCTCCGCCACAGGAGAGGAGAGCAGGATGACAGGATGACTGCACCAGCAGACCACTTCTGTTTACCTCCCGCCATGTTTTCTACTTGGGTCTGCGAAAGCAGAAAGACGTCACGCTGAAGTTGTACGCATGCGCAGTGGGCTTTTTTCACCCCTTCATTCTGAATGGGTGTGTACATGCACGTCTATCCGAATGAAGATCGGACAAAACCACCCCTCTCGATCGGAAGGAAATTTCATTCTGATCAGGCTGCATCGGATCAAAACATTCTGATTGACATGTTTACATGACGTCTTTTTGTTCTGATTGGGCGTTTATTCCGATTAAATGTGCCCATGTAAACGTAGCTACTGTGACTAAAATTGAAAAGAATTTTAGTCAAAAGACTATGACTAAAACTTAATTAAAATTTCTTGCCAAAATTAACACTGTCTCATAGGCTAGTTTGTTAGCCAATCTGAGTCCAGCAAATTCAAATAATGAATATGAATGAGCTGCTACCGAACCCTGACGAAGCAGCCTGACGGAGGGAGCCAGAACCACACAAATTTTAGCTCAGACAGATTGAAAGTTCTGTTAATCAGTGTTTCCTGACGTTTTTTAGATATAAAATGTTTCATATTGCTGGTTAATATTTAAGAAATAACCACAAAGTCCTGAAATTTGTATGAAATGGCCTCTTTAACTGCAACCACCATGTTGCTGCCTGATAAGTTTTATTTTCGTCACACCTCTCCATTTAATATCTTGTCTCATGAATGAGATGACAGAAAATCAGGATGTTTTGTGCAGAAAGCATCAAATGGGCCTCAAAATGATCCACTCGAGGTGAGAGACATAGCAGGATTTCAAGTAGAGCATCGAATCAATTGTTGTACATTTCTGGCTCACGCAATCCAATATAAGATATGATGCAATCGATACAGTTGATGCTTATAGTGAGCAAATGTTTTGACCCATTTTTCCTCTGAGATTTTGAAGGAAATAAGAGGTTTTGAGAATGTAAAAGCTTGAGTCTGAGTGTATCCAGACAGACGAGATGCACTGACATAAATCTATGAAAATTAAAGTAGAAATCAATACAGTTATTCATGCATATTTTATTGTTTTTAGTTCAGGTTACATAACTGAGCTTGATAAAGTGGTTGTAAAAAAATCATAAAGTACAACTTGGGTTGATGCCAAACATGTTCTTGCCTCAATAGTCAAATGTTTAATGTATCTGTGATTATCTCCCACACTGGAAAGGCTAAACAAGGGCAGTAATGTTTTTGCCCGTGTGTGTGGATGTGTTCAAACTGCCAGATGGATTTTAATAAATGATTAATAAAGTAATCATTGGATGTACATTTACAACTAATTAACTTTGAAGTCAACCTGATTCATGATCGTTCCTACTGCCAATCAACAATTGCTGACAGAAAATGGCTAGACGTTAGCATGTTTTACAGTTATTGAGCTAAGTGTTTGGAATAATTCCATTTAAAATAATGGCATTATGCAACATGGTTGGAATTTCAGTAACGGAATAATGTAATTACAATTTCCAATGTTACAATGCCGTTATCGTTAGTGAACGTAAAATGCAGTGTGTAATTGGTAAAATACACTGCTTATTGTGAACGCACCTTTGGCTACAGTCACCCACAGACACACACGCACAAACAAACTTTTAAAGAGGCCATTTCACACTAATGTCATGACTTTGCAGCTATTTATTAAGCATTAACCTGTAATAGGAAACATTTTATATCTAAAAAAAACGTTAGATTGAAAGATCTGTAAATCAGTGTTTCCTATCTGCGTGAAGATTCTTCAGGCTTTGGGCTGCAACTCATTAATATTCATTATGCAAATTTGCTGGACTCAGATTGGTTAACAAACTAGCCTATGAGAGCAAGGTATACTGTTTCCTTCCCAGCAGCGCACCATGTATCTTCCTGTTTGATATACGTATGTTTATGCTAACAGCTTTTAGCCCACAGGAGCAAAGACCAGTTGTATGAGATTGTGACTTTCTTTAATACAGACTACACACTTTATATTTTTGACCTGTTTTTTAAAAATTTTTTAATATATTATTTGAGTGCAGGTCAAATCTTTGGCTGTCTGTTTATTTGCAATAAATATAGAAAGTTATTTACAATTGTATGTTTTATATTTCCACTGACTTGTGAAACCTAAAATAATTACAGTACAGTAATTTAGTTACTTTTTCAATTACTTTTTGCAACAAATGGTGAGTAATTACAACTAATTACTTTTTAAGGTAACCTTCCCAACACTGGTCATAACTGAATGTCACACACTCCAAGGACTTTGCTCAAAAAAACAACAACCCAAATCACCACAACACTTACAATCCGTCTGTAAAAACTCTAAGGATCTTTCAATATGACATCTATCTATCTATCTATCTATCTATCTATCTATCTATCTATCTATCTATCTATCTATCTATCTATCTATCTATCTATCTATCTATCTATCTATCTATCTATCTATCTATCTATCTATCTATCTATCTATCTATCTATCAACAGCTAAAATACTGCGCAGGACCCTCAAGCTCCCAGGCCTCTGGTAGAGGATCCGAGCTTGGAACAGGAAAAAACACCGCCCAAGTGGCGAGAGGGGAATTTTTAAATTTTTTATACACATATACAGTATATATACAGTATGTGTGTGTATACGGTACAGACCAAAAGTTTGGAAACACCTTCTCATTCAAAGAGTTTTCTTTGACAACTATGAAAATTGTCGATTCACACTGAAGGCATCAAAACTATGAATTAACACGTGGAATTATTATACTTAACAAAAAGTGTGAAACAACTGAAAGTATGTCATATTCTAGGTTCTTCAAAGTTGTCATATTTTGCTTTGATCACTGCTTTGCACACTCTTGGCGTTCTCTTGATGAGCTGCAAGAGGCAGTCACCTGAAATGGTCTTCCAACAGTCTTGAAGGAGTTCCCAGAGATGCTTAGTACTTGTTGGCGCTTTTGCCTTCACGCTGCGGTCCAGCTCACCCCAAACCTTCTTGATTGGGTTCAGGTCCGGTGACTGGAGGCCAGGTCATCTGGCGCAGCACCCCATCACTCTTCTTCTTGGTCAAATAGCCGAGCAGGTATCTGATGAATCCAGGGAGTGCTCAGCCCACCAGCCAGCCAGGCCAGTACACACCCCAAGCACCCAGCCATAAACACTAGAAACCCCTAGTGCATCAGCTGATGGGGGAACCAGTAAGCAGTGGGGAGCTTGGTGGGGGGAGACAGGCCCAGATAAAGGGGGATAGGATATTGTTAGACAGAGGGGGAGTCTGGGATCCACCCTGACACATAGACAAGACAGACAGACATGCACAAACAGTCATACACATAAAACAAGCAACATTCCCACCCTCATGCACACATTGCAAAGAGAAAATGAGATAGTTTGCTTGACTATTTATAAAAAAACTTCAAATACAGTTAAGGATGAATAATTTCTTTTTCTAGCAAGCAGGCATGATGTGGACAAGGTGTAGACCCACTGGTACAGATACAGGTCATTTTAGGGTTTTTTGTGCATTTTATTGTATATCAGGGCTTTGTAATTGTGATTAATCACATAATTGTCCATAGTTAACTCATTATTGAACCCAGATTTTTAAGATGTTCTTAATTGACCTTAAAATGTTTTTCATATTTCTGCTATACTTTAAGTAGCCTACTGTATATATTTCATGAAAATGTTTATTGTAACTGTACCAGTGTCTCTAAGCAAATAATAGTATACATTCTTGAAGTTAATTTTATCAGGAGTACTTCTTTAGACTAAATTGGAACAAGGGTGTCCGCTTTCAGTGAAGGGGAGGAGCTCTGTGTATCAAGCTTCGCTCACAGGTGATATTTAAGAGTTGCACTACGGTGATAGCTCAGTTCACATCAACAGTTTTTAACTTATTAATTTTGACAGCCCTAGCGTATATCAATGCCATGTCTAAACTTTGACATAGGTCATAAGGTGCGTACACACCAGCAAGTGCATGAAGCTGTTTCAGTCTCTCTGGAAAAACACCAAAACTAGACTGAGATTCAGAAATTTGATTGTTTTCACAATGAAAATAAGATATTGTGAATGTTTGGTGTAAATAGCAGGTACTTTTTGCCACAGTCTATTATCTTACTACAATTTGCGTTGAAGGGCTATACATGGGGTCTCCTCTATGTTCAGACACCTCTGTACTCTGACATGACAGATGGTTTTTACCTTCTTGCACCCTGATATTCAGACATTTTTGTTCAGATACCCCAATGTTCAGACATTATAGTTGTTTGTAACCTTTTTAATCCAAAGCAATGTCTGATCTAATCAGGCATTTGACCTGTAATGCACCGACTTGTAATGTGCACTTTTTTTTTTAACTTTTGACATGCGAGGCTTCAGTACAAATGTTCAATCAAACCTTTCTGTGAAGAGACTGTTAAACGTCCCATAATATTATGCTTAGTGGCATCATTTAAGGAGTATACACTATCCTATATTTTCTGAGAAAAGAACAATAAAATAATTTAAAAAAACAGGAAATTGTCTGAATAATGGGGTGTCTAAACATAGGGGGGTCTGAGCAATTTCGTTATCCTGTTATGCATGTCTTTGGGATTACACATACCTTTCATTTTTTATCTGCATTCAAATTGTATGATTTCAGAAATTGAAACTGGACCATTGCCAACATGAAGTATTTTTTCAAATTATATGTTAAACCATCTTAGGGGAAATTCATGTAAACTGATTATAGCTACATCTAAAATCAGACATTAATTTCTTTTACAGCAGGTGCAATAGCATAGCTGGAAAACTTGAGGTTTTTTTATTATTTCAGAAAATTCCCACAATATAGTAGATGTTGTTAAAATATTCTAAATACACTCAAAAATTTGCTAAATACTGTTTTAGTATCTAAAAGAACATTACCTCCCATGTGTTCATACGTACACGAGATGAATTACGTTTCATGTATTAGGTGGAACATCCACCCACTCCCTGAATTAGAGCTGCCTACTTGTGATTGGATTACATCGTGTACAAACAGTCTCACACTGTTTTGAAGCTTTCAGATGTTGGAAAACTGGGACACTCCAAATTTGCAGCCTAAAATCTTACTTTGTGTCCTATAATAAAAAACCTTTTCCAGATAAAAAAAAACTGCCAAATGAAGACAGAGCTGCTGCATATAGAGTGAGGAGAAGTTTATGATTTAACGCTCACTATCTGCCTGTTGTTCCTGATGTTTTTACTTCATGTCTCATGTTTAAATTCCAAAAAGCTCTTCTTCTGTGTTCTAAACAAATGATTAATCTGTGTATACTGACTTTTTAGCTGATTTTGACTATTTGCTGTAGATTTGATTGTGGGCATTTGGACAGTTTGCAGGGTTCCTCTTCCTTTTTTGTCAACTTGTGCTTGTGCTTGGGTTTACCCTTTCCTCTGTTGCTTCACCCACTGGTGGTGTTCCAGCTCTCCTGGGTTTCACATGTCATGAATCTTCTCATCATTTCAGCACTACTTCTGTTCGGCTCTGTCTGCTTCTCAATGCCAGACTATTTTAGTCACCCTGGTGAATGTCTTGGCCTGTTTATCTTTTTAACCCTTGTGTAAAAACACATTTATTGCCTTTTTCCTTGCATTTTTCTTCTGGTGTTAAAAGTTAGAGGAACATCTCAATACTCATCAGCTCAGGAAACTTCCCTGTGAAAAAAGCCTTGATTCCAGTGTTCACTCTATTCACTGCTATTAACATGGACCTCACCCGCCTGCACACCTGCAGGTCATCTTGTAACCGCAGGTTTACTGGTCACTGGTTCGAATCCTGCTTCCTCCTGAAAAATATTGGTTTTTCGTTGTGTCCTTGGGCAAGACACTTCACCCACTTTACCTGTTTGGTGGTGGTTGGAAGGCCTGGTGGCTCCTGGCAGCCTCACCTCTGTCAGTGTGTGTCCCAGGACAGCTGTGGCTACAACATGTATGTAATTTAACACCACCAAACATGTGAGTGTGTGTGTAAATGGATGAATGACATACTGTAGTGTGAAGCACTTTGTGTCCTTCAGACCTGCCAACCCGTACGCATTTTGCGTAGTAAGTACGCAGTTTGGCATCTAAATACGCAGGTACGACTCGCCCCTCTAAACTACGCTAAAAGCTGCACACTTGTGAGTTCTGTAAAAAACAAATGCTGGAGCATGGTGAAGAAGTTTCAGCCAATCATTGCAGAAAAGCAGAGAAAACAAAGTCTGCCTAACCTACAGCGTAACACCCCCGCCACCCCACTTCGTCCTGTGTCCTGCTGCCCGCTCCTTCTAAGTATCTCTCCATCCTCCGGTTCCCTACTCGCAGCTGTTCTGGCGTTTAAAAAGGTAAATTCTCTCGGTGTGTGTGAGGACGCGCCTGTGCGGGTCTGTGTGTGTCAGCGGACCAGCCAGCCTTCGGTGAATTTGAACCTTTACATGTAAATTTATGGACTCAACACACGGGAGGTGACAATTGACCTCCATAACCCATCGCTGACACTTTGATAACCTTACTGCTGATTGGTCCTCAACTGGGCTGGCCTTGCTAGCCCGCCTGTGAACGATACATGCACGAGCGCACGCACGAAATTTGCGTGTTGCTTTATCAGTTATCAGCACACAACATTTGATCACTGATCATTACAGTAATTAATAGAGAAGGGAGGGCAAAAATAAATAGTAATAGTAATAATAAATAGTCTTCTTTCTTAATCTCATTGACAAAAATCAAACATTTATTAAATTATCTGAATCTTACAACCAAAGTGGTCATTTGATGTGAAATGTGCAGAAATAATTTGTTATATAGAGTAAATATTAAGTCCAATATATAGCCTACAGAAAAAAAAGGAAAGAGGCAACGGTGTGTGTGTGTGTGTGTGTGTGTGTGTGGGTTTGTATTTCTGACCTCCTGGGGACCCGTTTCCTGACTTTTACTATCTTTCTGGGGTCCGAGGGTTCTTGTGGGGACCGAAGCCTGGTCCCCATGGGGGGGAATCCCCTTTTTAGGGTTAGGGGTTAGGTTTATAGGTATGGTGTGAATAGAGTTTTAGTTAGTCTTAGGGTTAGTTATAGATCAGTAATGGTTAAGGTTAGGAAAAGGGTTTGGGTTAGGTATAAATCTAGTTACTAAAATCAATGGAAGTCAATGGACGGTCCCCATAAGGATACCAAAACACACTTGTGTGTGTGTGTGTTTGGGTTTGTATTTCTGACCTCCTGGGGACCCGTTTCCTGACTTTTACTATCTTTCTGGGGTCCGAGGGTTCTTGTGGGGACCGAAGCAAAACACACTTGTGTGTGTGTGTGTATCGCAAAATTCTGCAAGCAACCCAAGGGGTACTCAAATTTGTTTGACAAGGTTGGCAGGTCTGGTCCTTTGACACAAAGGAGCTATACAAGTGCAGCTATACACACTCTCCACAAGTCTGTCTTCAATAACTTGTAAGACCTTTTGATTCTCAGTCCACCCCTGAATCTGAATGGTGTTACATTCTGCTCCATCAATCATTCCGTTTCTGGTGTCAATTTCTCAAGTCCTGAACCTATCCGTCAACATTTTGACACAGATGTCCATCGCTCTCTTAATGTCCAACTCTATTTTTAATGAAAACTCAAGATTATGTTTCTCTGTGTCAAGCAAACATTTATTTTGACCCTCTTCACACAAGAACCCTGCTGTGATGTAAAAGAAAATCATCCAGACCATGTATGGTTCTTGATCATCCAGACAAGATTAACTGGCATGTTTTTAGGTGCAAAACTTCTGTAGAAAAGTTCTGTTGGTTTATTATTGTGGTGCCAGTGTATTAAAGCAGTACTAAATAAATTTTCCGCAGCCATGTGCCGTTGCTGGAACCGGTGTTCTGTTGAAATATGCTACCTGTTGAGATGTGCTACACACATGTGCCGTTCCAC
This sequence comes from Pachypanchax playfairii, assembly GCA_006937955.1. NCBI lineage: Eukaryota > Metazoa > Chordata > Actinopteri > Cyprinodontiformes > Aplocheilidae > Pachypanchax > Pachypanchax playfairii. Next base: position 4,804,703 of record SSNP01000031.1, read on the forward strand.
AGTCTTGACTTCAATAAACAGATTTATTGTTTATTTTTGTTTCTATATTTTTCCATAAATACATTTTACCTATCAAATAAATTCTCCCAGGACAGAAACACTAAATATGATGTTATTTTAACTTTCTTTGCATTGTCAGAGCGACAGGCAAATATTTGGACACACCCAGAGGAGAAGGACCTAACAATTGCTGATAAGGACCCGGAGGGTTTTTATATAGAAAATATCAGGAAAGGATCATAAAAATATGATTAAACAATTAACAGGACAAACTCGCCATAAACAAGAATACTGTATAAACTTTTAATGACATCTTGTTATGAAATAAGTTGTCAATTCGTACTATGGAGGCATTTTTTATCAGGGCAGCATAAATCATCAGAACACCACTTCTGGCTGTGACCCAGATTACTGAAGTTATTGAGTGTAATTTAGGGGGACCAGAGGGTCTAATATTATGCTGAACATGTTTTTCGGTGAGTAACCACTTAGACAAGTTTCATAACAATAGCTTAAAGTTATAAAGGTTATTTTGTACTGCTTCAAGATTCTGGGTAGAACATGATGGAGGAGACGGGAGCATATCCATAATATGGGGCCTGTGTAGACTGGAGTGTCTTTGTCATGGAGAAGTTTAAAGACTAGCCATGCTGGCCTCAAGCTTAATCTATGACCCCCATCACTTGGCAGCATTACACTTGATGTGACATGATCTCATAGAAAGAGGCTGCATCTGGATACAGTCTGAAAGTGTCATTGGATCTGAGGCATGGTGCAACTATGTATAAAGTATGATCTTCAGGGGATCTTACTGCTGGCATATCAAATAGTGATGGGCAGTGTCAGGTAAAGGAAAGGAAAAGCCTTTCCAGTAAGATTCCCTTCACTCAATCCAGTTACGTTCTAGATGATTGTGTATGATGTGGAGGGAGTATTAGACCCATTATTCAGTGTGAAGAAGACCTTAGTTATTTTTGGAGTGCACTCCAAGCCTACACAATGCAATGACCATCATATCCAAACGCTTCAGGCAACCTATTGAAAGTAACTGAAGTATCAGATCTCACACGTGGCCATGAATCAACCATGACAGTTCTATTGTGTTACAATCTTTTTGTCATGACCAGCCTCCGGTTGTCTAGAACCCTCTTACAAGCACAACTCCAGGACCAAAACACAGTTTTAAAAGTTTTAATTAGTACAGTGAACACAACAGTCAGGTACTAAGACCCTGTGTTGCAGGCAGGACTGGAACCGGGCCTCACTGGAGGAGCAGGCTGAATCAAGGCGTGGAGAAGACAGGTTAGTGGACTAGATTGCAGCAGGGAGGAACAAGCATGAATGAGAGGAGTGCTTACAGAGAGGAGGCTGACGATGGTGGTTCCAAGGAGGAGGAGTGGTTGGAGGCTGAGGCTGGGGTGAGAATCCGTGGCTGGTGTGTAAGTGCTGGAGGGTGGACAGACCGACTCAGGCTCTGAATGGTGTTTCCAGCAGGTGCGACACCAGGGGAGAAGAGACGGGCTGAGAGCAGTTCCTGGGACCAGACTTGGTGTGGAAACCGTGGATAGGACTGCTCCCAGGGAGAAGAGGTGACGACCTTACGGGAAGGCGTCAGGTCGAGGTGAAGACCCTGGAAAGCACAGGTAAAGATCAAGCGCATAAAGCTCAAAGCGATTGCAATTTCTTAGTTGCAGAAGCCACTCTACCACAAAGGAAGTAGAACAATCTGGCGCCCGTCTCCTGTTGATCCTCCCCTTAAATCTCGCCTCAGGTAATTGAGGAGATGAGCCACACCTGCGCTCCAGAGGGCTGATCCACCTGTGAAAAGGTAAGAGAAACACCCACGCACACAGCCACACCCACACGCAGCTCAGCCACACAACACTTTTAGATAGATCATCAGATCTGAATAGAAACAACTCAACTTCTGCCAGTGAAATATTCAAATTTAATTGCTGTAATCAACATATTAAAAAGCATACTAAAAGGTCTAAAGCTGGAAGACTGTAGAGGTTTTGTGACATTGTTAGTTCATACCAAAGCACATAGGGAATGTGTATACATTTCTTTGCAGGAAGTGAGTAAAATATGTGTTCAGTTACCTTTTCAGTATTCCAGCTTGAAATGAAAGCATGGAATGGTGATTTCTATTTGATTGTTTTGCCAAAGCATTTGCTTAATGACTTCCATGTTCCTGCCACAGGCAATCCCCTAGAGGTGCTCTGTTCAGTGAATAAGCACCTGGTGAAAGGGGATTCGAATTCAATTCAGCAAATGTTTTTTATGTAAAGAGAAATGTAATTATTGCTCTAGCCTTTAGCTTTTGGTTGGTCAACACACTCTTCTCTTCACCCACTGTCATTGCTAACAGAGCAAGCCACTACAGCTTTGACATTGAGCGACCAATCGATTTTCCGATCAGTCAAACAGGCCAAATGCAGATTCATCAAACTTTTTTTTTAACCAGTTTGGCACGGTCCTCTGCTTTTGGACTGAAGTGTTTGTGTATGTTCCAGAGAATTAGAGATCAGAGTGAGGCATTTAAGCACCTGTATCCCCTTCACGTCTCATCTCATCTCTCCCTCTCTCGCCATCGCTCACTCTCTTCATCTCATCTCCTCTCAGAGCCACTTGTTTGCTGGATTTGCATGAGCTGGATAAAAGCAACCTTGGGGAAGATTTTCTTTGTAAATGCATGTAAAGATACACCTGTGTGGCATAGGCCTTTCAACAAAACACGGAGCCATAGCCTCTGAAAATGTTACCATTTTCCTGACGTACTTCTGCAGTTGATGAGTGAGCAATCAAAAAGCATCAATCAAAATCGAAATATTACTGTAGAAGGACTGTATTAAGAAAAAAAAAAACTGTTTTCCGTAGTCTGATTTGGTGACGGAAAATTGTTACTGTCAGATTTGGTTTGAAAATATGAGTGAAGTTCCGTGACAAATCTTGACATTGTAAAAGATTTAAGCATGTAGCTTTAGACATGTTTTGAAAAAATGACTGACGTAAATGTCTTCAGAAAGTTGGCGGGGCAGGAGTCAAACTGTGCCTCAGCTAACAAACAGATGACACTTTTCAGCCCATTTCTAAAAAAAAAATAAAGACAAAGTTAGAACATAAAAGAACAAGTATCTTCTCAACTCCCTTTTCAAAGGCGGGCAGCCCACTCCTATTTCTATTTTTGACTCCACATCTAATAAATATGCGCCACACGAATAGCTTCTGTCTCTTTTTTGTTTTGTTTTTCCCTGACTGATTTTTTACAGCTTGCAGCCGTGTTTGTTGTTTGCTTTTATCAGGCGGAACAAAATTTCAAACTGGCATTCCATCATGCGAAAAGACATATCTACTTCCACAAGGTGTAAAAGTGATAATGAAATCAAGCTGGGACCACAGATGTTCATTTTAAAGAAACATCTATGTTTTTAAGACATCCGAAGGTTGTTACTTGGATTCATTTTGGAAAATTATCTCCAGGTGTGTGCACTCAAGCAGTCTTCTTGCCAAAAAAAGCTGCCCTAATGAAAAGCAACAAGATGTTAAGAATGAAAGCATGTTTGTCCTCTCAAGAAGCTTGCTAAGTGTGTGCTGTTAGAACTTAGCTGCATGGAAACGACTGAATGACAGGAGGCTAGTGGTGCATCAAAGAAAGCGCCAGAGGGTCAATGGTCTTTTCATTTGGAGCGTATTTGAAAATTTGATCTCCTCATTTTTTGGGTGAGTATAAATTTTGTTTAGTTAAAAGAAAAACCTTAACCACACTTAACTTGTTAATGATTCAGTTCTTGTGAATCAGAGTGTGTTTGAAGAGGCCCTTCCAATAAAAACGTTTTTTCTGAGGTTTCTGTTGAATATTTTAGCACTGCAGGTGTTCTTACCTTCATAGTGGGTGTGAAAACAGGTCAACAACTTCTCTTTCAGTTTTAATCTCTCAAAATACTCAGGTGGTGATAACACCTGATTTCTCCCGGGTCCGAACGGCCTGTATCTGTTTCGTCACAACTCCTTTGCTCGTTAGTATTCATCAGCTCCCACAGTTGAAACCACGCCTAGCATGCTGCTGGCTAAAAGCTGTTAGCATAAGACGTAGCAAACAGGAAGACACGACATCTGATGTTGCCATGCACAGCGGGGCAGGAAACAGTATTCTTTGCTCTCATAGGCTAGTTTGTTAGTCAATCAGAGTCCAGCAAATTCGAATAATGAATATGAACGAGCTGCTGATGAAGCAGCCTGACGGAAGGAGCCGGAAACACCCGAATTTTGACGCAGACAGATTATAAGGTCTGTTAATCAGTGTTTCCTGATGTTTTTAAGGTATAAAATGCTTCATATTACCGGTCAATACTTAAGAAATAACCACGAAGTCCTGAAATGTGTATGAAATGGCCTCTTTAAATCATGACATCAACACTGTGATATTCATGGAATTGAGTAAATGTGAAAAAAAATCACTTTAATTCAAGTTGTGTTGTTGCTTTCATATGATGCCTCGGACAGTCGGCAGTCAGACTTCTGTTTGAAAACCTGTGGTTTTATTGACATATTTCCAAGGGAAGAGCTGACATGTAGTAAATGAGGGAGGAGATACAGAGTGCTGCAAGTGTACACACACTGACTCTTAGCAAGGCAATTCAGGAACCTTCAGTAAACAATTCTGAAAGGTTCCCTGAAGGTTAGCTTCAGCTGTCAAAACCTAACCTTCAGGGAATGTTCCCTGACTCTAACCTTTATTGACTGACTTTGACATTTCGTGAATGTTGAGGGAACCACAGGAAACCTTTCCTACATTAGTGAACATATACTATCTCATGTTCCAGAAAACCCTTGGGAACATTTGAAGAACGTTCCTTAAGCGTGCCCTTGTTGGCTGGGTCAGCCTTACAAGAGAACCAGACTCATATGTTCTGTATGTCTTTTCAAAGAAAGGCAAATGTTGTAGAATTAGAGAAAATATGGTGAAAAGTGATTTTTTTTCCTCCTTTTTTTTAAAGTGAAGTTAATTGAAAGGTTATGAAAAATGTATATCTTACCTGTTATGGAAACTCTTTGAATGGCCTCAATGGACTAGAGATTGGCTTTCATTAGATTGACAAGCTAATGGCTTGTTCAAGCAGGGCAAGTTACAAAATCAGCATCTACACAAACTTTGCAAACAAACTACCATCTATAAACCATTGTTTTAATATAATAAATGACACAAGTGTGACTGTGATGTAGTTTGGTGTACTTTTAATGAGATAAACCTGACAAAACAAAAGGACTTTAGACTTGATGTCAGGGTTCTGGGGATTTTCAGCTTTGGTCTTTTTCCTCTCTCTTTTTTGTCCCTTTATCTCTCTCTATTTTATATTCCACTGCTGCTTCTTCACTTACCTTTCCTTCCAGGTTGTTCTTCATCTCCTGAGTGAGCCAGGGCTGCCTCTCTCCAGCCTCTCCCACTGGTGAGACCTTTGCTTCTACTTGCAGGATCGGAATTCAATCCACTAATCTCCTGCCCTCTGGAGAGTATACCTACACAGCATCTTCGGTGCCAGACCATTAAATTAACTAATGTTGAAAGTCTCCGTCAGGTTTCGCTAGTCTTTGCTGAAATATTGAGATTTTTACCTGGTTTTTGTGAGCATTTACCGTAATTTCACGACTATAAGGCGCATATAAACGTCTTAGATTTTCTTCAAAATGAGCGATGCGCCCTATGGTGCGGAGCGCCCTATATGAGGCGGACGTGATTGAAAAAGCATGAGAACGTTAAAGAGGGAAGTGTGGGCGTGGAGCGGACGTGATAGAAAACGCATGAGAACGTTAAAGAGGGAAGTGTGGGCGTGGATTGTGTATAAAAGAACAGGTATGTGCTTTATGCAGAACATTGTTGTTTTAACAACCCTGAAAATGGCGAAAAGACACGCTTATGAAGCTCAGTTTAAACTGAAGGCAATCAGCTACGCGGAGGAACACGGGAATCGAGCCGCCGCGAGAAATTTCAAAATTAACGAGTCGATGGTTCGTAAGTGGAGGAAGATGGAAAACGAACTGCGACAGGTGAAGAAGACGCAGCTGAGTTTCCGCGGAAATAAGGCGAGGTGGCCAGAGTTGGAGGCACAACTCGAGCAGTGGATCATTCAGCAAAGAACGAGTGGCAGGAGCGTTTCGACGGTCACTATTCGCCTAAAGGCAGAAACGCTGGCGGAGGAGATGAAAATCGAACATTTCAAAGGAGGTCCGTCTTGGTGCTTCCGCTTTATGAGACGGTGCCATTTATCGATCCGGACCAGGACTACGGTAGCGCAGCAACGGCCAGCGGATTACAATGAAAAGCTGACAAACTTTCTCTCATACTGCAGGAAGCACATCAGCGACAAACGGATCCAACCGAGCCACATCACGAACATGGACGAGGTGCCGCTCACGTTTGACATCCCGGACAGTCACACGGTGGAGAAGACGGGAACCAGCACGGTGTCAATACGCACAACGGGGTGTGAAAGGGCTTAGTTTACTGTTGTGCTTGGCTGCCACGCCAATGGACAGAAACTGCCCCCGATGGTGATTTTTAAAAGAAAGACTTTGCCTAAGGAGACGTTTCCAGCGGGCGTCATTGTTAAGGCAAACGAAAAGGGCTGGATGGACGAGCAAATGATGAAAGAGTGGCTGAGGCAGGTGTATGTTCGGAGACCGGGTGGTTTTTTCCACGCATCATCCTCGCTTCTGGTTTATGACTCTATGCGTGCTCATCTCACCCCTGACGTGAAACAACAAGTGAAGCAGATGAATGCTACGCTTGCTGTGATTCCGGGAGGGCTGACGAAAGAACTCCAACCGCTGGACATCGGTGTGAACCGGCCGTTCAAAGTAAGGATGCGAGCGGCGTGGGAGCGATGGATGACCGAAGGAGACCACAGTTTCACGAAGGGTGGAAGGCAGCGCCGGGCGAGTTACGCTACAGTTTGCCAATGGATTGTAGATGCTTGGACTAACGTGTCTGCTGGTACTGTTATCCGAGCTTTCGCAAAAGCCGGTATCATTTCTGAGGAGCCGCACGGTACAGACAGTGACTCTGACAGCGAGGAGCGAAGTGGACCTGCTCTGTTAGATTTTGCGCAGCTGTTCGATTCTGAAACAGAGGATGAGGATTTTGAAGGATTTGAATAAGGACTATAACCGGTAATGGGCTTGTTTAATATTGTTATATCATCTTAAATAAAGCACAACCAAACTCAGTTTTGCTCCCGATCTATTTTTTAATACGCACATTTGCATGCTTGTGTGTGTGTTGTTGTAAGGCGGTGTGTGTGTAGACTGCGCCTTTTCATACGGTGCGGCTTATGTGTGTGTTAAATACAGTAATGGCACACATAACTGAGACTGCGCCTTTTCGTACAGTGCGCCTTTTGGTCTTGAAATTACGGTAAGTAATTTTGGGATGTGTGCCTTTCTCCTCATCAGTTTTATTTCCGGATCCAATCCTAGGATACAATCTCCTGTCTCCAGCATGTAGACAAAGGTTTTGTTCACCTCCAATAACCTGGCAAGGATCCCCGATGCTCTACTGTCTGACGCAATTCTCCATTCACCTTCCCCTCACCTGTACACCTCAACTCACTGCCTGGCCACCTGCCTCCGCCTCATCTCCCAGTCCCGACACTCCAAGTTGGTGTAAGCCGCATCATCTTGATTTTTCAAGGACTGCTATTTGTTTGTACTTACCATCATCATCTCCTCTGCCTCCAGAAGTCACTTTGCTGTGTTACTGCCCATCCTGCACCAGATCCTGCACAAATAAATTTCTTACTTGCTTTTTATGAGTGTTGAGGATCAGTTCCTTGGGTCTGACTTATGCCGGGTGGACACTGTGCGATTTTATAAATCTGACTGTCGGGAAAATGCTCCCACTGCACTACCGGGTTTGTCACTCGTACTCTATTTGACCCTACGACATGTGTACTCGTACTGTACGACTGCTGTCAGCCACGATTATTGACAACCACGACTACTTGTCAGCGTCAGTCGGCATGTGACGGCACGACGCGCTCGAGTGTGAACAACGAAAAACAAAGGTTCCTAATTCCTATGACAACCATAGCGTGCCCGACAACAAGATTGCGAGCAGGCAGAAAGTTGTTGCAGTTGTGTGCGCTGTCTTGTGCGCTGAAACTAAAAAAAAAAGAAAAGGATTTGGGTACGTGAATGGCTGAGGAGACGTGGTATGGGATGTCCATCCTTCATCAGGGGCTTTAGGTAACGTTAATGTTAAACTATATATTGTTTTACAGTAGCTATGATAGTTTCACGTTAGCATTAGCCAGCCAATGTTGATCCACCGGTGTCTTCTGCACAGGTGCGAACGTAGAATCGTGGCGTAACACTGCTCACACTCTACGAGCTACAGTGAAAATTTCGGACATGCCAGAAGTTTGATCGGGAGGTCGCAGCATTATCGTTAGAACGTAGCAGCAATTAATCCTTCCTCATGAGTGTTCTTACAACCTCCATACCCGACATCCTGACGCTACGATGTTTCCACGATGATACAGCGTGTTCTGCGACGGCAAAATCGTGGTGAAATCCCCTTGAAATCGCACAGTGTCCCCCCAGCATAACAAACACTCATAACACTTGAGACATGTAACAGGTAAATTGGAACAGGAATGGAACAAAACAAGTGAACAAAACTATGGCAGAAAAAACCTATGACTAACACTGAAATAAAACTTAAAAAACAAAACAGAAAAATAAATACAAGATCAGTGCCAAAACTTTAATTAAGATAGAAAACAGAACTATGATTATGGAAACAATAGTGAAAAGCTGTAACTAATAATCATTGTTGTCTGCTATTTTCTTATAATTTTTTTCCCCATTTGGTTTTGTTTAGTGTTGGGCCGATGCTGACATCGAAAATACTCACTGATTCTGGCAAAAATTATGACATTTGGATCAGCGATTACTTGACAAACCAATGTCAACTGATGTACATGAACCAATACCACGTAAACGAGATTATATTTTTCTTTTTGCCCAACCGCAGGCTGACAGTGGAAATGACGCAATCTTACAAGGCAGGGAGAGACAGCTGCACGTGAGTCATTGTTTTGCTAATGCTTAGCACTAGCATTATGTTAGCAATTTGACATTATTTATCCTTGAAAAGTCCTACTAGCAGAACAGCAACATCCCTAATATGCAGGGCAACAGTTTCTAGAGGTGGTACAAATACTGCCAAATTCAACACAAGCAACCGTATAAAGCATTTGGGTTGCTGTCAAGTAAAAGAGCGTGAGGAATTTATTGCCTTAAAGGAAAAGCAGAGCGAACCGCAGCAACAACAAACACTGGTAAATGCATTTAAAAACCATGAGAAATTTGCCCAAGAAAGCAAGAAAGCCAACGCAACAATGGACAGAGTATTAAAAGTCATTGTCCTGGATAACCAGTCCCTCTACGTTGTGGAAAATGTTGGCTTTTCCTGCCTTGAACATTTGGAGCAACATTACTCTCTGCCCGGACAGAAACTCATCACTGAAACTCTACTACCCAAACTATAAGAAACTGTGAGTCAGCATATTTCACACATGCTGGGTCTCTGTAATAAGTTTTAGATTTTAAATTACTATTTCAAAATAATACTGGTATTGGATCGGTACTCTGTAATGGTGAATACCTAAACCCCAGGTAGTGGAATCGGTTTTGGACAGGAAAAATTGGTATCGGAATATCTTTGGTTTTGTAACATATTTTTATGTTTATCTCACTATGAAGAATACCTGAAAATACTTAACAAGACCATGAAAAGGTTGGATAGATTCCTCCAAATAAAAGTAGAAACCTGTAGTCCACTTTTATTTTTATTTTTATCCTATTTTTACAATATGTTTTTATAGTGCAGTTCCATGTGCAGCGTGTAAGTGTAACTACAGACATTTCCTAAGTGGAGCTGTTGGCAGCACATTCACAAATGGTTTCCCCTGCCAGAATCCTGTTTCGTGAACAGATTACTGGAGTGTGTTTTTATCACAGATCATTCTATTTGTTTGCTAAAATTTAAATCTTCAGTAGTGTGAATGAAAGATTCTCCATCAAAATGATACTTTAAAGAGGCCATTTCACACAAATTTCATTGTGGTTATTTCTTAAGTATTAACCTGTAATATGAAACATTTTATATCTAAAAAACATTAGGAAACACTGATTAACAGACCTTTCAATCTATCTGCATGAAGATTCTGCTGGCTTCGGCTCCAACTCATTAATATTCATTATGCGAAATTGCTGGACTCAGATTGGCTAACAAACTAGCCTATGAGAACATGGCTTCCTGTTTCCTGCCCCACTGTGCATAGCAACAGAACACAGAGTGTCTTACGGTTTGCTACGTCTTATGCTAACAGCTTTTAGCCAGCAGCATGCTAGGCATGGTGTCAACTGCGGGAGCTGATGAATACTAACGAACAAAGCAGTTATGATGAAACAGATACAGGCCGTTCGAACTCGGGAGAACTCGGGTTTTATCACCACCTGCGTAGTTTGAGAGATAAAAACTGAAAGAGAAGTTGTTGACCTGTTTTCACACCTGGTATGAAGATAAGAACACCTGTGGAGCTAAAATATTCAACAAAAACCTCAGAAAAAAACGTTTTTGATGGAATGGCCTCTGTAATTAACCTTGCCCTGCAAGATGGATTCTCGTGAGATTTGGAGTTTTCCAAACCCACAAAAATCCGTCTTGTATCGCTCCATTGAAAACCATCTATTTCGGTCCAAAAAAATGTTCAGACCAATCATGTGTTAGCATTGTGCTATGGGGCGGGGGTCCAGGTATGATTGGCAGCAAGTACCCAGGCAGACAAAGCAAAACAAACATGGCTGCGCTGGTGGATGTACACATAAAAGCAGCTATTGAATCTGTTTTAGGACTAGAGACGATTTCTTCATTGAAAAATGACCAAATGTAAGAACTGTGTGTATTTCGGGATGGTAAAGATGTGTTTTGCTTTTCTTAGTGGTAACAATGTGTCTGTTTTTCTCCAGAATGGAGTTGCAAGAGCTTGATTTACTGTGATTGGCTAAAGACAAATCTTTAAAGGCAGACACTTGCTGGCTCGTCCTCCAATCAGATTAAAATATTATATCAGATGTCCCTCCCTTTTATAGACGGTTTCAAATGGAGCTGTTCCAGATGTATGTGTTTCCCCGACTCGATAAGCGGTAGGACTACACATAGATCTGGCAGAGACAGGTTACTCTTTAATAAGTATACAATATAATTCAAAACATGTGGGATCATATGTGATTAAATAATCAGTTTTTTTTATGTGGCTAAGCTAGTCAAGCTAATTAAAAGATTCACAAAATATAGCATTTTATGTGTAATTAGTCATGTTGGTAAACTTTCAGGAATATCTAAACTCACAAATGTTCACAACGAAGTGAGGATTTTCATAGAGCAGCTTTTTGAATCATTCAGTGGGAGGAATCATTCCAGGCCGGCTCCACTGACAGTAGTTAAGTAGCTTACATTGTGAGTGAACATAAAAGTTTTCTACACACAAATGGGATTAAATTCATCATGGTGCAAAGAAGCATTGTCACTGAGAGAATATGAGCTCTTTTACCTCCTCAGAAAATTACACCATGAAACAATTTTATCCCATTCACACATTCAGGCTAATGGCTGCTTTTGTTCTAGCTGGTTGTGCTCTGTGGTGCCCCGCAAGCCTCATCCTTCTCTGCTTCTCCGCTCCCTCTCTAAATCTCTCTGTAGATGTTTAGAACTACATTCATGGCTGGAAGTTATTGGTTTTTATAAAGTTTCCTCTTTTTATTAACTCATTCAGTGATAATGTCTCTGTTGCGCTTTCTGAAAAAAAGTACTGAAAATTTCAAAGGAAACACATGGTGCAACTGTCATTCGTCTAAACCAGGGGTCTCAAACTCCAGTCCTCGAGGGCCACTAACCTGCAGGTTTTAGATGTTCCTCTGCTTCAACACACCTGCTTTGGCTGAGCAGGTCATTAATAGGCTTCCAGAACTTGTTAGCATAACAAAGAAGTAATTAAATAATTTCAATCAGGTGTGTTGGAGCTAAAAACATCTAATGATAGTAGCCGTCAAGGACTGAAGTTTCAAGGTTCTAACTCCTCCAGACCCCCTCCTCATGAGTGCTGCACCTCAAGCTGCCTGAATAAAATAATGAACAAGTTCCTGTAACTCTCACAGCCACCGAGACATTTTTAGAAAGTAAAATACTCGGATAAAGTAGAAGGAAACACCTCTCATCTGGGTTGACGTGCTGGATCAAAAAAAGTAAATTCAAAAAAGGGTAATCCGCACTCTTCAATCTGCGATTGTGAGAGATTTTTTTTATTCAAGCTTTCGGTCAAGGACCTTCATCAGGAGTAGTGTATGTTCATACCAACAATCTTCAATTTAAGAGGACAGTTAATGTCAAACACCTATGGTTCAATACAGCAAAGCATCATGGGAAGTAGAGTCCCAATCAACCTACAAACAGTGGTGCTTCTTGCTTCAGACTCTCTCAGCTCGGGGTGTGTGTGTTTAAACTGCAGAGGCAGCACAGAAACACTGGGCAGGTCCTGGTTTAACATTGTTACAGTCAGTCGTTTTACAGTAGAGAGTGGAGCAGCTGCTCAGAGCTCAGGATGCAGGAGGATTACTGAGAAATGTGTGTATTAACCAAAAACTACTCTAGGGTTTTTTTGAATAAGGAAATAACATCACAACATGGTTAAAAGCTCAAAAAAAGTGATGTTGCATGATATAGAACCTTTAAAAACAGCTACAGCATGTAATCTAGAAAATCCAACACCATCATTTACATATATCTCATCCTAGGAGATAAAAAAACCAGATCAGAATTTTGAGCCCAAAAACCCATTGTTTTAATTAATTTATTTTTTGTCTGCCTGAAGGCTCATTTTCTCTTCTACACAAGTTTGTTGTAAAGCTGGAAGCTCTGTATTAATTTAGTCTCAGGTGAATGACTCAGACAGTTCATTATAAAATGACTGATGGCATTTCAACCATAAATAGAAACAAGGTGCCAAACATTTTGTGAAAGAAAAAAAATACTTAAGTGAACTGGGGATTTCAGCTCGAAAGCAAATTAAATATGTTTTGACCTTCCTCCACATTCTTCTGCTAGTTTAAACCAAAAAAAATATTTAAGGTAACAGTGAAGCAATCAGCTTGTTTGAAATGTTATCAGGAGGTTTCTATACTGAATATATTAACAAAAGTTCTTTACTGAGCACCCAGCTGTTTCATTTAGCTGACTAATGCCAGGGTGCAATTTTAATATCAACCTTTAGGAAGAACAACAACAGGAGACAGTTCAAGCTGCTGACAATAAAACTTTGATTAAAACCAGAGATTAGCTTGGAATGAGTGAGAAAAGGATGCCTGGTAATGACAGGCTGTACTTTGCACTGGCAAACAGCACAAAAAATGGAAGTACCAAAAGGTTTGTCATTATAGTTATTGTAAAAATGCAGCGGCCAAAAGAAAGATGAATAATAACTATTATTGCGTGAACTAAATTGAAATCTTCCACCTCACTGCTGTTTCCAAAGGGATTACAATGAAAAGAAAAAACCTTTTGAGGTAAAAGTGTTTAACATACAGTTTATTAGAATTCATAATATGCCATGTCTCCCTCGGAAGGGATAGATGGATGGTTTGAGGGATGACGGATGGATGGAGGGATGGACGGATGGATGATTGGATGGAGGGAGGGAGAGAGGGATGGATGGATGACGGAAGGACGGTCGGATGGATGGATGACGGATGGATGGTTTGAGAGATGACGGAGGGATGGATGGATGGATGGATGGATGGAGGGAGGGAGGGAGGGAGGGAGAGAAGGATGGATGGATGGATGGATGGATGGATGGATGATGGAAGGACGGTCGGATGGATGGATGACGGACGGATGGTTTGAGGGATGACGGAGGGATGGATGGATGGATGGATGGTCGGATTGATGAATGACGGATGGATGGTTTGAGGGATGACGGACAGACGGACGGACGGACGGAGGGATGGTTGGATGGATGGATAGATGGATGGATGGATGACGAATAGATGGTTTGAGGGATGACGGACGGACGGAAGGAGGGAGGATGGGGTGTGTTGAGATCAGTAACTGTTCCATATCGGCACACACAAACTTTTTTCTTCTGAATATGTTTAAAACTGAACATTAAAAGGAATGAAAAAAATTGCCATTGGTTGCTGCTGAAGTCACTCTGAGTGCTAATTCATCATCTGCCATATGCTGTTTTCTTTTTTATAAAGTTGTGCATTTCACAACACATTAAAAATGTTTTAACCAAAGTCTATCATGTACCTTTTGTCATGAGTGTTTTTACAGAAATTGAAAAACAACCAGGTAGAGAGAGAGCTGGAGTAATAAAAAAGTAGAAGAAATAGAAAACAGGCTTCACAGAACCCAGAATCCCAACACAGCTGGTAAAGAAATGATCTAGAAAAAGACAACTGTAGATATCTAACAGCAAAAAAGAACAGAGCAGGACACAGTAAACTAGAAACTACTGTAGTTACTAAAATCAATGGAAGTCAATGGACGGTCCCCATAAGGATAGCAAAACAAACTTGTGGGTGTGTGTGTGTGTGTGTTAATGAAAGAGCTAATTTCCATTTTTTTTCCAATTCTAAAATAACCATTTTGTTCATTCTGATTATCATTCCCCATCACCAGTCAGTGGACTTGTGACATTCATGGATGTTAAGTGGTCTCTGTCTGGTCTCATAGATTTATTTGTAAACTGTCTGAACCTCAGAAAGGTTTGAATAGATCAGAATGGATGATTGTGGATAAACAAAGATTGTGCTGAGCACATGGTTATGACTAAGTATCGAAAATGAGAATGAATGATGGCAGGCAAATGATTGGGCATTACCAGCATTTTGTTTCCATTTGCTCTAATGGATTGAAATAGCACAGTTTGATTGCAAACACACACTCAAACACACACACACGCGCGCAGACTTGATCAGTGAGGAAAATGACAGGCGAATGTGTGTGTAAATTAGTGACTTTTTAAAAAGGCAGGAACGTGACTCAACACATAAACACGTGTTATTTTGGCAACATGATGAATATAAATATACCGATACTGTGTAAGAATGAAGTGATGTAAGATCTTGAATTTGGATGTTCTAACTTCGGTTGTCAAAAAGTTTTTTTTAGCTCATACTTGTTTTGAAATCGATCTAACCTGAATAGAAGCATACAGCAAGAGGAACAATCTGATACATTTACAACCACAGTTTTTAAAAATTGGGAAATAAAAACAGAATACATATATATATATATATAATAAGCAGAAACGCTTGTCGAATGGCACGAAGAAAGACGCGTCTGGTAATGGGAAAAGCTGCTCGCTCCGCGTTGCGGTGCTTCTGCGTGCAGTGATGATGTTGCATTGGTTGACTGATGATTGTGATGAAGGACCTGTGCAGTGCGATGAAGGTGACGATGTGACTGTACGCCTTCGGGATCGAGGCGTTAGGTCATCAACCAACCGCGGAGGAAGTGTGGGGAGATAAACAAACAGCCGAAAAAGCGCGATATTTTAGATTTTTTATTTTTGGATGAATATTTTTGAAAAATCCACAAAGTGGTGAATCCACGAAAGTCAAACCGCGAAGTAGTGATGGATCTCTATAGATGGTAGCAACACATTCTGATGTTTACCCGTGTGTAGCATCTCCTCTTCTTTTAACATCTGTCCGTAAACATCTGGGGTCTCATTTATAAAACATTGCGTAGAAACCCTACTAAAAGTGTAGGTACGACCAAAACAAAAAGTTTGCGTACACCAAAAAGATTTCCAATCTATAAAACCATGCGTACCTACAGGTGTAAACAATTTCCCCTTTATAAATCACACTCTTCCTGGAGGTTTGCGCTCGTGAATTTGGCTCATGTCCAGCCCTGAACACGCCCAAGCTGGGCCATATAAGGTCAATGCAAAGCAGGATATTGATGCATATGAGGAAGACGGGAAATATGGTGAGTAAACAAAAAACCAAGAAGTGAAACTTTACAGAGATGGAAATTGAAATGTTAGTGGATGAAGTGGAGGTTAGGAGAGACATTTTATTTGGTGGACACAGCAGCGGTGTTACAAATAAAAGAAAGCACTGCGAGTGGCAGCATGTGGCGTCTGCAGTGCGGACTGTCAGTCCAACAGTTCCCGAAATAAAAAAAAAGTGGTCAGACCTCAAAGTGGAGGCAAAAAAAACTTGCTTCCCACCGCCAGAGTGGGTCTGCAACTGGAGGGGGCAAGTGTACACCTGAACTCACACCACTGGACAGGAAGATGGCAAATACCCTGGGAACAAAAAGCGTCTACGATATTGTGTCAGAGAAGGAGGGCGACACCGACCTGGCAGAAACAACAAATGAACCCGGTAAAGAACCTTTTGTATATACTATTTTAATTCGTGGCAACCTTAACACATTTTAGTATGTTTCAAGGACACAGACTAATATGCCGTGTCTTTTCAGCTCTTCCAAACTCGGTAGATGGAGAGGATGAGGAGGCTGTGGAAGATGAGGTAGCCCAGCGTCAGGTTGTGCACAAGTGCTGCCGGTGCCCATGGTGCATCCAGCAGTGGTCGTTTTCTGACTGAAGCTGTGTTGCAGACACAGAGAGACACCATCAGCGCAATCAATTCTTTAAACAGTGAATTAAGAGAAATAAGGAGTGTTTTGTGCGACATGGTAATACCCATTGGTGCCTTAAATGAAACATTAAAAAACATTAAATGAACCTTCTTGTCGTTGTCATCTCAAACACCGTATTACATCTTCGCGGAGCCTGGCTCCCCGAGTGAAGGCTTCCTGTCGAGGAGGAGGCGGCTGTGGGTCGGGGTCCTCATGCTGGGGAGGGGGAAGGCCAGGTGGGAGGGGGAAGCCAATCCTCAGTGCCATGCTATGAAGCACTCCACATGCCCTCACAATCTTGCACACCTTTGTGGGGTGGTATAACAGTCTGCCACCTGAGTCATCCAATGACCATCACCTACATTTTAAAAGGACAATGGCACGTTCCACGACGGAGCCCGCACGCGTGTGACAGGAGTTGTAGCGCATCTCCTCTGCTGTCTGTGGGTCTGGGAACGGGGTCAGAAGCCAGCTCCTGAAAGGGTAGCCACTATCACCTGCAAGTGACAACACTTTCAATTCAGGCATCAACAACCAACATTTCTAATAACTGAGGACTTACCGAGCAGTCAGCGCCTGCCTGCAGTCTGTTACCTGCACTGCTGTGTGTTAAGATAAAGGAATCATGTGTTGACCCAGGCCATCGTGCCACCATGTTAATGATCATCATGTGTGAATCACATATGATTTGCACATTAATACTGTGAATATGTTTCCGATTGACGAAAACAAATACATCCTCAGACGGGGCCCTAATAGCAATATGGGTGCAATCAATTGTGCCGATTACGTTTGGGAAACCAGGCATTGCTGCAAATTGCGTCTTAATTTCAGCCTGCTCCCCCACAGTATATGGAAACTTGATGTATCGCCTGCCCATTTTAATGATCCCATCCAAGACTGCAGGCATTATTGCGCTCAGGGACGGCTGCGATATCCTAGCCCTAAATGCAAAAAACATATTTGAAGGCATTATTTCCAAAAAAGGGACTTTGGACAGAATAGTAAGAATCGTGTTACTCTGACACATACCTGTCAGCTAATTCCCACTGGTAACAACCAGTTGCAAGAAACCCCAGGGTGGTGAGCACCTGCAACTGGACCGGAATGGCACGGTTCCGCATGGACGGTCTCTCCAAAGCCGGGCCCAATTCAGCACAGATTTCCAGGAGCACAGCTCTAGGGAATCTGAATCTGCTTACTAGCCAGTCATCATCATGGGCAAAGAGGTCTGCATGATCCCTGAACACGCGTTCTCTCCTGATTCTTCCATTTGCGTAATCTTCTAGTAACGCCAGTGCATCCATCTCTACTATTACGCTTGAGAGTTGTCAGGGGTATTTATATTGGCAGCAATAACACCGTTTTCTTCGTGCCAATCAATGATGTATGGTACGGATGATTCAATTTACTAATTGGCACACAGTCCTGGCCCATTTTTCTAAATTTGAGAATTTTATGTGTTTCTTTTAGTATTGAAAAATGTTTTTAGACGAGCTACAGCTCACTGCAAGCTGCAATATAGATATCAATGCTGTTCTGAATGTTTACAATAACATGAATCTATAATTAATGTTTGGTGTGAGGTGAAATGACATGGGTGAGAGGAGTAACATGCAGTCTGACTGCAGTTCACCGCTTTACCAACTGCGTCGTTGATTCCCCTCGTCTCCAAAATGTCCATGCGCACGTTTTCAAGTCAAGTTTGTTTTTTATAAATCCCAACTTTTGCTTTAAAAGTGCCGTACGCTACTTTCAGGCCCCGTTTTGTGCGTACGCACCGTTTATAAATGAGACCCCTGGGAAGTGAGTTGCTGGAGGAACATTATCTCAGTCCTGTCTGATACAGGAATCATGCTCCTAAACTGTTCTAGGTCTTTGTGACTGGATTATTCATTTGAAGGTGGACAAGATGTTTTCTGTTGGTGAAAGATCTGGACTGCAGGCAGGTCAGTTCAGCACCTGGACTTTTTTTTCAAGGAAGCTCATATCAATTCCTGTATTTTTTTTTTGGGGGGGGTAGGGTCTGAATTTCAGGAAGGGTTGGCAACCAAACTTGGAATGAAATAGGGATTTGGGAGCAAAGTGATAGATTTAATATACTTTGTGTCTAAAATGCAATTAAAAAAAAATTCCACAACATTTCCTCATCCATACATGAGGGTGAGTCCAGCCACTCTGTGGACGAAGCACATTTCAGCTGCTTTTTGTGATTTTATTCTTTAAGACAAACATTTAGTGATAAAATCTTTGTTCACTGTTTTGATACATGGTTGACAAGTATGCTCATAATTTATAAGTAACTAAGACATGCAAGGGCTGCAGGGTGAGTGGAGTGGATCCTGCACTCTATTAAACTTCTTCAGTTTTAGTAGCAGACAGAAAAGCAGCCAGTGAGGCGGTTAAAGAAGAGAAAGAACCTGCTCTCTTGGAGCAAATTAACCCAACAGAGACTATTATTAGAAATAAAAAAAATCATCTTGCTTATTCAGTACAAATATAGGAATTGTCATTTCAATGAGGAAGAGAGGGAACTATTTTTATTCAATTTAACCTGATAAGAACATTTAAAAGGAAAATATTGGACACGAAAAGTGAATTTTTATAAAGGGACTGAAACTAAATCAGCAGTGTCATGCTGAAACTAAAGAATATTTCCTCTGCTAAAGCAAATCATTCATGAAAAGACAGAGAAGTCCTATTGTGAAGAAAATCTGTCAAACAAGGAAGATCATCAGACGACCGTAGCACGACTCAATCACTCCTGCCTTCATCATTATTCACTATCGGCTGGAGATTTCAAAACTGGTCACAGATCAGGAGCTGCTAACTGGGAACCTTATTACTCACATTAACAAATGCTAAATATAGAAGATTGTGCAGAAACTGATAGAATCGTTTGGAAAAAAATAAAAAGAGAATACTGAGAACGAGTCAGGTCAGGGTCAGCACATCCCAGAACAGGATGGTTGTGTTTCCATTACCATCTCAGGAAAGCGGACATAGGTGAGGACATGGGCGTGTAGCCCACAGATGTTCCCACGTAGTCATCACTCCTCCCCTGTTAAATTCTTGGTTAACTCACTGTGTTATTAGAGTATACAGTACAGACCAAAAGTTTGGACACACCTCCTCATTCTCTTTGAATGAAAAGGTGTGTCCAAACTTTTGGTCTGTACTGTACATCGTCACCCCTGGCGTGTTGTCCCCAGTGTCTGTCATGGCCCACATTCTGTAAATTCTTGTTTTTCCAGCCTTTAGGTTTTTCATTAATAAGAGTACTTTATTAAAGAGGCCATTTCATACACATTTCAGGACTTTGTGGTTATTTCTTAAAGGTGTGATGACATCACTGTTTAAACTGGCGTAAAGCTATTTCATGTAGTAGATATGCCCGCATATGTCAACTCACAAAAGAATTTGATTAAAAAACTAACAGGGCGGGGGTGTACAGGCAGGTCAGAATCCTCTTCTCAGCAACACGGTTCCTTTCATTAATGATATGTGGGTCTCCCTGGCTGACTTCGCTCTGATTGGCTACAACCATTGCCCGCAGCAAGCCTTTCTTCTCGGCTCCGTCAACAGTCCAGTAACATGGCGAGTGGACGTTTACAACCGTATATGTTCGAGCCTGAAACGTCTTCTGAGGAAGACGGAGGGGTGAACACATAAAACTCAACTAATCACATAAGCGAATAAACAGTGCTGTCAGATGTTATCAGTGAAAATAGATTCACAATATGGTATGATAAACCTGTTGCTCACGGACATTGTTGCTAGAGCGGCTATCACATGCTAGCATCATGAACTCTTCAGACCACGAACAAACGTTTATCAGGCAAGGCAGCATTTTATTAAATAAATAAACTTACAGGTATTGACGATGTGGTCGCCTCCTTCAGGGTTGGTAAAGAATTTTTAATTAAAATCAGTTTCTTTGACAATCCCAACTTGAATTCACCCAAGTTATGGAAGCAGTCCTCCGTGAAGTGAGCTGAACATATTCTCAAATTGAGGTTATAACTGCGTGGCACTTCTCCATAAATGAACTTCAGCCACTCTTCTCTTGTTTTTTCATCCTTCGGGAGTGAGTGTAAACTTCCAGCATGGGTTGAGCATCCTTGGACACAACATGTCCCCGTTTGCATAGTCATCTCTTCTCAATTGCAGCAGCACAAGCTAGCGCAATGCAGCTACCGGTGTATGGGCTGGGGGTGGGGGGGGGGGTGGGGGGTTGGACTGTTTACTTCACTGTGCACTTTTATTGGACGCTATGAAATACGTAGGATGAAATGCCACGTAGGAAAAAATGGTGCTTTCCGATTCAACCGTTTTTTAAATATGAAACAAAGCGGACCGCCCACAAACGGGAACTTTGATACTCGCTTTGGACGTTCACACGGCCTCATCAGTGCACAACACATCATGATATACCCCAAAAACCTCAAAAAAGTGCATTTTGATGTCATAACCCCTTTAAGTATTAACCTGTAATATGAAACATTTTATATCTAAAAAACGTCAGGAAACACTGATTAACAGACCTTTCAATCTGTCTGCATTAAAATTCGGGTGGTTCCGGCTCCTTCCGTCAGGCTGCTTTGTCAGCAGCTTGTTCATATTCATTGTTCGTATGTGCTGGACTCTGATTGGCTAACAAACTAGCCTATGAGAGCAAAGAATACTGCTTCCTGCCCCGCTGTGTATGGCAACGTCAGACGTCGTGTAAAAGAACAGAAAAAAATCACTGTAATTAAAACATTCATTCCAAAACAACTAACAACAGTTAAAATGTATAGTGTATATTTTTTAAACAAGTCTTTTTGCTAGCAAGTATAGTAGTTTGAGGAAGCTTTGCTAGTTTAGACTCCCCTCCTGGCATTTCACACTTTGCAGAAATTTCCACACATTCTCACAATGCTTTGGGTATTCAGTGTCTAGAATAAAGAATGTCTTGAAGCAGGCAACGATGGCCTGAAGCAGTGTGTCATGTTCTAAAGCCTGACCAGCAATGATGACAAGGCCTGAGATACATGCTCCTCATCCCAATGTCAGGATGTAGGGGTATGGTCTTGATGTCTTGGCCTCATGGAGGTATTCTACCAGATAAAAAAGAAAGAATGAAATCAAATAAGTGAGTGTATGAGTGAGTAAAGAACAAATATGTACCAACTAGTTGTAGCTGGCCCTTAATAAAATAAAATAGCAGTTTACGAAAGTCACAGATAAGCCACGTGCACTGTTTGTAAAAGGCTCATGACATTGGCTACATGGCTAGCTACATTGTTAGCCAAACCAACCAACTAGCCTCAACAACATACAGAGACCACTTCAATAGGTAACGCAGTACAGATGTGATGGAAATTAGATAGTGTACACAAACAACAAACCTTTTTTGGTTGATTTGCCTCTCCACGAGAATGAGTTTTTTTTTGTCCCAGCTCAGATCACGGCCAAAATGGAGCCTGGCTTGTGGATTCATGGTGGAGAACAACTGTCGAAGTAATGACGTTCAAACAGGCGCTGAGTCACAACATCCCAAGTGCTGAGTCAACCAATGAATGTTGGGTTGATTGATTTTGACCCAGCTCATGGGTTGCACAAAAATAACCCAAATCCCATCCAACTAACCCATTATGGGTTATTTATATAGCAAATCCCATATCAAACTCTGGAAGGTAGAGGTGTCTTGAATGCATATACAAGGTTTGACTGTACTTCTTTATGAAAAGTATAACAATGAGAGACTACACTCACCAGCCACTTTATTAGGTACACCATGCTAGTAACGGGTTGGACCCCCTTTTGCCTTCAGAACTGCCTCAATTCTTCGTGGCATAGATTCAACAAGATGCTGGAAGCATTCCTCAGAGAGTTTGGTCCATATTGACATGATGGCATCACACAGTTGGCGCAGATTTGTCGGCTGCACATCCATGATGCGAATCTCCCGTTCCACCACATCCCAAAGATGCTCTATTGGATTGAGATCTGGTGACTGTGGAGGCCATTTGAGTACAGTGAACTCATTGTCATGTTCAAGAAACCAGTCCGAGATGATTCCAGCTTTATGACATGGTGCATTATCCTGCTGAAAGTAGCCATCAGAAGTTGGGTACATTGTGGTCATAAAGGGATGGACATGGTCAGCAACAATACTCAGGTAGGCTGTGGCGTTGTAACGATGCTCAATTGGTACCAAGGGGCCCAAAGAGTGCCAAGAAAATATTCCCCACACCATTACACCACCACCACCAGCCTGAACCGTTGATACAAGGCAGGATGGATCCATGCTTTCATGTTGTTGACGCCAAATTCTGACCCTACCATCCGAATGTCGCAGCAGAAATCGAGACTCATCAGACCAGGCAACGTTTTTCCAATCTTCTATTGTCCAATTTCGATGAGCTTGTGCAAATTGTAGCCTCAGTTTCCTGTTCTTAGCTGAAAGGAGTGGCACCCGGCGTGGTCTTCTGCTGCTGTAGCCCATCTGCCTCAAAGTTCGACGTACTGTGCGTTCAGAGATGCTCTTCTGCCTACCTTGGTTGTAACGAGTGGTTATTTGAGTCACTGTTGCCTTTCTATCGGCCATTCTCCTCTGACCTCTGGCATCAACAAGGCATTTCCGCCCACAGAACTGCCGCTCACTGGATATTTTTTCTTTTTCGGACCATTCTCTGTAAACCCTAGAGATGGTTGTGCGTGAAAATCCCAGTAGATCAGCAGTTTCTGAAATACTCAGACCAGCCATTCTGGCACCAACAACCACGCCACGTTCAAAGTCACTCAAATCACCTTTCTTCCCCATACTGATGCTCGGTTTGAACTGCAGGAGATTGTCTTGACCATGTGTACATGCCTAAATGCACTGAGTTGTCATGTGATTGGCTGATTAGAAATTAAGTGTTAACGAGCAGTTGGACAGGTGTACCTAATAAAGTGGCCGGTGAGTGTATACACGTGGTTAATTGATCTCTTTTTTTTAAATAGTTTTAGTGTCTCTCTGAATCACAGTTTAAACATTGTGGTGGATTTGTCCCTGGGTTTTTTGATTTTTTTGATGCACAAACAGTAAACACACTGCATATATGATATCTGAACATATCTGATTCTAGTTACATCTCCTTGGCACATACGAACAAGAAAGACATAATTTGTGCACTGGCATACAAAACCTGCCTTCAGATTCATACATGAGATTGGAAGAGACAGACAAAGGCGGTGGATGAGGGGGTTTATCAAGTCTCTAAGTGTCTCCTATTAAATGAGTGACATTACAAATATTGTATCTTATTTGAACCCACCCTCATTGCAACAACCTACACTATCATCAACAACTGTAATAAACTAAACCTATATAGTCAAGACAGCTTGAATACTAATTATTTTTTTCTCTTATTAAATATCCTCCCCCTTTTAATCATGTCTGATTAACTGAGGTTTGCTGTAATTGATACAAGCTGCAAGATATTTATCAGCTGCCTGCATTACTAATGATATTACTCATGTAATTAGTGAGGGGTGTCATGCAAACACACAGCTAAACACATGCTTAATAACATCTGACAAACTAATGCAAACTAGAAAGGTGACATGAACCCAGCGGGCTGCACACAAAGATGCATGAAGTCTACAAGTGAGCCGGCAGCCATCACTGAGATTAATCTTCTGCGACTCGAGTGTGCTCACAGGTGACGGCCCATAAGTACCTGCTCTGACAGTGTTGATTAGCGCTTTGTGTCTGTCTGCTGGCTTCTGCTTTCACCTGTTTGTTTCTCTGAACTCAGCGACAGTCCATTGGCTCATTTTTTCCCTAACAAACATGGACAACTGAAGAATTGTTATTATCATGAAGGAAATTGGAAATGTTCCATTGTTTCTTCTGCATTTGAAGATAAAAAACTAAAATTGAATTAAAAGAACTAAACAGCAATATTAGCTATTAAACCTTTAAAATTCAGTACATTATAGTCACAAATGTTTAAAAATCAACTGTTTATTTGATGATGATTGAAGTTTATTATGTATTTATATATTAGATATTTTTATGACATTTTACGTAATTTTTATATTTTATGAAGTTCCTAGACTCTCCACTAGAGGGCAGAAGACATGTGTAGCTTTTTTATATCCCTGTTAAACTATAATAGATTACATATGCAGAATTTGACATTATTTTCTATGTTATGTGTTAAATCAGTAATAGACACACTGCTATACCACTGATTCTGTCAGCTGTGCCAACTTAGTAACTTTGACCCAGAACTGAGCAAATTTTAAGACCTGCAATGAATTTAGAAAAGTAACAAAAAAAAGCCGATGAGAAATGTGTCTTCAATTATGGGACAAAAGAAAAAAAAAACACAGGTCCTAACAATGTTAAATGTTTCTGTGACAGAAACATCTCTCCTCCTCCACTCTGCTCTGTCACTGATAACAGTAAATAAGTAAATAAAAGCGGCACCTGCTCGAGGTTTGATTCTGTGAAGGTCACAGTTTCAGTGTTGCCCACGCTGTTTTTCCGAGAGAAACAGAATGTTATAATGAGAACAGTTTTACTGGGAATTTAGCATCATTGAAATACAGTATGTAAGTACAAAAATAAGAGAAACAGATTGGTATAGAGGTCTGACATTCGAAAAAACATTATTAAGTCAGAACTATTCAGATAAAATATTATCTAATTGACTTTAGCTCTTCTTGTGTTGGAGCTGGTTGACAAAAATAGAAATCATGTTCTTTTACACTTAAATACAAATGCAAATTTGTACTAAGAGTGTCAAAACAATAGACACTAAAGAGAGCTGAACAGATATCTTTAAAAAACATTGGTATTTAAGACAAGGAGTTTATTAACTCTTTGTCTTAAATACCAGAGAAGCAATCCGAGATCTAGAGACAGTCCATAGTTACTCCTGGTAGAACGGTATGGACAGACAGAGGACTTCAGGTCACTTTTGATAAGGATTAAGGGGAACCTGATGGAAAATCACTATGGCTACATTTAGACTGCAGGTCTTAAGGCTCAATTCCGATTGTTTTGTGAAATCCGATCTTTTTGCGAGGTCGTTCATATTGTCAGTGAAATGCGACCTGAACGTGACTTGCCGTCTGAACAGAATGCGTGTTGTATGGAGACAAAAACAATAAATAAAAAAATCCTAAACTTGCTCCTTCTTAAAATCTTTACAACTGAAAATACGATCTCACAAATCTGGATCTTGGTATTATATGTACCACAATTACTATACAATAACTTTATCCAGGTTTGAGAAGTCTAGTTGTTGTAGTTTCTTAACAACAGCAAATGAATGCACTCCACCAAGCAGTCGTTTTTCATCTAGCGAACACTCTGATGACCCAGCATTGTACCAGCAATTAAACGCCTCATGTACGCACGAATCTTGAGACGAGAAAAGAGTCTCAAAACTGATCCGTGTGTAAAAGTGGTTTTGTCTGTGTGTATCAGGTGATTGGTGCGTGCGTTATCTATTTGTGTGTACATTAACAAATCTTATGTTACGCACACACAAATTTGAAGTTACACACGAATCATGTTTTACGCACACACAAATCTTTGGAGACTATTTTCTCTCCATAGTCTTGAATGTGTCACGCATGTGCAGTAGAAGGAACAGTGCCTCCTTGTATTTAGCTCTGAGACTTTTTATTTTTCTGTGGCATTGGAGCCAGGTTCGTTTAAACCTTTGGAAATGCTTTCCAAAACCGGGCGCTTCTGATAACAACCCTCGAGTTTGGCCTGAACAGAGCTGTCTCCCCAAATATTAATTAACTCAGACACGTCGGTTTCTCGCCACTGACTGTTCTCCGCGTCGTCTGCCGTTACTGTTGTTTACGTTTTGCTCCCGCCTCCTCGACGAAGAATAGTCACATAGATTGTGTATTGATGACATATGTGTTTGGAAGCGACCTGGCAGTTCAGACTGAAGTCGCATGCCAAAAGATCGGCTACGTATCAGATTTAGGACCCCATGCTGAGGTGGCCTGGGTCGCATTAGGAAAAATCGGATCTGTGTCGTTCAGACTGTCATAAAAAAAAGTCAGATACAGGTCAGATAGGGGCAAGATTTGGGTCATTTCAGCCTGCAGTCTGAACATACTATGTTACATCTTTACCCTCCTCAGACAGGAACCTGGCACCTTTTGACTGGTCAATCTTTGTCCATAACTGTGTCTTTAAACACAGGTATTGTCTTGTTAAAGTCCTCTTGTGGAACATCAGTTAAAAATGTGTGGGATCAGCTTGTATCTCACCTTCAACCAATGACCTCTCTGACCTAATTCAAGTTACAACAGCTGTATGACTTGTTCATACAGCTTGAGGGTGTGTCACATTCTCCTAACACAGGACCAGCAAGATCCCCATACTGGCAACTTCAATATCCATTTAAAGGTTAAATATGAAATATCTTCCATACCTATTTACCTCACAATGAGGACGAGTTAAATGCAGAGCCAAATTTCTCCAAGAGGGATTAACAGACATAGGGCCTAATTTATCAAAAGTTTGCGGTTAAAACAGGCGGCGGCCAAAACAAGCAGCAGGTGATTTACTAACATTGGGAGGAGAACATGTAAATAAGTGGACGTTCCAGGCGCAGTGGGATTTATCAAACCTGAAACTGTTCGCGGCTTATAATTTTTCGCTTATTTTTAGCGCCTTTGAAAAACATGTCTTAACTTGCTGCAAAAAAGACTGCAGTTATTGTTGCGACGAGAAGACAAACAGACGTCTGGATCATTCCAGCACACTGTGGTAGTTAGTGCTGGTATCTCAGGCAGATACATTAATTTTCCAAAAACTTGTGATGCATTATATGCCACTAAGCAAGTCTTTTTATTATATTGCTGGCTTTCCTAACATTATTTGAATAATAGACTGCACACATGTGCAACTTGTTCCCCCTCTGGACAGATAGATTGTGTACAGGAACCGCAAACACATTCTTTAAATGTTCAAGTTGTGTGCAACTGGCATATAACAACCGTTGTTGCAAATTATCCAGGTTCAGTACACAATTCTTTCATTCTGAGGTATATTTACGAGGTTGAGAGATGGTGAATGAGGAGATGGATGACTCTTGGGTGCGTGCCTTACGTTATTCGTGCTGTAAATATCATTCCGCACATTTATGAATCTAATAGCAGCTCCTGATCTATTCCTAAGGTGATGGCGCCTTACCCCTTCCTGCTGTGCTACAACCCTACTACTACTGAGGGAGAACATCGATACAATCTGGCCCACATATACACTAGAAATATAGTGGAGAACCTTTGGCATTCTGAAAAGCAGGTTTCAGTGTTTGGACCACACTGGAGGGGAACTTTATGCACCAGGTTGCCCTGATACCTGTCTGCTGTGTGTTGCACAACATTTCAAAACATCACAAAGTACAGCCTGAAGATGTCTTTGCTGAAACTTGAGAATATTTTTTTGCCTCTTCCTTCATTTGAAGCTCCAATTGCTCGAATTTCCTTTTCCGTTTGCGCCTTT
Source organism: Pachypanchax playfairii (assembly GCA_006937955.1). Lineage (NCBI taxonomy): Eukaryota > Metazoa > Chordata > Actinopteri > Cyprinodontiformes > Aplocheilidae > Pachypanchax > Pachypanchax playfairii. The sequence goes on from SSNP01000031.1 coordinate 4,832,935, forward strand.
CTTGCGCTCACAATAGAATAGCGCGGCAAAAATCCTCATTTGAATGTTGCTGTTTACACCTGTTAAAGAGGTCATTCCATTAAATACGGTTTTTTTTTCTTCTGATGTTTCTGTTGAATATTTTAGCTCTACGGGTGTTTTTACCTTCATAGTGGGTGTGAAAACAGGTCATTACCTTCTCTTTCAGGTTTTACCTCTCAAACTACGCAGGTGGCGATAACACCCGAGTTCTCCCGTGTCCGAACGGCCTGTATCTGTTTCGTCACAACTCCTTTGGTCGTTAGTATTCGCCAGCTCCCGCAGTTGAAACAAGCCTAGCATGCTGCTGGCTAAAAGCTATTAGCATATGACGTAGCAAACCGGAAATAAAATAATAAACAAAAAATAAAAATAAAAAATTAAAATATTCAACAGAAACCTCAGGAAAACCGTTTTTAATGGCAGGGCCTCTTTAAAGGTAAGAATTAGACCTTGTCATCAAATCCGAGTCCCACAGTACTGTTGGGTTGCCAGTTCCAGTGTTGATCCTCGTTTTGTTTCTCTTGTATTTGTTCAAATTTTGGGAAGGATGTCATGGTTTAGGTTTACTACAAGTTACCTCAGGGTTGCTTCTTTTACTCTTTGCTGCTGGTCGTTGTCGAATTGTGTTGCTTGTGTTGACGACAGAATAGTTGCATTTATTGTAAACAATGATTGCGTCACGGATCATCATTTTTGAAGTGACAAAAACTAGCGACAACCCAGCCGGCTGAGATCGAAACCTGTTACAATGCAACTTTACTTTCAACATCTGTGGGACAATAGACTGTTGTGTAATTCACTGGAAAATTCTTACATATTGTACCTTTAATGTCACAGGAACGCTAATATTTTAGGTTGATGTGGTTTTAAATGAAATTTATGCTAATGGTGTGAGATTTTTATTACTGTCTTCACTAATTTGCTGTTATTTTCACTTCTTCTTCCTTCCCTATTGTCTTCCCTGTATCCCCCCCCCCACACACACACCTCACCCTCCTGCTGTCCTCATCCATAATCCCTCCGTAGATGAGTGTGGTAAATGGGGTATAAAACAGGTTTCAATTAAACCATCAGAATTCCAGTCACATTCCGTCTAAGCGGCAACAGAATACGATGACAGATCAAACACTGAGGCTCACAAACACACACTCCCAAGCTTTAAGCTCTGTATTGTGTATAGTCAGATTTCCAATAAAATGCCTGTCATGACTGTGAATGATTACAATCTGTGTCGGGGGGGCAACAAACTGAATGCTCTGCGGATTGTGTGTGAGTTCATGCCTGGGAAGAGTGGACACACTCCATTCAAATGGAGTGTCGGAATGTGTGTGTGTGTGTCCCCAATCTGTGTATGTATCCTAATGTTTGCACATTAGGAAAGAGTGTGAATGCTCATTAAAGAACATGTAACAGCTCTTAGGAGGATTTACTGCAAGATGGCATCTGTTGATCACGTTTCTCTCTGCAGTTAATTTGAGGCCTTCAGTGTTTGGGGCTGAATTAGCATTTCTATTTGGTGCTTTTCATTAAGTTTTCATCTTGCATTAAATTAGATTAAAGGGTAGTTAATGTGAAGGTTACGTCATCAGTTACAGGTCCAGTGTGTAGGCAGTTGTCTCAACCATCCAAATGTTTTCATTAGATCTCTGAGGCAAAAGGTTCAAGTGGGAAACCTGGATTAATGTCCTTCCAGAGACAAGCTCTATTCTTGAAGAAGCTTCAGGTTTTTTTTAGGTTAAAGACCCACCCATCCTTAGAGCTGTTTTAAAGCATCTCAGTGGTCTTTAAATTATGATTTTGGCATTTTTATTTCAACATCACAAATCTTGTGCCTTTTTCTAGGAAGTAGTTTCTGCATAGAGGCAGTAGCTCATTGGAAATTCACCTCTGCGCTGTGGGAGGAACTGTTGGTGTGGAGGAGTTTTCATTCTTTTGATCAGTTTGTTTTATTTCCCTTCTTCACTCTTCTTCATCATCTCCCTGAGCCAGTCAGCTTCTCACACCTGTTTCTCGACTGTGTATTCAGCTCAGCTGCTTTTATTTCAGTCACCACCTGCTCCGTTATACTCCTCCTATATAATCTTTCTTAGTCAGATCTTCTTGCTTCTCACCACCTGCTTGGTCCTGTTCCCTGCATATCTGCCTCCTCACTTCATGTCTGGATCCAATCCAGGTCTGTTGTGACAAGCATGGGATGTTGTTGCCTTTTAAACAGTGCTGTGCCATGACATTCGAAAACCACATGCAACATGACTTGGCATTGTTGTTATTTAAATAATATGGGACGGAATGACTCAGGGGAACTTGTCTGAACAAAAGAAATATTGAGTAGATGAGAAACAAGAAGACATCATAATTTCATTTGCATAAAGAGAAGACAAGTTAAAGAGGAACTCACCCCCTTCGAAATGATCTTCCTGCCTTCTAACTGCTTTTTCAAATAATGCTGAAGAAGGCGTTACTTTAAGAGGCGGGCCTGAGCTGTGATTGATGTGTAGCACTTCTCAGTGTTTAGATTAGCTCCAGTGTGACTCTGCCGTGTTGTAGACTTGTAACTGACCATGATGAGAATATAACGTCTATAAATTACATCCATACAATCACAACCACTGCAGTGAAGTCTTTGCCCCAATTTAATTATTCTTTTACTGATATTAGTTATTCTCTATGTCATAGTTTACCGATTGATTGCTGTTAGCCACAATGCTAAAGCTATTGCCGTGTTGCTGACATGGGTCTGAGTAAATGTCTGAATAGCAATATAACTTGCACAAATCACATCCACAACAATCACTGCAGTAAAATAAAGTCTTTGCCCAGATTTTACTGATATTAGTTATTCTGTTTGTTGTAGTTTTCAGCCAGTTGCTCTAAATCTCTGTGTGCAGCTCTTTGGTGAGAAGCTGGAGACAACGGGCGGGCCGGTACTGTCTGAGAGATGGTTTTATACTCCAGGGGTCGTGTCTTAGAGACGATGCCGGTGACGTAGACATGTACCGCTTTCAGCCAATCACAAATTCAAATGCAATAGCCACCTTTCAACCCTAAGAGGGCAGCACTAAGACGTATTTAGACCAAAAAGTGTAAAATTTAACAAGTTTACATGTCAGAAAATGCCCAGAAACTGAAAGATTGCATTAGTAAAGACCCACTAATACAGTTTATAAGCAGAAAAAAGGGTGAGTTGCTCTTTAAAAACAAACTATTGTATAAAGTGTTTATTGGATACTTCACATGCTAAAACTAACAAGCTAGACTCCTTCAGTATGTGTTCAAATCTGTCAACACAACAGGGTAAGAAGAGATTTAAATATTGAACTTTCGGTGCATCTTTGCTTTTACTTGACACAAAATGTCTGAGATCATTCAAACACGAGGCTTCTGCAGAACACTGAGCTGATAAAATACCCCACTTCACTCTCTTAAAAGGGAACAGAATGAAAACATGTCTATGCTTCCCGATGCTCTTTTGACCCGAGTTTTCATTTCAAAGCGTTCCTAAAATAGTTTTTTCAAAAAACTCAAAAATGTCACGTGTTTTTATAACGGTGAATCGAAAGTTCTTAACATTTCTGATACATGTGTAAAGATGTATGACCTTTCAGAGATCCTAACAGTATTTGACACAGAGTCATATGAAGTTTATTTTGCAAGCTGGAGTTTAAATTTGCAGTTGAGCCGAGCTTTAAATCAGCTTAACAACGAAGAAGAGCTCTGCTAGTATCAAAGAGATGGTTTAGTGTCACAACCTCACTTCAAGATAAAAATGTCGAGCGAAAGGGAACGAGATGAAGAGAGACAAGAGAGTGTGAAACCACTGCAGTATTTTTTTATGGTTTAGTCATCCTGTTTTGATTGCTCTGAATAACATCAGAGTAAAGGGCACGGGAGACATTTAGACAGAATACTCTTATAAGACAAGACAAATTGTATAAAAACCCTAAATAGTCATTGATTTTAACATTTTAAATTGGGAAATTAATTTCAATAAAGTATCTGGTATTTGTTTAAAGCTTTGAGATGCTAAAAGTGGGATTCTCAGATTCTGTTTGATTTATCAGATTTACCTAGAGTAAGGTGAAAGAATCGTGGCGTTTTGTCTGAGTGATGGCTGGATGATGTAACAAATTGATGGGAAAAATCAGGATTTTGTCTGCAGCAATGAAGGCTTTTACTCTGATTGATCATGGTGAGGAAGAAGCTGAGTGAAAAGCCAATGCTTTCGATTTACTACTCCGTCTACTTTCCAAACTTCACATGCGGTCATGAAATTTAGAAGAAAACAAAAAATCAAAGGGATGAGATCCTGGATACAAGCAGCTTAAATGGACTTCTTCTTTAGAGTGGCCAGACTCGGGGTTAAACACAGGAAGAGGAGTTTTATACCTTTTTCCATTAAAATGAGTCTGGTGAGATGTTCAGGAATGTGATAAAGATGGCTTCTGGTCCCCTCCCTCTGCAGATACTACCAAGCACACCCCAATGGAAGGAGATTCCACAGCAGATCCAGGACTATACATTACACATCTACTGTATTTTACGCCTAGATTTTACAACCCGTCTTTTATTGTAAGGGGGGGCTGTTTTTAAAGTTACACAGTCAAAAATTACCAACAATATTCTTGATTATTTAGCTTATTTTCACCTTGTTTTTCATTTATTTATAAGTTTTACATTTACTAACTAAATGGTTAGTTAGCGAGCTAAATATTAAATTCAAGGTTAAATGTTAATTTTAAAAAATGTATATTTATTTTCAAAATTAAATATTTCATTTTCAAACTAAATATTTCATTTTGAAAATGAAATATTTAAGTCTGACTTAAATATTTATTTTCTGATCTAAATATTTTCTAAATTAAACATTTAACTCCAACATAAATATTTAACTAATATGCAAATTCACTTACTGTCATTTTTGAGTGTGTAACTTTACCTAAGGCACCCCATATATTTTCCTTTGTTTTACTTTATTGTTGAGGTATTTTTTATTATTGTATTTTCTACTATTTTGTTTTATTTCTTGATTTGCTGTACAGCACTTTGGTCAGCTGTCATGCTGCATGTTAAAGTGCTCTATAAATAAACTTGACTTTACTATTCTGGAAACCACCTCAGGATCCCCCAGGCTAAGCTGGGGTGTATCTGAGAAGAGGAATGAGGGTTTCCTTCATGGATCCTTCTATCTCTGCTACCCAACCATGGATAGGCAGAACCAAACAGAAGTTAGTATTTTTTTTAGTCTGTAACTTTGAAATGAAACAGGTTGTGTGGAATGAAAAAAGGCAAATTGAGTTGTCTAGTTTTTGAAAGAACCACTTGGGGGCGCCATTGACATTGATAATCTAATAAAGAATTCCCTGTAACTTGGAAATAGTAAACTGACAGCTAAATAATTTTAGGGTCTGTTATTCACATTTATCCAAATCAAATGTAAATTATAAGATATCAATAATTCAAAATTAAACAATACCATGACAAAAACAGCTAAAAGTCACAAAATTAAGTTTTATTTATTCATTTAAATCTATGAATATATTTATAGATCTACAGGTTATGCACTATGGTAATTTAGGTTTAATTTAAGAAATTTAAGAAAGAGTGTTGGAAAAAACAAAAAAGACCTGCATTGTTTTTAGACTGACTAACTAAAAAAAACATGTACAACTTGCACCTGCATATATTATCTGTGTCCTTCTACAGATGTAGGTGACTGTCGGTGACTCCTTCCCATCCGAAAATATTCTCTCCACATGCTTTAGATCACTTCCCTGATTAGATGCATTCCCCTTTTTTCATTTACAAGTTGTTTGACCTTCTCCCTACAGGAAGATCACCAGGGTCTCACTGTTCTTCCTCTGCAGGGCTGAGAGCTCATTGGTTAAAAATAAAACCCTCACATTATTTTCATCCAAAGGAGACATAGCATCAGTACTCATCCATATAATATCTGTTTGTGTCATCCAATAGGTAAAAATTAGGAACCCTCTTTATCACATTGAGAATCTTATATCCTTAAACTTGAAGGCTGATAAAGAATCTGCCTTTGAAGGATTAGAGGGAGGAAAACTCAGGGAGATGTACATATAGCAGATCGGGGAAACGCTTCTCTCAAAGCCCCAAAACAATCAGCTATAGTAAGAATTATGTTATTGCAGTAAAAATGGCTGACGAGATGTTCCTCCAGTCAGCTTGAATTGCTGCTCCCATGGTATTCCTGAGACTTGCACTTGTAAATATTTAGAATGAAATGCATTCAGTTTCATTGTGTTTGTGTTGTATTTCTCACACTGCAAAAAAACATAAGACGACAGCTATTCAAAATGTATCAACGACTGTTGGAGTGTCTTATCAACCTCAATTCTGTACATACAAAATCAGCCAATGAAATCAGGCATTGCCTTTGAGTCTAGTAGTTTTTCCTTTTAACGTGGAGATCTAGAATCTTCTCTGAGCTCCTCATACAGCTGTGGTCTTTGCTTTATTTGGTTCATGTTCAGTGTGGTGCAGACATTGATACCAAACTACCCAGGAGAAATAGTCTCTCTACTAATACCAACAAATTTATACATACCTTTATTGTACAAGTTAAAATAAAATAAACTACAAATCCTTTCACCTTTTTTTGTGAAATTAAAGGCATTAAGGTGAACATTAAACAACTGAGTTGGATTCAATAACTTTTCGCAACTTCATACTGCCGGATTTGAGAAATAAAGTGTTTCATTGTGCTGTAAGGGGGCCCAACAACTTTGGGCCTATTAGCATAATATTTTAATATTTGTAATAAAATGGACACCTGTGGTATTTAGATCCTCCACCAAAGGGCTGAAGACATGGCTACGACTTCATACTGCAGGATTTGAGAGAAATGCTAATCTTGTTGGAGAATTAAATGCCTTACAAATTTAGATATTTAGTGCTATAGAGGGAAACATCCGTCCATCCATCCATTTTCTGAACCTGCTTTTTCCTGTTTAGGGTCACAGCGAGCTCGTCTCAGAGGGAAAATTTACAAAACCCATTGAAGAATTAATGATCAGGAAAAGAAGGGAAAAATATATTTTTCTCCTGACTATAGAAAAGTTTGGGAACCACTGCTGCGTATCTAAAGGCTGGAACAAAACTATAAAGACGTGACCTAACTCTCTGCATGGTGAGAACAGCAGAGAATAACTAATCCACGTGGAGTTTAGGGAAGAAAAAAGGATTTCTAAATTTGCATGTATATCATCCCCTGAACATATAGTTTGACTTTCCAGCATAAACACATGAAACATGTGAATTTTTCCCATGAGGTTTCAGTTTCTTTTGATTATTCCTCACGGTCTTTCAACTGGACTTTCAAAGGATACCACATCTCCATCCCCATGATTGTTTCTGATTGTTTCCAATCCAGGGTCTTAACCCAAAGACCCATTTCTTTTCATTCCTATTCCTCTCCTGGCACCTCTGCTTCTCTCTTTCCTACTTTACCATTCTGGTCGAGGCCTCATCTGACTAATTATGTCAGCGATTCCAATCCCTCATTTCAAAGTCTCTTTTCCCCGAGGCTGCTCCCATTGGTCAAGCAGTCAAGGTGAAGGCTGAAACACACTTATCCATAAGGAAATTAAATGCAACAAAGTGGAGGCCGTGAGAGGGCAGGGAAACGACACATGCGTCAACAGATACAAGAGCTGATTAACATGTTTGCTCCTACACATATAAAGCCTTGCAAGAGATGCTGTTTTTGCTATCACAATTCAGCTTTCTGCTTTTAAAAGTACTCATGCCATAACATAAGTGTTTTCAAGGAGAAGTTAAATGGGCCCCTCCTGTTTTTTTCAGCTTCATTGATTTATGGACGAAGAGAGAGAGAAGAAACAGTCAACACTCTTTGCATGCTTGTGCAAACTGTAAACCAATTTGTTCCGCATGAATTGGCGCCAGACTATCTGTGATTACCTGATTGTGATTGTGTTGTAAAAGTTGGTTATAGGTACTGTATAATCCTTTTAGTGGGATTACACACAAGTTTGTGACAAAAACTTCAAGATCTTCAGGCTATCTTTAGGGACAAATGGATGACGCTATCAATTCAAAATAGACTCAGATCTCAGATCTCTGTTGACTTAGCGATCACGTTTTAAAAAGCAGCTAAAAACTCATCTTTTTAAATAGGCCCTTCCATTAAAAACGGTTTTTCTGAGGTTTCTGTTGAATATTTTAGCTCCACAGGTGTTCTTACCTTCATAGTGGGTGTGAAAACAGGTCAACAACTTCTCTGTCAGTTTTAATTTCTCAAACTACGCATGTGGCGATAAAACCTGAGTTCGAACAGCCTGTATCTGTTTCATCATAACTCCTTTGTTCGTTAGTGTTCGTTGCTCCCGCAGTGGAAACTACGCCTAGCATGCTGCTGGCTAAAAGCTGTAGCATAACATAGCAAACAGGAAGACACGACGTTGCCATGCACAGCGGGGCAGGAGACAGTATACCTTGCTCTCATAGGCTAGTTTGTTAGCCAATCGGAGTCCAGTAAATTTGAATAATGAATATGAACGAGCTGCTGACGAAACAGCCGAAGCAGCCCGACGAAAGGAGCCGGAACCACCCGCATTTTAATGCAGACAGATTGAAAGGTCTGTTAATCAGTGTTTCCTGATGTTTTTTAGATATAAAATGTTTCATATTACAGGTTAATACTTAAGAAATAACCACAAAGTCCTGAAATTTGTATGAAAGGGCCTCTTTAAACTTGCTTTTACCTAGTTTTTATTGTTCCTATATGTCATATGTTGTTTGAATGTGAAGCACTTTGTGATTTTTATCTTGAAAGGTGCTATATACATAAAGTTCTACCTACTTAACAACGTACTTAGGAATGTTTCTGACTATTTGTCGAGTGTTTGCCGTGAAGAATTAGGGCAGTTCTGAAGGTTGGAAGGAGTCCAACAAGGTACTAGCAAGGTGTTGCTAATAGAGGAGTTTATGTCTATAAAGATTTTTCAATGTTTGTGTCTTCACTAATCTAACCAACCACCCAGAACCATGTTTCAGTGATATATACTGTACCTTGCAATAGGGCCATTTAAAGGGAAGGTGATGTGACATAAGCTGCATGCAAGGTGCTCTCGTGCTTATGTCATCCAGTTACTTCCTCATCTACAAGATGTCATCCAAAGATGAAGATTTTGTGGCAGCAAATTAAAAAATTTGCTGTCAGAAAATATCACAGTGTGATATTTCTTTGTTTAGCCCAAAAACAAGGGGGAGGGGATTATTGATTATATTAGATTTTTTCTGTTTTCAATTTTTAAGAAATGTTTATTTTTTGTTTCACCTCATCCTTAACCTCAGTAGCATTGATGTTGCTTATCTATCCTGCTTTGAGTTTTGGAAGATCTATTAATTTAATTTACTAAATTAAATGTATTAATTTCTTATCATTTCTTAAGACCAAAAGACAATTAATCTATTGACTGACCAACTGGTCAATCAATCAATCAAAACTGAACTAAAATTTAATGTGCTTTTAAGGTTTTTTTTCTTGGAATTCTTATTCAACTGTAATTAAATTAAGCCACATACCCAGAACGAAAGAATTAGTGTTTTCAAAGAACTGGATCTGTATGACTTTTGGGGAGTGCTGTTAAACCACATGGGAGATCTCAACAACAACGTGTTATTACTGTACCGTGGGGCGTGTTTTTTGCTTATTCTGTAACAGACAAAGGACAATACAAAGACCTTTTCTTTCAGCGGCTGTGACAAAAAATTTCAAAGGAGTGTCTTTCGCAGACATACTGTACCTATGTTTCTAGTAAGGGAGTCAGACCCATTGTTTGATCTGAAACAAGTTCAGATTGTTTTCATTTTCTCATTATTGAGCTTTCTTTTCATTCAGCAGGTGAACTCATCATTCCTGAATGCATTAATGCAGTCACATGGGGAGTGAAGAGCAGGTTAAAGGGCACACTCAAGAAAACAATCCATTTGAGAATTCTCTAGCTCTTTTCAGACAGGCTATGAAAAATGGTAACGTTCCTTGGTCTGAAAGCACCGTTCCAGAGTCTGTCTGCATAATCTGTTCCGGAACCTTTTCAGCTGAAGACCTAGTAACAAGAGCGGACGTTCTAACAGACAGTGTCTGCGTTCAAAACAGTGGCATATCTGAAAAGACAACTCCGGTTAAAGACCAGATCAAATTGTCTGTAAATATTCCCAAACGTCTTCTTTAGAAGTTGACAGTGAAACTGAATACAGACAAGATTTATTACAGTTGCCGAAAAATTCACAAATACAAACAAAAAAAGTCACAAATAAGATAAAAAGATTTTGTTTTCTTTTTTCTCTCCCCCACCTCCACCCCCCACCCCCACCACCACCTACCTGCCTCCCAGCTAAACATCCTATCACTATTAGTATGCAGATGATCTGGTGTCAGTTTTCTCAGTCTGCAGGTCAGAGCTGCACAGTGGGAGCTGTGGGACACAAAGACCAGCCTAGTTGCATTCAACAGTTTTCTTATTTCATGTACTGATGTGATCACAGAGTTTCTAATAAAGCTTCTTTCACTTTCCACTTCACCTTCAAGCAGCTCATAAAGGGAACATTCATGTTGTGAGATGCACTTTTAAAGAGGCCCTTCCATTAAAAACGTTTTTTCTGAGGTTTCTGTTGAATATTTTAGCTCCACAGGTGTTCTTACCTTCATAGTGGGTGTGAAAACAGGTCAACAACTTCTCTTTCAGTTTTTATCTCTCAAACTACGCAGGCGGCGATAACACCCGAGTTCTCCCGAATCCGAAGCCTGTATCTGTTTCGTCACAACTCCTTTGTTCGTTAGTATTCGGCAGTTGAAACCACGCCTAGCATGCTGCTGGCTAAAAGCTGTAAGCATAAAGACGTAGCAAACAGGAAGACACGACGTCTGACGTTGCCATGCGTAGCGGGGCAGGAAATAGTATACCTTGCTCTTATAGGCTAGTTTGTTAGCCAATCTGAGTCCAGCAAATTCCAACAATTAATATGAATGAGCTGCTGGTCTGTTAATCAGTGTTTTCTGACATTTTTCAGATATAAAATGTTTCATATTACTGGTTAATACTTAAGAAATAACCACAAAGTCCTGAATTTTGTATGAAATGGCCTCTGCTGCTGCTTCTGCTTGAACCAACAGCAGGAACAAGAGTTTGTAAGAGGAAACTGTTGTTGTAGAGTGGCTTGAGGAGAAAAGATCATAAAGCTGTTCTGTTGCAAACAGTATAAAAGTGAAGAAAAAAAATTCTGAATTTGAATTTTATTTTTCAAGAATTGATAATGTATTGTTTTATAACTTGACCCACCCTTTTTAATTTTGTTAATATTGGTGATAGTGAATTGAGTTGTGGTTTGGTTTAAATAGATTTGATATTGGCCATCCAATGAATTCCATGTTTTTAGTTGTTATAATCACACGAGGAATGTTTCATTTTGTTTTTTATCATCTTATTTTTCAGTCTTCGTCCTGGAGGATTGCTACCTCATTGTGGTCAGGAGGTTTCCATGATGACCTTAAAGGGCTACACCAGCACAAGCCTAGCCTTCAGGTGGGACACCCAAGTTGGACAGGTTTTAGGGCAGACACCCAGAAAAGTTATCCAGAGCACCCCCACCACGACCCCACCTCTCTCTGTCACCTCTGTCACTACCATGCACCCCCTTCATATTTCTGTACATAGATATACAGTGGGGCAAAAAAGTATTTAGTCAGCCACCAATTGTGTAAGTTCTCCCACTTAAAAAGATCAGAGAGGCCTGTAATTTTCATCATAGGTATACCTCAACTATGAGAGACAAAATGAGGAAAAAAAAATCCAGAAAATCACATTGTCTGATTTTTAAAGAATTTATTTGCAAATTATGGTGGAAAATAAGTATTTGGTCACCTACAAACAAGTAAGATTTCTGGCTTTCACAGACCTGTAACTTCTTTAAGAGGCTCCTCGGTCCTCCACTCGTTACCTGTATTAATGGCACCTGTGTGAACTCGTTATCAGTATAAAAGACACCTGTCCACAACCTCAAACAGTCACGCTCCAAACTCCACTATGGCCAAGACCAAAGAGCTGTCAAAGGACACCAGAAACAAAATTGTAGACCTTCACCAGGCTGGGAAGACTGAATCTGCAATAGGTAAGCAGCTTGGTGTGAAGAAATCAACTGTGGGAGCAATTATTAGAAAATGGAAGACATACAAGACCACTGATAATCTCCCTCGATCTGGGGCTTCACGCAAGATCTCACCCTGTGGGGTCAAAATGATCACAAGAACGGTGAGCAAAAATCCCAGAACCACACGGAGGGACCTAGTGAATGACCTGCAGAGAGCTGGGACCAAAGTAACAAAGGCTACCATCAGTAACACACTACGCTGCCAGGGACTCAAATCCTGCAGTGCCAGACGTGTCCCCCTGCTGAAGCCAGGACACGTCCAGACCCGTCTGCGGTTTGCTAGAGAGCACTTGGATGATCCAGAAGAGGATTGGGAGAACATCATATGGTCAGATGAAACCAAAATAGAACTTTTTGGTAGAAACTCAACTTGTCGTGTTTGGAGGGGAAAGAATGCTGAGTTGGATCCAAAGAACACCATACCTACTGTAAAGCATGGGGGTGGAAACATCATGCTTTGGGGCTGTTTTTCTGCAAGGGGACCAGGATGACTGATCCGTGTAAAGGAAAGAATGAATGAGGCCATGTATCGTAAGATTTTGAGTGAAAACCTCCTTCCATCAGCAAGGGCATTGAAAATGAGACGTGGCTGGGTCTTTCAGCATGACAATGATCCCAAACACACCGCCCGGGCAACGAAGGAGTGGCTTCGTAAGAAGCATTTCAAGGTCCTGGAGTGGCCTAGCCAGTCTCCAGATCTCAACCCCATAGAAAATCTCTGGAGGGAGTTGAAAGTCCGTGTTGCCCAGCGTCAGCCCCAAAACATCACTGCTCTAGAGGAGATCTGCATGGAGGAATGGGCCAAAATACCAGCAACAGTGTGTGAAAACCTTGTGAAGACTTACAGAAAACGTTTGACCTCTGTCATTGCCAACAAAGGCTATATAACAAAGTATTGAGATTAACTTTTGTTATTGACCAAATACTTATTTTCCACCATAATTTGCAAATAAATTCTTTAAAAATCAGACAATGTGATTTTCTGGATTTTTTTTCCTCATTTTGTCTCTCATAGTTGAGGTATACCTATGATGAAAATTACAGGCCTCTCTGATCTTTTTAAGTGGGAGAACTTACACAATTGGTGGCTGACTAAATACTTTTTTGCCCCACTGTATACAGTATACTCTTACAGACTCAGTATATCGTGTTTTCTCTTTTATAAGTTGAATGTAATTAAACACAAGTTTCATAACACTAACAACAAGTGTTATGCCCCCATCCTAACCTGGATGGTCATGACTAACATATTCAGATCCCAAACACAAACAGGTGAAATGGAATTCATCAGCAGGAGAGCCAGACTCAGCCTCTGAGATCTTCCAGGAGGACCTCAGTGTAGTACCATTTGTCACCCCACCTTCACCCCACTAGGAGTCAGTTTTCCAGATTCCTTCCCTGTGAGGTGTTAAGGAAAAATCTTCTTGATGGATATTTTACAAATTCAAAATTTGTCTTATTGACAACCTTGACGTAATCTTCGATTCAACTACCATAATACCATGATCCCTTTAGCAAAGTTTACCTTGGCTCATGATCAAGAACCATTTGTCACAAGAACATTACCTGTTGAAGTGACAGAGTGTGTTAGGTTTGTGACATAATAAAGCTTTTTTTTTTTGGGAACTCAACAGATCTTCAGGCTCAGAGGGGGGATTGTTTCCTTCACCACTTGACACATTTGCTATAAGCACCGTGTTCAGGTCCCTGAGGAAAAATTTTCATTTTCCAATATTCTGATAGGCCTTATCTTATTATTCAGGTTTTCCACAGACTCAAACGCAGGTAATCAGCTAACCAAATCATGCATGTGTGCATCCTTTATATTCAGAAGGAAGTAAAGTGACTTATGAATCAGACACAGAAGTGACAAGATTTTTCTTTTTCTTTAAAGAGGCCATTCCATTAAAAACATTTTTTTCTGAGGTTTCTGTTGAATATTTTAGCTCCACAGGTGTTCTTACCTTCATAGTGGGTGTGAAAACAGGTCAGCAACTTCTCTTTCAGTTTTAATCTCTCAAACTACGCAGGTGGTGATAAGACCCGAGTTCTCCCGAGTCCAAACGGCCTGTATCTGTTTCATCACAACTCCTTTGTTCGTTAGTATTCATCAGCTCCCGCAGTTGAAACCACGCCTAGCATGTTGCTAGCTAAAAGCTGTAGCATAAGATGTAGCAAACCAAAAGAGCGAATGTCTGCTGTTGCCATGTGCAGTGGGGCAGGAAACAGTATACCTTCCTCTCATAGGCTAGTTTGTTAGCCAATCAGAGTCCAGCGAATTTGAATAATGAATATTAATGATCTGCTGCCCAAAGCCTGATAGAACCAGCTGAATTTTGACGCAGACAGATTAAAAACTCTGTCAATCAATGTTTCCTGACGTTTTTTAGGTAGAAAATGTTTCATATTACTGGTTAATACTTCAGAAATAACCACAAAGTCCTAAAATTTTTATGAAATGGCCTCTTTAAAAAAACTATGTTTAAAATTGTGATTTTCTTATTAAATCTGGTGTCAAAGTGAGTGAAGAAGTTAGGCAGAATTAATGTATCACCTGTGGGAGCTTCAGTTTGGAGTAATACAGATTTTCATGAGACTAACAAGCTAAATTCTAACAGCAGTGGAACCACAATCAAAATTAGTCGATGTTGTCGCAAAACAACTCAAGATTTTAAACATTCACAGAGGTTACCGCTATTATCTAAATCTTCACATCAGTGTCAGTTTTGTGATGCACAGTTGTTTCTGGAGAAAAAAAAATGAAACCGCTACAGTAGCTGTAGCGCTTCTGAATATGGTAGAAAACTGGTGGCAGTAAAACTGATGACAACAGAAATTTAGTTTGATATTGAAACTATTCGGAGTAGTCAGATTCCTGTTGGGGGTCTGGGGGGTTGTGCTGTGGTGAGCTCTTCCTATTCCCCTTTTTTTCTTTTGTTTTTGGTTTTGCTGTGTTTCTGTTTCAGGTAAGTCCTGGCTGCCTTCCATTGCCCCGCCCCCCAGAGAAGCCTGTGAGGACTCGTACCTGGAGACAATCTGTCTGTTATCATTCCTCTGCAAAAGTACTTAAGCCTTGCTGTGTTTGTATTCTAGTGCCAGACCGACTAGTCTCTTTAGGTGCAAACCCCCCCCCCCCCCCAAAAAAACTCAGAAAGTCACAAAAATTAACTCAAAAGCGCCGCTAGAAAAAAAAAAAAGCGCAGAAAGTCTGGAGGGCGGCCCGGAGGGCAGCCTGGAGGCCACGAGGAGAGACTCACAAAGTCTGGAGGCCGCGAGGAGGGGCTCAGAAAGTCTGGAGGGCAGCCCGGAGGGCAGCCTGGAGGCCACGAGGAGAGGCACAAAAAGTCTGGTGGATGGCCTGGAGGCCGCGAGGAGAGGCACCAAAAGTCTGGAGGACGGCCTGGAGGACGCGAGGAGAGACACAAAAGGTCTGGAGGACAGCCCGGAGGCCGCGATGACTGGCGCCGAAGGTCGAGGATGCGGCCTGAGCGCCGCGGAGCGTGGCGGCACAGCGCGCCTGGAGTGCGGCCTGGGAGCCGCGGAGCAAAGAGGCGCCTGGCGTCTGGAGGGCGGCCGCTACTGCTGACGGAAAGGCGGCCGCTGGTGCTGGATGGTGGAGGTCTGGGAGGTCTAGAAGGTCTGGGAGGTCTAGGAGGTCTAGGAGGTCTAGGAGGTCTGGGAGGTCTAGGAGGTCTGGGAGGTCTAGGATGGCTGGAGGCTGAGGCGATGGGCACTGGAACCGGTGGATCTGGAGCTGATGAGTCTGGAACTGGCGATGAAGTGTCTGGCACTGGCGATGAAGAGTCTGGCACTGGAGCTGAAGAGTCTGGCACTGGAGCTGAAGAGTCTGGCACTGGAGCTGAAGAGTCTGGCACTGGAGCTGAAGAGTCTGGCACTGGAGCTGAAGAGTCTGGCACTGGAGCTGATGAGTCTGGCACTGGAGCTGATGAGTCTGGCACTGGAGCTGATGAGTCTGGCACTGGAGCTGATGAGTCTGGCACTGGAGCTGATGAAGAGTCTGGCACAGGAGATGATGAGTCTGGCACTGGAGATGATGAGATTGGAGGACCGTCGCGGACGGCGACGTCCTCAGACCCTGGCGTTGGAGGACCGTCGCGGACGGCGACGTCCTCGGACACTGACGTTGGAGAACCGTCGCGGACGGCGACGTCCTCGGACACTGGCGTTGGAGGACCGTCCACCTGGACCTCCTCGGAGACTCGGAAGGTTGGAGGGGCGTCCACCTGGACCCCCTCGGAGACACAGAAGGATGGAGGAGCGTCCACCTGGACCCCCTCGGAGACACGGAAGGGTGGAGGGGCGTCCACCTGGACCCCCTCGGAGACACAGAAGGATGGAGGAGCGTCCACCTGGACCTCCTCGGAGACGCGGAAGGATGGAGGAGCGTCCACTTGGACCTCCTCGGAGACTCGGAAGGTTTGAGGGGCGTCCACCTGGACCCCCTCGGAGACACAGAAGGATGGAGGAGCGTCCACCTGGACCTCCTCGGAGACGCGGAAGGATGGAGGAGCGTCCACCTGGACCTCCTCGGAGACTCGGAAGGTTTGAGGGGCGTCCACCTGGACCCCCTCGGAGACACGGAAGGGTGGAGGACCCGAAGCTGAAGCCCCTCCACGGCGTCTGCGGCGGCGGGATCTACCGCTCGGCTGAGGTCTCAGGAGCTCAGGCTCGGTGAGACCGGCTGACAGGCACGGGGCTGGCTCAGCGGCACATGCGGGCAGGCACGGGGCCATAATTTGCAAATAAATTCTTTAAAAATCAGACAATGTGATTTTCTGGATTTTTTTTCCTCATTTTGTCTCTCATAGTTGAGGTATACCTATGATGAAAACTACAGGCCTCTCTGATCTTTTTAAGTTGGAGAACTTACACAATTGGTGGCTGACTAAATACTTTTTTGCCCCAATGTATGCTGAAGATTTAAGCCAATATTTGTCACCTTATGCTTGAATTAAAAGTTGATCATAGATATTCCGCCTTTTGTCATGTTATTTTAGCTGGATCAACCACAGCCAGGGGTTTGTTACTTGTGTGTGTGTGTGTGTGTGTGTGTGTGTGTGTGTGTGGGTTTGTATTTCTGACCTCCTGAGGACCCGTTTCCTGACTTTTACTATCTTTCTGGGGTCCGAGGGTTCTTGTGGGGTCCGAAGCCTGGTCCCCATGAGGGGGACTCCCCTTTTTAGGGTTAGGGGTTAGGTTTATAGGTATGGTGTGAATAGAGTTTTAGTTAGTCTTAGGGTTAGTTATAGATCAGTAATGGTTAAGGTTAGGAAAAGGGTTTGGGTTAGGTATAAATCTAGTTACTAAAATCAATGGAAGTCAATGGACGGTCCCCATAAGGATACCAAAACACACTTGTGTGTGTGTGTGTGTGTGTGTGTGTGTGTGGGTTTGTATTTCTGACCTCCTGAGGACCCGTTTCCTGACTTTTACTATCTTTCTGGGGTCCGAGGGTTCTTGTGGGGTCCGAAGCCTGGTCCCCATGAGGGGGACTCCCCTTTTTAGGGTTAGGGGTTAGGTTTATAGGTATGGTGTGAATAGAGTTTTAGTTAGTCTTAGGGTTAGTTATAGATCAGTAATGGTTAAGGTTAGGAAAAGGGTTTGGGTTAGGTATAAATCTAGTTACTAAAATCAATGGAAGTCAATGGACGGTCCCCATAAGGATAACAAAACACACTTGTGTGTGTGTGTGTGTGTGTGGGTTTGTATTTCTGACCTCCTGAGGACCCGTTTCCTGACTTTTACTATCTTTCTGGGGTCCGCGGGTTCTTGTGGGGTCCGAAGCCTGGTCCCCATGAGGGGGACTCCCCTTTTTAGGGTTAGGGGTTAGGTTTATAGGTATGGTGTGAATAGAGTTTTAGTTAGTCTTAGGGTTAGTTATAGATCAGTAATGGTTAAGGTTAGGAAAAGGGTTTGGGTTAGGTATAAATCTAGTTACTAAAATCAATGGAAGTCAATGGACGGTCCCCATAAGGAAAGAAGAGACAGTTGTGTGTGTGTGTGTGTGTGTGTGTGGGTTTGTATTTCTGACCTCCTGAGGACCCGTTTCCTGACTTTTACTATCTTTCTGGGGTCCGAGGGTTCTTGTGGGGTCCGAAGCCTGGTCCCCATGAGGGGGACTCCCCTTTTTAGGGTTAGGGGTTAGGTTTATAGGTATGGTGTGAATAGAGTTTT
Organism: Pachypanchax playfairii; assembly: GCA_006937955.1. Classification (NCBI taxonomy): domain Eukaryota; kingdom Metazoa; phylum Chordata; class Actinopteri; order Cyprinodontiformes; family Aplocheilidae; genus Pachypanchax; species Pachypanchax playfairii. The sequence goes on from SSNP01000031.1 coordinate 4,851,349, forward strand.
AGTTAGTCTTAGGGTTAGTTATAGATCAGTAATGGTTAAGGTTAGGAAAAGGGTTTGGGTTAGGTATAAATCTAGTTACTAAAATCAATGGAAGTCAATGGACGGTCCCCATAAGGATAACAAAACACACTTGTGTGTGTGTGTGTGTGTGTGTGTGGGAGTAATAGTACCGGCAAGAGTTTAAAGCTACTTTCACCCCTGCTTTACCAGACGTCTTTCCTGCAGACTGATACTTACTTTCATTACAAATGTTTTTATCTCATTCCAAACCCTTTTATGTATGAATGTGAAATGACTCAACACATCCAAATTTTCCAGTCTAGCAGGGTTTACTGTAGCCGTCATTGGGTGTCTGTTATCAGTCAATCCCTTCTAGTATTTTTAAATGGTTTGAACACAAGAAAGTGAAAGAAGCCCTAATCCGACTTTAAGAAAACATTCTGTCTGTCAATCTATCAACGCAGCTAGTCCAACCTGCTGACACTTCAAAAAACATGGTGTTTTATATCAAATATATTTTAAATAAGACATGCAATAATAATAATAATAAAAATAATAATAATAATAACAACACAAGTTGTTTTTCGGCTCTGATTTGCTCATGTTTTCAGCTTGAATGTCATTCAGTGGTGGAAAACAGAAACACTAAAGTTTCTAGAAGCTCTTGAGTAGATTTTGTACTTTTTTCTGCTGCTTTTATTTTGTCAACATCTGTTAGCAAAGAAATATTTTGAGTTTTTTTGGGGGGGGGGATTTGTCATTCTTAAATAGTTTGCTTTAAAGCTGACTGAAGGGAAGGAGTAATAAGGTACTTTTTCAATAGTAAAGTTTTACTCACCCTTCATTCTTCATGTTCGGTGCATTCAGAGTCTGATCAGCTCTCACAACGACAGCAGATACGTGTATTATGATATAATGATTGCTTCTAAGTTTAATTAAAATACATCTATTGGCTCATGAGTCAAAAACATAAGTGCCTTTATATTTTCTTCTGGCAGAGAGTAATAAATGTGAGATGACATGGTACATGACAGTACATTTAAATCTCAGAAACTAATCCAAATAAAATGAGTGTTCAACCTGTCAGTGGAAAGAAAATTAAAACAACTTTCATGGAGCATCTATTCCTTCTTCACATTATTTACTTAAATATTATAATGTATAGCCTTATTACTGTTAGTAATTATGTACTTGTTATGTTTTTGTTGTTATGGCTACATTTAGTTGTGTTCTTTTGCTGTTGGCTGATGTATCCATACTCTGGTTCAGTATTATATTCACACTGCCTTTGGCTTTGTGTTGGTTTCAGGAAGTAATTAAAATATGAAGGGTTGATCAGATATCTGATCAAGTTTACTATAAAATGAAATCAAGTTTTTTACTAAATAATACAAAATAGTTCAAAGCTGCTTTGGTCTCATCAATAACAATTATATGTTTGAAATTTCCTTTTGTTCCTGTGATTTTCAGATACGCAACATCAATAAAAGACCTGAGTTTCCATAAACAGAAAAGAATTGGTGACAACATCGAGCCCTGGCAGAGTCCAACACTTACTGGAAACAGGTCTGACTGCTTACCAGCAAGTCAAACATCCACACCAGCTGGACAAGGATCAAAGAACTTGAGGTTTCCCAAAACCCTAAACTCCTGAAAACCTACTACAGGACACCACAAGGGATACAGTGATAAACTTCCTTCAAGTAAAAAGAAAAAAACAAATATGTAAAGACTGCTCACGGAAACTCCCATGAAGCCTTAGTCATCTTTGTGAAAGTTAAAAACTGGTCCAGGGTTCCACGACCTGGACAAAACCACATTCCTTCCTCTGAATACGAGATTTGATTTTAGTTCTTGTTTTATGGCTTGTTTCTGAAGTTTTTTATTTAAAACAGTTAAAGTCCTTTTCAGATGATATGCTAATTTCCAAACAGCATAAATTATTCCTGTTTCAAAATAAATACCGTAAATTCCGGGCTATAATCTTTTTGTTTTTTCATGTCTGTGCCGCACCAAGACGATAAGCCGCGGGTTACTAACTGAGTGTGAAGATTCCTGCAGACTTCTTTTGTTCTTACACTGTTAATATGCAAATAAACCAATCGACAGCCTCAATGCAGAAAACTGGTTTAACTGCTTCGTTCTCACTCAATGACTTAGTTTTTAAGACAGTTTGATTCAGTTCTTTACGTGAACTGCTTGTTTTCGTTGTGGCATTTCAACTAGTTATACTTGTTCGGCTTTTTTACTTTTGATCGCAACAAATGTTAAAACAGATACAGTTTTCTTTTTTACTCTTGCAAAATTTACTGATGTTTTTTGTAAAGTAATGTAACGACTCTACTTTGATGTTTACTGCTTCACATTATCATGGTGTCTGTGCTGATGTCTGTGGGTGTGAGAGAGGGTGTTCAGGTAAATGCCTGGAGGTGGACGTGTGTGAGAGAGGAGGAAAAAAAAAGGTGGGAGATGCGATAGTGGTATATGGTTCGGTTTCAGCCTATAGGACCCGGTTTTGTTGAACAGAACAGCGGATTTCGGCAATCACCACAATGCAGCCGTTTATATGATGAGTGCAAATGATGACTGGAAATAAGGCCATGTCCACACATAGCCAGCTTTTTTTAATAAACGAATATTCTGCCCCCTTTGTCTAAAAAAAAAAAACTGAGCCCACATGCAACCCCAGATTGCGTATTTTGAAGCATGCCAAACCGTTGTGGCAGTAGTTCTCTAATCCTACCCACTCCTATCCATTCAGAATGACTTTCCGTTTCTTGGCATCACTTCCACAAAATAATCCACATGGCACATGGCTCGTTTGTTTGGACTAATAGTGAGACAGAACTGCCCCTAAGTGGAACTTTGGAGTATAAAGTTAACAAAACAAAGGAAAATGTAGACTGGTAGTCGTGTCAGAAAAAATATTCGGGCATATTTCTGCTGGACAATCGAGAGCGCTAACTCGGTTCTCAGGGGATCCATGTTGCTTCAAAGTATAAACACACGTTGCACACACATGATGACGTAATGTAACCTAAAACTCCGGTTACTTACGTACACACGCAAATGCTGAAGCCAGAGTATTCACAAACCTCCACTTTAGACGGAGTTTTTAAAAGTTTTTTTTTACCAAAAAAATGCTACATTTTCGTGTGGATGACAGGCATAAACGTTGGAGAATACATTTAGTTTAGACAGCTACCCGGCTATGTGTGGACATGGCCTTAAAGAGACCATTCCATTAAATACTGTTTTTCAGAGGTTTCTGTTGAATATTTTAGCTCCACAGGTGTTCTTACCTTCATAGTGAAAACAGGTCAACAACTTGTCTTTCAGCTTTTATCTCTCAAACTACGCAGGTGGTGATAAACCCAAGTTCGAACGGTCTGTACTTGTTTCGTCACAACTCCTTTGTTCGTTAGTATTTGGCTGCTCCCGCAGTTGAAACCACACCTAGCATGCTGCTGGCTAAAAGCTGTAAGCATAAGACGTAGCAAACAAGAAGAGAGAGCGTGCGCTGTTGCCATGCGCAGCGGGACAGGAAACAGTATACCTTATTCTCATAGGCTAGTTTGTTAGCCAATTTGAGTCCAGTTAAACTAGCTTTCAAACTTAGACTTAAAGCAATAGTTTCAATCTTTCAAATATGAGTTTGAAGAAACAGAGATTAGCTCTGACCAGACTGTAGAGCTAAAAGCTAGTGAGAGTGCGGCTAAGATGAAAGTGGATTACTGCTGCTTTAAAACAAAATGCCTGAGTAGTTTACACTAAAACTATTTGACATTGTAGTCAGTTTAGCATTATGTTGTTATTTATATAAATTATATGGTTATTTTTAAGCACAGGTAGCAGGAACAGCAGCTTTCTATTGCAATTCTGGTAGAGGCTGTTTCCTGCAGCAATTTCATAATCTCTATGCTGGAAAAACTTCACAAAGTAATGATCAAAAATTTCTGAAGTGACATTTTTTTCAAATATCCTAATCCACTTTGGCCTTTATCCCACTTAGATTACTTGGCTGTTTGCCAGACAAAACTGGTCACATGAGCCAGAACTATTCTTTGTTTCTCCAAGCTGTGGTTGTCTAAAGAGCTTTTAATAGCATTCAAGAACTTGTTCAGCTCTTTTCGCAGAAAGATACTTCAGAGGACTTGAAGTATCTTTTCATGAAAATGTACTTCATAGAATCTGAAGTTCAAGTTCATTTCAAGCTTGAAGAAAGTAAAAAAACTTTGTGAGTGTAAACAAAATAAACCCTAAACAATGATGTTCAAAAGTCCGTGTACGTCAGGGCCATTGGATTTTTGTTTCACAATTAAATTGCAGAAAAATGGAAAACCACTTGTATTTTGTTATCTGTTTCAAATTGGTTCACAAAAACATGGAAAACGCCCCCTATTCTATTTTTCATCTCTAAATAATAAAAACAAAAAAATGGAAAATGACTTTTTTACTGATTTTACCTAAATTGCGCTCAGATGGAAATTGAGAAACAAGAAACGACCCTCGTGCTTGTGTCGTCTGTAGGTGGGTTTCACGGCGCGTAATCGCCACGTCATCAAACCGGAAGTTGCTCGGTGGTAAACACTGCGATGGAGAAATGTCCGAAACCACAGAAAACTCCTCAAAATGTGTTAGATGCAAAGGCATACATCGAAAGACTTTTTCTGCAGGAAAAGAAAAAATTTAAGGTCGTACGAGTTGGCTCCTTCGTTTTGTATAACTGGAATGAATCTGTGTTCTGAAGAATGTACGCAGTGTGTTCTCTTCAGCAACAATATAATAATAACAGAACAAAGACATACACTGTCTTTGTTCTGTTTGTACTTTATAGTCAATTATTAATAATTTTAGGTATAGTCCAGACTGGTTGATATTTTTATTGACAGTGCATTTAAAAATATACTTAAGTCGAAATCAGCAACTGATGGGCACAGGTTCATCAGAGCACAAGAGACAAGTTCAGTCTTATCAATAGTACAATAACTATCATTATCTTTGCACATTAAGAAACCAACTGGCAGTATTCCATCCACACGTTACTGATCACACACTCAACATGAATCCTGATGTGGGCAATTTTCCTTGTTTCCAAGTCAACAGAAGCAAACTGGGAAGGCTAGAATTTTAACATGAGCCATTCTACAACCTTAAGTGACCTGAATATTAGAGCCAAGAAAAAGATCACCAGGAACTATGTTGTCCAAAAAGCCACAGTTTTCAGTTATGTATTTGTTACTTACTCTTCCTCTCCATGCATTTGAAATGTAACACTGTGCTTTGTGATGTCATACCAATCAAGAATTAAACTGTGTAACAGTCAATAATAACAACAAAAAAGCAGAGGGTAGAGTGTTCTAGCTGTGGACAGGAAGGATCTCCTGTAGACTCTGTGTTGGTTCTGAAGAAGCTTCTGACTGAAGACACTTGGTTGAGTTTTCAGTCATTTTCTAAGATGCTCATCAGCTCATTATTTTTGTAACTTCCATGTTTGTTCTTAACTGCTTTTCACATTATCAAAGTGCCGTTTCTTTGTCTTGATGAAGAATCCTGTTACTTCTAGTTTACGTGTTTGAAAGAACCTCTGTGTTCCATAACTTTCACTTGTTCCACCTGAAAGCACAATAAACTTATTTACACATTAGCTCTCATTGTGTATAAATGTGTATCTGTGTATTTTACAGTTATAGACACACAAAAATATTCACAAAAAAAACAACAGAAATATATTCTCCTGCAAAGTCACGACCTGTGAAGTAGTAAACTGACAGCTGGAGGATCACACACTGCGTGCGAATGAAAGTCATGGAGAATGAGTTTGGTGAATGGATTTTTTAGTGTGTGCACACACCGAGACATTGACTGTCATATTTTCTTCTGGCATTCAGAGAAATCACCCATCTGTTGTTCAGTCTCAGGTGGCAAATATGAGTGGCATTCATCCTGAAAGAATGTGATATGATCAGGTATTTCGCCAGCATCTGTGGGGTTGTATGAGTTTTTATTCTCCTCTCAGAGTAACGACTCTATGAGAAATCTGAAATGTAGGGAAAAGTACAAATGATCTTTAACAATTTAAAGCATTGAACAATACAATGAGATCTAAAATGAGACTTAACATCCAGCAAAAGCAAAAACAATATATAATAATAATGATAATAAGGTGGTGTATTAATTTTAAACATGCACAGTCTGCTAGAAACTGAAAGGAAATAACAGCTTTCACACTGAAAATGTGTATAAAGACAAAATAATATGCACCAAAACTGTCAGGGAGTTTGGATTTCCTGTTTTCATGAGTATTGTTCCAGGTATTTCCTGTGGTTTTATTTTGTAGGCCTTTCTTATTTCCTGTTTCCCTTATTGCTTGTGGTTTGCTTTATTTATCTTCAGTCATGAAATTTTGTGATTAGGGTAGTTTTTTTTTAATTTTCTGATTTGTTCCTGTGAGTTTTATTTTCAGTTTACTTTCATACTTCCTCAGTTTTCTTCCTGGTTTTTCACATGTTCATGCTGCCTGATTCCTCTTCCGCAGCTGTTCCCTCTCAGTAATCACCTCCTCTTTGCTTTATAAGTCTCCTTCTCATCAGCCATTTGTCAACTCACATGTTTTCTCCCACTTTCTGGGATTACTTTTTTCTCCTATGACATCTTTTATTTTCCTTCTTCATTAAAACATTTTATTTACTCAATCCTTAAGCCGCCTGCATCTACCTGCACTTGGATCTGACCTTAAGCCCTCAATAATGAAAAAAATACTCTTATTCCAGCACTAAGAAACACACAAAATTGAGAAGAAAAGAAATAATGTCATATCTTTACGTTTACGAAACCAGAAAAAGGAGATACTGAGACAAATCCTGCAAAGTCTTGAGTAAAAAGCAGATAAGATGGAAACATTTTTCACACTGTTCTTTGTCTTTTGGTGACAACTGATACTAACATAGCGTGACAGAAATGTTCAGAAAGATTGTTTGACATCTACCTTACCACGCCCACCAAGAGAGCAATGCAAGGATTGTCAGCGCTTTAGAAATTAGAATGTCAGTAAAACAAACGAGCAGGCAGAGGGAGGGAGTTTGAACAGGTGACACTCAGAGATGGAAAACCTCAGCAGACGTCAGACAAAGAGCTGCAACAACAAATAAATTCTAACATTATGATAGGTTTCTGCTTTTTGTTACTAAGTTGAACTCTCATTTACAGAGGCCCTTCCATTAAAAAAGTTTTTTCTGAGGTTTCTGTTGAATATTTTATCTCCACAGGTGTTCTTACCTTCATAGTGGGTGTGAAAACAGGTCAATAATTTCTCTTTCAGTTTTAATCTCTCAAACTACGCAGGTGGTGATAAAATCCGAGTTTTCCCGAGTCCAAACGGCCTGTATCTCTTTCATCACAACTCCTTTGTTCGTTAGTTTTCGGCAGCTCCCACAGTTGAAACCGCGCCTAGCATGCTGCTGGCTAAAAGCTGTAGCATAACGTAGCAAACAGGAAGACATGACATCAGACGTTGCCATGTGCAGCGGGGCAGGAAGCAGTATTCTTTGCTCTCATAGGCTAGTTTGTTAGCCAATCAGAGTCCAGCAAATTCGAACAATGAATATGAAGCAGCCGAAGCAAACTGACGGAAGGAGCCGGAACCACCCAAATTTTAACGCAGACAGATTAAAAGGTCTGTTAATAAGTGGTTCTTGACGTTTTTTAGATATAAAATGTTTCATACAGTATTACTGGTTAAAACTTAAGAAATAACCACAAAGTCCTGAAATGTCTATGAAATGGCCTCTTTAACGCTACCGGGACGCCATCATCGTCGACGATGCCAGGAAACTTTTTTTAAATCGAGAGAATCCAAGCTTTCAGACGGTAGTTCCGGCATCGCTCTAGCCCATTTACAAGGGATACAGTGTTGTGTCAAAGTCGGTTTTCCAATCAGAGCCTTTGTCTTTTGCGCATGACGCGCGGTTGTCAAATTTTTTTTTTATTATTCATTGACATTTAGTGTGGGTTTTTAATTTTCGCCTAATTTTTTTTGTATTTTTTATTCTAATACTCTTTATTTCAAGCAAAAGAGCCTCATTTACACAGCAGTTTCTGAAATTTCAATTCAAAATAAAAACAAGGTATAGGACATTATGGGGCATTGAAAGGTGGTGTTTTAGTAGCATTTAAACAAAAAAAAAGTAAAAAGTTTATTTCTCCAAAAAACCCTTGGTCCCCAGAGGGTTAAAAACTCAGGACAGTATGAACAAATATTCAATAGTCAATAGTTGTCTTCTGTTCTCTAGTGTGGATCAAAGTACTATCTTTTTCATGTATTAGGCTTTAATTATGCAGTTTACGACTTTGACTTCAGAATTGAAGGTCAGTCAAATACATTTATGCATGAGCTAGCTTAATTGGTAATCATAATAAGTTTATTCAGTGTTCCTTTTAATTGTTTTTAGTGACGTAGCCTTGTCTTTTAGAAGTCGGTTGATTGATCATGACATCTCATTCAGTGCCAGCCATTTTCAGATTTCATATCCCCCTCAGTTCCAGAGATATTGAGCATTTTTAACTACTTTTTGAAGGCCCACAGAATATTTTGTCCGATGGCAATTGTGAAAACAATCTCAGAAAGAATAAACTCTCTTCTTTCAACAGCAAAAAAAAAAAATAGTTTCTACCTCTTTCTGTTCTAATCTGCAGTAGAAAAGAGTAACTCTCGTCAAAATTCACCTGTCTTAAAACAAAAAGTGGAGAAAACGGGCTTTTTGTCGGAAGAGACATGTCAGGCAGAAAAGTGTCTTTGACACTAATAAACAGTGTTTTAGTGCCCCCTCCTGGTTGATCCAGACAGAACTATGTCATCTGACGACTCGGGGGTCTGCTTCACTAAAATTACGTGACTTGGGCCCCTCTGCTAAAATGGAGGTCTCTGACTGAGATGAAATATGCGGTGAATGAGGCGGTGATTGTCGTCATTTCTCTTATGTGACTGCGACACAGATGTAATTTTACCGCTTTGCGTCCCTCGTTACGCCGAGAGGCTTCCCAAAACCCCCTCTACTTTTTATGGGTTAACTTCTACATGATCACACGTAGTTTCACTGCTACACACAGGTAAGAACAACTTGTACTTCCTTTAGAGGCATGATATTTACTGACAAGGTGCGTGCAACTGTTCACTAACCCTCCCCCATTAAAAAAAGCAAGAGATGTCAAGACATCAGTGTTGGAGGCTAATACAGGCATGAGGAATTTTATATACGGGGTTCTCCCTCCTTAACTCAGTCACATGGAAACCTAGTATACAGGTCTTTGGACTGTGGGAAGAAATCAAAGAACCAGGAAAAAAATCTTTCCCTGCGCTAGGAGAGCTTACAGACATCATAGACACTTAAGCTGAAATTGTAGAACAGAACTGTCTTACTTTTAAGTATCAGTTCTAACAATTGCACATTTATGTTGCCTAACAGCAGGAAGAATGAATTATGACATAGAAATCAAGTCTAGCTCATGTTTGTGTGTAAATCTCTTACCACACCCATCATCAGCCTTTGTCTAGCTGTCATCTTGGTATTTCTCAAGCTTCTTGTTTTTCCTTTACTTGATGTTAATAATACTTGGGTTCACTATCTCTATAACTACTTCCTCCTTCTGCAATTCCCAATAAGTTCTACCGGTATGCAAGTGGTTATTGTGGGCGGCGTGGCTCAGGCGGTAGAGCAGGTCATCTGGCAACTGGAAGGTCACTGGTTCGATTCCCTGCTCTGCCCAGATGTTGCCTGGCCGTTGTGTCCTTGGGCAAGACACTTAACCCACCTTGCCTGTTTGGTGGTGGCCGGAGGGTCCGGCGGCGCCAGTGTCTGGCAGCCTCGCCTCTGTCAGTGTGTGTCCCAGGACAGCTGTGGCTACAAATGTGTGTAGTTCATCATCACCAAACGTGTGAGTGTGTGTGTGAATGGGTGAATGACAAAACTGTAGTGTGAATCGCTTTGGGGGTCGTAGGACCTGAGTAAAGTGCTATACAAGTACACGCCATTTACCATTTACCATTGTCCTCAGCCACTTCCTCAGTCATGTTTCCTCCTTTAGCCTGGCGGTGAGTTTAATGGCTGGCAGGAGGCTAATGACAGTTCATACTTACCCTACTAGGTTAATAACAAAGGTTATTACAAATAGCAAGTAAAAGGTCTTAAACAAATGTGCTGTTGTCTTTGTATTTAACCTCCTAGAATGACGGTCAGGTGAAACATGGATTGGATTTTTTTCTCACCAAGTTTTCACTATTCAGTTGACACTTCAAGACCAGGACAAGGTATTTATTTGTGGCTGACTTCCTTGCAGTTTTTTTTATGGCTGTTACTTGCCAAAGGGAGTCAAAGGCATTTGTAGCCACTGCATATCCTGGTGAGGTGAATCAGAGAGTAATTCTTTTGTTTATTCTATGTTTACATGTACAAGGATTTTTAAATCTTTCTTTCCTACATTATTTGCACAAATATCTTTCAAAAATTCCACTGCAACCTAACAAATTCAACAGAATCTAATAGTGCGGTAATGTTTCTCACACTAAAAGCATTGCCATTGGCATCTATGCTCAATAGGATTTAGAATTCAGTCAGTCATTTTCTGTATTTGATAGTTTTCGGGTGGTCATTGGATCAGAGGCAGGGTTACACCTTGGACAGGTTGCCACATTTAATCAGACAACCATTCACATGCACACTCACACCTTGGGACAATTTAGAGTCATTAACCAGTTAACCAATATGTTTTGAGTCTATGGAAGGATGTTGGAGTCCCCTGAGAAAACCCACATGCATAAGGAAAACATGCAAAGTCCATGCAGAAAGGTCCTGGCCTTGTTTTGAACCCAGGACCTTCTCGCTGCAAGGACCCTAAATTTTGCTAACCCTATCTTGAGTTTCAAGATCCATAAACATACCACATTTTTCACATGTAAACCTCACCAAGTCAGTCTAAAAGATTGTCTCTCATTTAAAAAATGAGGCATTAAATACATTTAAAATAAAAAAGCTAATTTTGATTTATGTATATCAAATAACTATTTCTATACAGATACAATACAAAAGCAATTTAACTGAAGGATTTAGTCTTACTTGGCATTGCTTTTGTGATCTACAGTAAATCTGTACAATAAGCAAGCTTTAAAGATCATTTAAAGGTGCAGCCATTCTTAACCCTTATCTGTCATCTTTCATTTGAACTTGAGAAACCAGCTCAACACGTTCGACAACATTTGTACCTTTGACATTTTTTCCATTTCAATGCACAGATGGAGAAACACTGGTAGTCAAAACAAAAGGAATTTCAAGTAAAAATAACATGTCCAAAGCTTTGGATAAGTGAAAATTTTGAAAAAAAGGAGGATGGTGGTCAGTCACAGGACAACACATGGGGATAAACAAGAGACAACTATACACATCATATGTTTCAAGCACATTCATGTTCTAGTGATGTATTTGGCCAGTCCAATGAATTCTTACTTGACCTTGTTGCCCACACCTTTTTATACCAGAAGACAGAAGCAGGAATGAGGAGATTATGTGTTTATCTCAGCTGATCTTATCGTTGTAATATTTAACAATGTTGCAATCCCATGTTTTTTGATATAGTCAATTTCTAGTCTACATGTATTTGTCTGTTGTTTGCTGAATGCATGCATTGTTTATGTTTCTGAGGACTTGGTCATGTGTTTTGTTTCTGTTTATTGTTGTCAATCATTAGTACACCTGGTTGAATTTTCTCTTTGTTTTCAGTTTTTGTTTTATTAACCATCATCTCCTGATGCCTTTTGTTATTTGAACATCTACGAAGCTTATTTTTTTTCTAGTTATGATGTCTTATTCTTATGTTTTTCTTCATCACGTTTACTTATGGTTTATTCTTTTGCAGAGTTTATGATTGGGTAGTGTATAATACCTCATTACCTTTCAAACTATATGAAAATCATACATCTACAGTCATAATGCAGTTCATAAAATGAGAGTACAATAAAAATGAGAATCCCGTGAATATCAGATACAACATAACAACATAGATCTCTTCTGGATCTCTCTAGCTGAGCTGTTGCAAAAGGAAAAAGAAGAAATTTGTACATCTTCTGATTTGAACAAGTGGTCTGCTTTACACCCTACAGATTGACTTCTTTACCATGTATAGGTCATAACTTCCTGCAAAGGATTTAACTCCTTGAATAAGATTTGAACTCAGTTCACATCTGGTTTCTTGTAAACTGGGCTGTCACTCCTAACAACTGCTCTGTCACACTGCCAGCATAAAACACAACAACAGAATCTGGTTTCCAACAGGAGACAAGCATCTTTTCTCACCTCTAGTCTTGCATAACAAGAAAACAATCCTCATTTTTAATGGACAAGAACATCCATCTCAAAGAAGTGATAATATCTCGTGAGATTTCACCTGATAGCCAAAGACGACTTTAGCCTAGGAGTTATGTTGAGGTCATACCCCTACACACTTTGCCCTTTCTAGTAGTTCCACTGTGCCACCTTTTTCTTAACACTAGCAACCCTAAACGTTATGAAGATTTTCATGAAATTCCAAATACTACATATATGGCCTGTGGCCATATCTGATGTCCGAATACAAGTACTATCTGTTGCCTGGACATGAAAACACAACTCTAAATAAAATCTGTAGCAAGCAACATCCATACACTTAGTTACTGTTAATGTTTAGAGTGTATACTGTAGTATGTGTCTAAAATCAAGAAAACCATTTGAAACCAAAGGTTTTAATAAAAAAAACATGCATTCACAGCAAGCCTTTAAGACAAACACACAGCAAACCAGAACACAAATAGAACATAATTCAATAAATAGTTCTTAACAGTCACTATGATTTTCCTCCTGTGCCAGACAGTTCTTTTTTCCTTTCGAGGTAGGTCTATTTGTAAAGCCACCATAAATTCTTAGTTGTGTAGACTTTGGCTCCACTCCTTTTTTTTCTATTTTCCTCAAGCGCTTGTTGACATTGGTTGGTGAGTCTGGTGAGTCGGGTATGGTGCCACTTTGGTGAAGTGTAATGCATTGAACTTTTTTCATCATTGCTCTCCTCGTTGCTCACAAAATTTGCATCTGCACCTTTTAAGTATTTTAAATCCTCTTTGTCAAGAACCTCCTCACCAACTTTGATCCGCTTCCTAAAAAGCTGTGGAACAAGCAAAGCCATGGTCCTTTTAGGTAAAAATTGAAAATTTTAGAGGTAATGTGTATTAATAATTGGTGGTTTGCACACTTATACAATGGAAACACTTCATTCTGATTGAGATTCCGAACAATGATCAGATTAAAGACATTTTTTTTACATGCAAACGCGGCTAGTCTGAATTAAATCATGATCTGAATGAGTGTAAGTAATCTGAATGGCAAATTTCCATGATGAATTTTTATTCTGATCAGGCTTTTAACACAATTAATTGTGTCAGTAGCTGCATTTACATGTGCAAAATATCTTCAATCTGATCATTGTTTGGATTAAAATTTGACCATGTACATGGACCCTGAAAACATCTTTGTGATTATGACATGGCCTCAGCCCGGATTTGACCTTCTTGCTGCAAGGCAACAGCTCTCCCAACTGCGCCACGGTGCAGCGCTGAGTAACTCTTTTATTAAAATATCTAAAGATGGTTTTCAGCCTTAATAAAATTCAACATATTTTCTTAAAACCCAGTAATAAGACCTCCCTGATCTTTCCCTCCATTACTGTGAAAAGTGGCGACAGAAGTTCAAAATTGACAATTGGCTGAAACCCACTTGTCTTGTGTGTGTTTTGTTTCAATTTTCTCATCCTGTAATTTTCACCTTTAGCATTTTGTCTTTGTCTTGGAATTTTTGCAACACTCTGTAAACTTTTTATCTACTTCTTGTTCTTTTGTTCTTTCTTTTCTGGTGGTAATTCCCCAGCTAAGTAACTAGTTAATTTAATTAACCAAAGTACAGAACGCATTAGCAACTTCTGATTCCCACACATTTTTTTCTGTTGTGAGCATTATTTGATTGGCTTCTCAGCTTGTCCAACCTTGTCCGGAACCAGAGCTCCTGAATCCTATAATCAAATTGGGCCCTTCAACTATTAGCCAGAGGAACTTTGGTCTTATACCAACAAAAACTTCCTTAGGCAGGACTCCAACCACTTGGTCTGAGATGTCTTCAGAGCATCTTTGGGTTTCATCTTGGGATTGTCCAGGTCCACAATTCCACCCACTGCTACACGGCTTCAATTTGTGTGGCTATTTCAAAGGCCCAATTTAATAATTAAGCTTCATCCCAGCTCTAAACTCACCTCCTATCCACTCATCCTAAAATATTGACTTCCCAACTTATCTGTCCATTATATAGATGAGTCAACAATTACTCAATTCAAAATGAAACTCCCATAGGTTTGAATTCATATTCTTTGCCTTTGCAGTTATTCACTTAGTCAAATCTGCTGATTAGTTAAGTATGATCATTATCTATTGATCACTCTGTTTTATCCTGACTTTTGCTTCATTACATTTTTTGTTTGCTTTTTTCATTAATAATTAATAATAATTTTGATTGGCCACCTCATTACATTTTTATGTGTGGTATTGAACATAAGTGCAAACACGTCAAATACCGTTACAATTGTCAAAATATTTTCTTTCAATGTTATCTTAATTGTAGTAACTGCTTTTCTCAAGTCATTGCCTGTAAATTCCATCTGCTTGGTACTTGCTTCCTGCCTCCGTTGTCTTGAGACATATACATTAATTCTGTCATTGTTTCAGTATTTCTATATTAAAAACTCAACCAAGTGCCTCAAATACCTGATTGCATAATACTTTGGGTTTATATATATATATGTTTTGTGCCAATCAAAATATCCAACACCCAGCTCTTTGTTCTACACAAATATTTGAACTTTGACTGAAAGCATTGGATGCAAATGAGTCATTCAAATCTCTACAAAGTGATATTACCAAGAACTTAAGACTGTATGGCTCCTACAGTGCCACATTACTTATATGGCTAAAGCAGGACTGTAGAACATTTCTAAGAAAACAAGTTTGACCTGATGATGTCTAAGAAAGAACACATTTTTTACCACTTTAAGAATGTGGCATCACATCCTACATGGACTGTACAAACTTTAGAATCTTTACAAATGCCTGGGCAACAAAGGGATCAGGACAAACATTTGAACCAACCATTTTTCCGAGAAGCTAAAGCTGAACATCACCTTTGTGGGTGGAGTTTAGCACGAGAACATTAGGTTTTTAAGGCTTGAGATTTCACGATTCATATCAATTTCAAAGATGGCTCTCCAAAAACTTACATCCGTCTTTGCCGTGATCATTGTTCTGATTACCAAAGGTAAGAAATTAAAAGTAATATTTTCTCACATTTCTAACATGTTTTTTAAAATTATTATTATTTAATTTACACTTGTGTTAATTTTTACTATATTCTATGATTAATGCAAAATTTGATCTTTGACAACTGGTGTACTGATGGAAATAAGCACATTTGAAAACATGCGTTGCTAGTGAAAATATTTATGAATTGAAACAAGTCTTATGTCTAAACCTTTTCTAATAATTTGTACATATTTTAGCAAGACTTTTGACCTAGATGAACTGTTATATAATATAAGGTAATTTTGGGTATCAACCTGAAAACACTGAAAATAGGCTCTGAATTGGGAGTCCAACTATAAACACACACCTGCAGTCATTTTTTGCACATTATAACCAACTACATATAGAAGTTTTCATGTATATAAAGATTTGAATATTTAATATATGTATATGGTATATAATATATGCCAACATTTTCCAAGGTGACCTTTATTTTCTATAAATTGTGATCTATTATCTAACCATTACTCCAGACAAAAATTGCAATGCAGGCCAAAAGGTCATTAAATTAAATGACTTAGCATATATTTGATCGGTGCCTCTCATTTAGAGGATTGCTGTACACAGTGTAAAATGTTGCAAAGACAAAAATGTAAAATGCGAGAAAAAGTAACCTACATGTGGTCCTTACATTGCAATAAATTGTAACACTGAAACACTTGCTTAAAAAAACCAACAACAAAAATCCTTTAAGCTTGTTTGCCAGGCTGTGAATAAAATTCAACATAAGAGGAAGCGGATTTCTTCAGAACTCCTACCTGTGTTAAAAAAAGCTCCAAACTGAAAGTCTTTGTACTGCTCTATGTTGACATAAATGGTTTAACACATCTTTATGTTTTATTTTTCAGACTGTGTTTCAAAGCAGCCTGGTAGGTACCAACAGCCAATGAATCAAGAACTTCAAGTTTATTTAGTATTATTTGACTCACCTGGTTGCACAATAAGTGGGAGGGCAGTTCAGTATACAGTACAGACCAAAATGTTTGGTACTGTACTGTATTTGTCTCTGCCAAAGTCATGTATATTTTTATCTGTAAATTTGTTAGTTTAAACTTCAAACAGTTGTTTGATTATTTTTTTAGTCTATGTTGTTCTTACACCAAACATATAAGTTTCTCCTTTTTTAGCTTTTGTTTCTTCTTTCATGACAGGATGTGGAAATGCACCACTTATGACCCGAATCATCGGGGGTCAGGTATCAGCACTTGGAAGTTGGCCATGGCAGGTACTTTTAAAGTCGGATAATTTCCCCTTCTGTGGAGGATCACTGATCACCGACGAATGGGTTCTGACTGCTGCTCACTGCTTTTCAAGGTGAGGAGTCATGGTGGTTAGGCTTAGTTTTCATTTAAACATTTCTGTTGGCTGTTAAATTTATCCTTGTGAATGGAGGACTGCACCTATCAAAAGTTTGGACACTTACCATTCATTCATATAACTATTGGGAAAAAACGCTGAACTCATAAAACAGCTTTCTCAAAGAACAAGAGGGTTTGTAAGTTGATGTAATGTTTGTGTAATGGTGGAACTCAAAGGACGGATGACGGACAATAAGCTCTTTAGGTGTATCAAAGAATGTGGTGACAATAACGAGCAAACAGCAGACAGACTTTTGCAAGTAGCAGCCAAACACCACCTGAAGGACAGAAAGGTGAGGGGGGAAAAAAAAAAGCAAGGCTGCCGCTATGATGCAAGTTTTAATGCAAGAATACAATGAGAATCCAAAGGAATATCAGATATAGCATGGTATACCAACAGGAATCTCCTCTGGTTCTCTTTAGCTGAGCTGTAGCAAAAAAGAAAGGTGAGGGAGTGAGTGAGCTGACACAAACCCAGTCACAGAAACTAAAACCAGACTTCAGAATCTAAATAATAAAACTACACAGATAAAAACAGCTGGTGAGAAAAACTCAGAACGCAGACAGATGACAGGAGGAGGGATGATATATGACAGCTGAGCATCAATTTGATACAAAACCTATGCCAGCACAAACAGTTTGTTTCTATGCAAAATACAAATCTTAAAGGAACTTAAGGCAGCTTTACAAAATCTGACTCAGTGCTGCCGCGACAGGCGCTGTGGCTAACTGCAGCCACCAGCCAAGCCGGCACGGGAGCGCGCACAGACACTTTGCAGACTGTTCGTCTTCACAGCACTGCACCGGGGAGGCTAACATACTTCACGTCAGGTCTCTCCACTCTGTTATTTGATTTGATCTCATCATTTTCATACTGTATCAGGCTCTAAACACGACCTATAATGTTTTCTCACCTGGTCACAAGGAAATGAGCCATGTCAGCATCCGTTTTCACTCCCAAATGCAGCTGAAGTTCCCTCCATGAACCGAACGCATATCCAATATTTATGCGGGTGCCTGCCCGGCTTCGGTCATGTTTTTTTTTAGACTCACGAGATGCCGCTGATAAAGTCTTTTTTTTCTTCGTGGTGCCACTTTTTTGGGGGGTGAGAGTGGATGCAGGTCGTTTGCTGGCTGCAGAAACATCCATAAGTATACCTTCAGTGTTTGAATCCAAGTCCACGGCGGCCATGTTCTTCCTGTTCAAGAGCTGTCGGCAATGCGCATGCAGCGTCTATTTACGTCACATCCCTACAACTGCGCGGGAAATTCGGACGTCGAACTGCAGCGCATTATGTGGCACACAGCGTTTCCAAGGCAACAGACATATATGCGGATGGCCTCGTTATTTTGGGTTTTTAATGCTTCATGACCCATTAGCATTGAATAAACTGGAAATGCATGTGTAGTTTTTCACAAATCTTGCCTTAAGTCCCTTTAAAATAAGTACTTTAATTTGAAATACCTGCTACATGCTAGAGATGGACAACTGTATCAATTGTCTTCACAAGTTCCTCAATTTCAGCTTTAAGACTGAAGCTAAAAGCTAAAACTGTAGGCTGAATATGTTCATTCTTAAGGGGCCTTTTTATAGTAGTAACATATTTTCACAAAGCTGTACATTTTAGAAAATTTTGCAATGATGAGATGTTACAAATTGAAGTTAAATGACTCTTGTGTTTTTCTCATTGTAATGGTATAAAAACAAAAAGCAAATCTTGAATTTAAATTGAACTTTTACACATTCACATCCATATATTTATATAAAATGTCAACACCTCTGAACAAAACATGTAGTCAAAACTTTTTTTGACACATTAAGTAATCATTGTGTAATATTACTGATACTAAGTGTAAAATCAAATTAAGATAAATAACTAAAAACTGATTTTTGTTTCTCAAAGCACTAACAACAATCTGACAGTCCATCTGGGTGTGCACGACCTGTCGAATTCCAACCCCAATGAAGTGATTCAAACTGTTGAACACATCATCTGCCATCCTGATTATAACAATATACCCTATAATAATGACGTCTGTCTTCTGAAGCTCTCATCCTCTGTCAATTTCACAAATTACATCCAGCCAGTCTGCTTAGCCTCAGGAGAAAGCACCTTCTATGATGACGTTGATGTCTGGGTCACTGGTTTTGGTGTGACTGGTAAGTTTGATTATAATGACTCACTTTAACAACACTGATTCTGGGTTTGCTACAAAGTTCTATATTTTTTCATCAATCAGACTCTGGATCAGCGTCTGATGCGCTGCGGGAGGTCAGTGTACCGATTGTGGGGAACAACAAGTGCTCGTGCTACTCTGGAAACTTTGCACAAATCACAGGGAACATGATGTGTGCTGGACTCGATGCAGGAGGAAAGGACTCCTGTCAGGTGATTGTCACTTTGCTTGTTTGTGAATTGTCTTACCTTTTGTAGCACCATTTTCTGATGTATTTGTCCACCTTTTTTAGCCTAATCCATATGAAATTAGGAGTGTGACGAAATCTCTATGGCGATATATCGCGATATTTTGCGTCACGATCAATTCTCGATATGCCCCCGCCAAGAAACAATAGTTTTATTTCACATACGGCCGCTATAAACACTCATTTCAGTGTTAATTGCCTGTTGAGCAATTCATTGTATGTCCGCCAGGGGGCGCTCCTCACGGGAGCGGTGGTGAAGTGGGCGGAAGTCAGATACAGAGACAGGCGGACACAACACGGTGGGAGAGATAATGGCAGAATCAAGAGAGAAACAGAAGTTAAGGGATGCACATGAACCGGTGTGGATACATTTTGGATTTACAGCAATGACGATGGAACAAAACTGGAGAAGGACTTTGTCATATGCAAGAACTGTCAAACAAAAGCCCAGTACACCGGAAACACTACAAGTACTGATCACCTGTATCTCATACTCTGCAGCCAGCTGTACTAGCGATATTTTCCTCAGTATGACCCGCCATACTCTGCTTCTGATTGGCTCATCAGTCCTCATGCTTAAAGTTGACCAATCTAATCAGTGAAAACAGAGAGTACCAGCCAATTATAGGAAGAGGAGGGTGGGTCGTGGCTTCACCATTCTTGAGGAAAAAGTGGGCAATCTGGCTCACAGATATTACTGAACGGTGCGCATCAAGGGGGGTTTAGAAGTGGGTATACGCGATGCTGACTGAAAAATAAGTAGGTATATGTCGTATACCAGTGTATACCCTGGACTACACCACTGTCTTGGAGCATAAACAAAAATAAGGGAAGCTGGTAGAATATATGATGAGCATATTTTAATATAAAATTCCCTTCAGATGAGAACTAAAAGCAACAGAGAAAGTATTGTGTTTCTTGTTTTTTTCCCCATTACAGGGAGACTCAGGAGGACCAATGGTAATAAGCAATGGTGTTTCATGGATCCAGGCTGGAGTTGTGAGTTTTGGTTATGGCTGTGGCCTCCCAATGAAACCTGGTGTCTACGCTCGAGTGTCTGAGTACCAGACCTGGATCACTGACACCGTCACGGGCATGAAACCAGGATTTATAACCTACACTTCCCCAGGCTTCAACAATGACATGTTTTACGTCTGTTCTACCGTCAGCCCCAGCCCCACCACTGAGGATGGTATCTTCAATAGTGGAGAAAACCTGAGTCACTTCACTCACCTGATCACTCTCTCTGCTCTTGGTCTGTTTCTCCACATCTTTGTTGACAGTGGAAAAATGTAAACATTACAAAGTAACAGAACAAAGTAATGTTACAAAGTACCCTTTTCTTACTTGAGTAATCTGCTTTTATTGAGCTTTACTTCAGATGAAAAACATATTTACTTAATTACCTTACTAATTAAAATCTTTTCTATTTTAACACAGTTATGATTTCGCAGTGTTAAAAATTGTATTGGAACATTGAAAATGTTTGAAAATGTTTTCTTTCTTCAGAGTTATTACTTAGTTTTGATTACTGTTGGTATTTTGACAATTATTTCATTATTACAATCACGATCAGGAATTAATTAGAATATAAATCTTATAACTAAAGCCTAACATTTGTGATGCCCATTACCAATAAAACCTTACTCAAAAATTTGATATAACCAAATATTAAAACCAAAGGGAGAATGCTTTTGGCAGGTTTGTTAATATATGAAGCACTTTAGATCAAATATTTTCAATTCCTTATGTAAGTGGGACTTTTGGCCGTGATTAAACATGAATAATTAATATTCTTTCAAAATGTGATTGTTTTATTTTTTACATTCAAAATGAAACAAACAAGGGTGAAAAATGTTCTTCTTTTTAGGGGAACCATAAAACATTACAGCAATGTTTACCCAAGCTGAGGATATCTTGCATGTAGTGAATTGAAGGGTAACATCTAAAAATTTTACGTTATGTGATACATTACATGGAAAACACATTTTTCCCAATGTTTAGTTTTTTTTGTTTTTTTTTTTGGGGGGGGGGGGGGGGGTAGAATCCAGATTTAGTACAACAAGGGTTCATATTAATCAGGCCTCCAATGAGTTCTCAAAAACAGAAATGTTAAAGAATCATATAGACATGAATTTTAACACTAGGATCCCTAAAATGTTATTTTCTCCTGACTCACCCAACTTGAATTAGATTGGAAAATGTAAATCCGCTAAGCATTCATTTACAGAAGACAATAGAGTTATCCTTGCAAGGGGGGAAGTGGGTTGTTTTACAACAGTTCACCATATGAAGCTTTGGATAAACTGGTTCTTATTCTGTTTGTGTTAAGGTGGAACTCAAAGGTGTTAAGTACAGATGACAGTATACTCTATAAACTGTTAAATACAAAGAGCAAACAGCAAGCAGACTATTAACACGTAGCAACAGAACTGCAACCTGAGATGATGTTATAGTCAGAACACTTGGGAGATGGGTCTGTTAACCGGGCAGTCAGAGTCAGTGGAGGCACCAAGGGAAAAGGAGAAAGAACAAGGTCGGGTGCAGTCTAATGTTCGAATCACAAAATGGGCAGAACAGGCAGACAAAAAACAGTGATCAGTGATCATCTGTTGACTGTACAACACTAATTTTATGGAAAAATATGTTTTTGTACAGTTTTGGGGAATTTTCTGATAAAATATTCAGGCAATATTTTCAGTTAGCAGTCAACCTGATGATAATGATGTCACATGATCACTGTAGTACAGTCTGCTGTTGATGTAATGGCTGATTTCTAGTCTGAAAACTTTCGTGTACCAGTGATCAAAGAGAAAATGTTCTGTAATCTGTTTTCACCTGACTGTCTGAAATCTGATTGATTTGTGCTGATGTCTGCATCTGGACATGTTTCACTCATAGCGGCATTGCAAGTCGCAATCCAAAATAATTTTCCTATAAGTGTTTACAAAAAAAAAAATCCTTTGCGAGTTTGATCCATCACACTGACTCTGCCTTCTCGCAGCGTCTTGTCAGCTGTGACACGGCACGGTTTCACTTAGGTACAATGTTCTGTAGCTTTTCCACATGTGATGGAACAAGATAAACTGTTCTGTTGAATAGGTTGCTTTTAATAGCCAACAAAAATGTTTCTGTAGACTGAAACTGAGCCACAACTACCACCATCACATCTCCCACTGTCTTTTTTCCTTTTGTCATACACGCTCACCCCCATCTGGCATTTACCTGAACACTTCTCTCACCCCCAGACATCAGTGCCAACACCATCAGCTACAAACATAATGTACAACAGTAAACAGAACATCAAAGCAGGTTCTCTACAAACAAAGTCGCTATAGTACTTTACAAAAAACATATGTGATTTATCACCAGCAAAAAAACAGCAGTAAACAGATTAACAGGTGATCTGCTTGATGTTAATATCTGTGGCGACCTGTGCTGAAGGAAAACAGCAAGTTGGTGGTAAAATGAATTGAGAAATGACCCAATGAAAATACTGTAGCAGTTTGCACCAACAGTTCAAGTGTAATAGACTATCAAAAAGACTGAAAACAGAACAAACTAAATGAACAGGGAGTAAGAAAGGCGCAATTAAACTTTTTTTTTATTGAGACAGTCCAGTCGGTTTCTTTGCATATCAAAAGCATAAGAACAAAAGACATCCACAGGCATCTTTATTGACACTCAGTGCACCTGGGAATTGATTTAAAAAATGTTTATAGTGTTTTGGGATTCTAGTGTTAACAACATTACATACAGTTGGGGGAAATAATTATTTGTTTAACAGTCTCAGAACAGTATCATTTTAACGGTGGGTTTATTTTAACAGTGACACATAGCACATCAAAAGGCAAATTGAAAAAATAACTTTAAATAAAAGACAGTTTCACAGCCATTCAAAGGAGGCATAGGGGTATCACTGATTATTTTGTCTTAAAAACAACTAATCTGGATCTCCTAACCAAAGACCAGGGGTCTCATTTATAAAACTTTGCATAGAATCCTTACTAAAACCGTACTTAAGCTCAGCAAAAAAAATCTACTTACACCAAGTAAGTTTGGGACCTATAAATCATGGCGTATATCACAGGAGCAGGCTCAGGTAATAATAATACTTGCTGTGCTTGGTTGAAGCTCCCCAATTGTGCCACCAATTTGAGCCATCATATTTTGCAGAATCTGAGCAAAATCTTTGCCAGTTGCTTTAAGTTTCAAGTTTATTTATTTTGAAAGCACCAGTTCATGACAAAGTCATTTCAAGGAACCAGCCGATTGGGCTGAATTGTTAGTTCAGCACAATCCCCCATCCTGAGCAAGTACGATTGGCGACAGTGGAAAGGAACAACTCCCTTTTAACAGGAAGAAACATCTAGCAGAACCTGGCTCAGGATGGGCGGCACTCTGCCTTAGCCGACTGGGGTCTGAGCTGACAGAAAAGAGACACAATTTTTTGGCCAATCGTCATTTAGCTAGCTTTAGCTAGTTGCTTCAGATCTGACAAGTAAGTCTCGGTCTTTGTCGTGCCCACTTCTCCAGCATATAATTCAGAAAGCGCGGAAATTTCAAAGTTACTATCATTTGTCGCAATAAATATGTACGGTAATTGCGGCTGCAATGCGGCAACAGCAAATTGCAAACTAAACTCAATCAAAAATGCTCAAAATGTTTAAAAATACAAATTGGCAGTAAAAGTGCACTCTACTCTTCATGTAAATACAGTTACATCTCAAGAAGTAAATAAACATACATCTCATAGAACCATGGTAACTCTAGTAACTATCCAAGTTTCGCCGTGGCTTTGTAAAGATTTGTAAACCACGCAGGTGTCAGGATAGCATGAAGCCAACAAGCGTCCATAGACAAACAATGAATGAAATGAATGGAGCGCGGCTAGCGTTGAGTTAACATTGGGCTTACCAACTCGTGGTGACTTAATTTAGCACGTCACTCGCTTCAAACAGCTCGGATTCGCCCACACACATCTATAAAGGTTTTGTACAATGTAAGCTGATGTTCACACAGAAGAAAATTAGTTCAGACAAGCTTTAAGTAGCTACTCACCTTGCTGCAGCCCCTACGTGGCTTCCCCCATCACTCGAGACTGAATGAACCGCCATGATTAAAACTCTTTGGTCATGGGATTCACGTGCATCACTGAACTCCTGCGGGAAGGCGCCAAAATCTTGCGTGAACTCAGAGCGGCTTATTCACAAAGCAGGACAGAGTAGAACAACAATACAAGGAGAGTTTATATTTCTGCTATTTGCAGAGGTTACAGCCCCCCCCAAATCCATGCACGTTCTGCTGCATGGGAACATTTAGACGACATGAACTTCAGCAACTAAACTAGTAGGTGCAGCAGAGGTTAGATTTAAAACTTCTGTGTATGCATCAGCCAAACCTTGAAACAGAGTTTGCACTACAGAGACTACAGGATTGCTGCATTTTGAATACTGTAATCGGCTAGGCTCTCTACAGTCTTGGTGACAGTAAACCTTACAGGTGGCAAGTAAGGCTCTTTAATCATGATAAAGTTGGTGTCATCAGGTGCGACTTCAACGTCAGTGACAGCAGATGTGGGCTCAGATGTATAAAGCAGTGGCTGGTTCACTGGGACAGGTTGAGACTCGCTAGACGATTGGCAGACAGAAACCCGCAGGGCAAGAGGAGGTCTCGATGGAGAGTGCGAAGTGGCCCATCTTGATGCTCAGGTGTTACTGTGTAGACAGAGAGCTCATTGGCCTTCTTCACCACAACATATACTGTATCCTCCCATTTGTCTGTGAGCTTGTGTTTGCTTCTTATGCGAACATTCCGGACCAGTACACGATCAACAGGTTCTAAGATGTTGTCACTTTTTGATCGAAGCATTGCTTGTTTCGCTCTGCATTTCTCGTAGAATTACGAGATGCAATTTGGTAGCTTTCTTGGAGCCGTGATTTAAGATTTGCCACATATTCAGAATGTATTTTGCATTGTGGTTCACGAACAGGTAGACCAAAAGCAAGATCAATAGGCAGTCGAGGTGAATGTCCAAACATAACCTCGTATGGTGTATAGCCAGTAACATTGTTTTGTGTGCAATTATAAGCGTGCACTAAAGGTTTTACATGTTCTTTCCATTTTGATTTTTGCTTGTGTTCCAACGTCCCGAGCATACTTAGAAGTGTTCTATTGAATCTTTCCACTGGATTTCCATGTGGATGATAAGGCATAGTTCGACTTTTTCTGATGCCAGTGACTTTGCAGAGTTCTTTTATGAGTTTTGATTTGAAGTCAGGACCTTGGTCGGTATGTATTCTTTCGGGAAAACCGTAATGGATGATGAAGTTTTCCCAAAGGCATTTTGCAACAGTTCGAGCTTTTTGGTTGGTGGTGGGAAACGCCATTGGAAACTTTGTAAAATGATCTGTGAATACCAAAATATAAGTTTATTCAAGTTTCAAGTTTATTTATTTATAAAGCGCCAGTTCATGACAAAGTCATTTCAAGGCACTTCACAGAAAAATCAATCAATTAATAATAAAACATTTTCTATCTAAGGAACCAGCCGATTGGGCTGAATTGTTATTTCAGCACAATCCCCCATCCTGAGCAAGCACAACTGGCGACAGTGGAAAGGAACGACTCCCTTTTAACAGGAAGAAACCTCTAGCAGAACCCGGCTCAGGATGGGCGGCCTTCTGCCTTAGCCGACTGGGGTCTGAGCTGACAGGAAAGAGACACGGACAAACACAGATGTATTTAGGCCAGTCGTCATGTCTATGGAAAGATAAACAGAGAAACAGTTAATGGCAGCAGTAACAATCAAAGCAATAACAATTTGATGGTTCTAGTGGGAATATTTCATCCCTTGTTTATGTGAGATACACCCTCCTCAGAGGCAGCCACAGTAAAGAAAGACAGCAGAGTGAAAAAAAAAATGTGGTCAGTATGTCCTCCGGCAGTCTAAACCTATAGCAGCATAACTAAAGGGAAAGCTCAGGAGAACCCAAGCTAACCCTGACTATAGGATTGTGTAAAAAGGAAAGTTTTAAGTCTATTCTTAAAACTACACAAGGTGTCTGCCTCACGGATAAAAAGTGGAAGCTGGTTCCACAGGAGAGGAGCCTGATAATTAAAAGCTCTTCCTCCCATTCTACTTTTAGAAATTCTAGGAACTACAAGCAGACCTGCAGTCTGAGAGCGAAGTGCTCTGTTAGGAGCATATGGAACAATAAGATCTTTAATATAAGCTGGAGCTTGGTCGTTCAAGGCCTTATACGTCAAAAGTAAAACCTTAAACTTTATTCTAGACCTTACAGGGAGCCAATGAAGTGATGCTAAAACAGGAGAAATATGGTCTCTCCTTCTAACTCTCATCAGAACTCTGGCAGCAGCATTTTGGATCAGCTGGAGGCCTTTAACAGCACTATTAGAACACCCTGATAATAATGAATTACAGTAATCAAGTCTAGAAGTAATAAATGCGTGAACTAAAGTTTCAGCATCCCTTTGATTCAAAATG
>SSNP01000310.1:0-37131 GCA_006937955.1 Pachypanchax playfairii
TTTTTTTTAATTTTCACATTTATCTTAAAGAAAGTGAATAAATTATAGTTAGATGTGTTTTTCAGGCTCCCTTGATCCTAAAAATGCAGGAATTACTCTAAAAAAGCAACTTTTTTTCGGACCCCTGATGTCCAAAAATGCCTTACTATAGTAAGGCTTTTTTTTTTCAAATTTTCAATGATCATAAAGAAAGTGAATAAAATATAGTTAGATGTGTTTTTCAGGCCCCTCTGATGCTAAAAATGAAGGAATTACTCTAAAAAAGCAACTTTTTTTCGGACCCCTGATGTCCAAAAATGCCTTACTATAGTAAGGCTTTTTTTTTTCAAATTTTCAATGATCTTAAAGAAAGTGAATAAAATATAGTTAGATGTGTTTTTCAGGCTCCCTTGATCCTAAAAATGCAGGAATTACTATAAAAAAGCAACTTTTTTTCGGACCCCTGAGGTCCAAAAATGCCTTACTATAGTAAGGCTTTTTTTTTTCAAATTTTCAATGATCTTAAAGAAAGTGAATAAATTATAGTTAGATGTGTTTTTCTGGCCCCTCTGATGCTAAAAATTTAGGAATTACTCTAAAAAAGCAACTTTTTTTCGGACCCCTGATGTCCAAAAATGCCTTACTATAGTAAGGCTTTTTTTTTTTATTTTCAATGATCTTAAAGAAAGTGAATAAATTATAGTTAGATGTGTTTTTCAGGCTCCCTTGATCCTAAAAATTCAGGAATTACTCTAAAAAAGCAACTTTTTTTCGGACCCCTGATGTCCAAAAATGCCTTACTATAGTAAGGCTTTTTTTTTTTTAATTTTTTTTCAATAATTTGTTACATTTTCTTTATTCAATGTCTAATTTCACCACAAACATATAGTATTAATATTAAAATATCATTAATAGTGCCTTAAATATACAAAATACAAGGTAAATATAATGTAGTCAACAGAATTTATTAACATCTGGTCATTATGAACACACTCAATACAATTACATTTATAATACAATTATAGTTGAATATGTATGACATTTACAATATGAATATATGTATAGTATTTACAAAGATTTTAATCAGAAAGAGGCAACAGTTAAATGTTTAAGAGGGTATATACAAAACTAAAGAACAAAAGGGAAAGAAAGGGATCTCTAATTTTCAGTATTAAATATGGTGGATATGGATGCTGACAAAAGGAAATAAATAATTAAACATAAGTAAGTCCTAGAGTTTGTCAGACCTTCTGCTTTGTATATTTTGTAAACTTTTGTGGAGCAATAGAAGTACCTGACAGGACCCTATTGATAAAACTCGTGGATGGAGCTCCCATCGCCCTCAGACTTTGGCTGGCCACAGGACAGGCATGTTTTGGTGTGGGTTTCTTGACCGGAGGGGGTGGCTGCTGCTGTTTTTCCATGATGCACTGTAAAAAAATGTTAATGGTCTCCTGAGTGAGAGATATCAAGAGTCTGAGCAGGTGGTGGTGGATTAACAGTGGCAGCAGGCATCATCACTACGGACACAGTTGTGGTCAGGCTCCCTGATGTGAGAGACTGCCAAAGCTGCTGAGTTTCCTGCAGTTTTTCCGGGCTGGTGTTTAGTGAGGAGGATGTGTTCAGTAATTTGCTGATGTGTTTAATGTACTGTGAAATGTGTAATTTTGTGGTTGGGTGTAGCATGCTGTTGGGATCTCTGCTGGAGTTGTGGACAAGAGTGGCATACTCCTGATCCACCAGCTTGAGCATGTCCTTCTGCCCTTGATGTTTAGTAGAGAATCAATAGCGGTCTTCATGGGAGTGGGCCAGCGCCTGTGGTCCAACACGAAGACCCTTCCTCCAGTCTTCACAGGTCCAGTGCGAGCACCAGATGGAGACAGCTGGATTGGCAACAGCTGATTTGTGGGCTCTGGGCAGATGAAAATGAAATAAATATGGTTAGAAAAAATATTACAGTAATTTGGAAAAAAAGGCTAATTAATTGTCTTAAGTTTTCATCTGACTTTGACTGACGCTCATTCACATTCAATTTGGAGACTGAAGCAATGTCAGCGTCAGCTGTAGCAGCAGTCGTGGAGGCAGCAGCAGGTGTAGAGGCGGAGGCAGCAGCAGGTGTAGAGGCGGAGGCAGCAGCAGGTGTAGAGGCGGAGGCAGCAGCAGGTGTAGAGGCGGAGGCAGCAGCAGGTGTAGAGGTGGAGGCAGCAGAGGCGGAGGCAGCAGCAGGTGTGGAGGGGGAGGCACAGCAGGTGTAGAGGGGGAGGCAGCAGCAGGTGTAGAGGGGGAGGCAGCAGCAGGTGTAGAGGCGGAGGCAGCAGCAGGTGTAGAGGCGGAGGCAGCAGCAGGTGTAGAGGTGGAGGCAGCAGAGGCGGAGGCAGCAGCAGGTGTAGAGGCGGAGGCAGCAGCAGGTGTAGAGGCGGAGGCAGCAGCAGGTGTAGAGGTGGAGGCAGCAGCAGGTGTAGAGGCGGAGGCAGCAGCAGGTGTAGAGGCGGAGGCAGCAGCAGGTGTAGAGGTGGAGGCAGCAGCAGGTGTAGAGGTGGAGGCAGCAGAGGCGGAGGCAGCAGCAGGTGTAGAGGCGGAGGCAGCAGCAGGTGTAGAGGCGGAGGCAGAAGCAGGTGTAATATTACTGGGGTCTGGACGGTGAACAGAGAAGCTGAAGAGCCTGGTGGGAGTTGTGGAGAGAGGCTGGTCTGGTTCTGATGCTGCAGCAGACTGGGTGTTTGGAGCAGCTGCTGCTGGGTTGTGGCCGGCTTCCTTCCTGCTTTTATGCTTCTCCCGGTCTAAAGGAACCAGAGGACACTCTAGCTCAATGTACTCCAGGCCAAACCTCTCCCCTGTGTCTTCAGCTGCCAGATGAAGAGCAGGGTTCTTCTCTTCTCCCGGGACCCGCTTGGACGCTGCTTTCAATGACCTGATCAGTTCAGGGTCAAATACAGGTGGGAGAGATACCCCTGGCAGCCTCAGGTCCACCAGACGCTGATAGTTCCAGCGACACACTCCTGTCATGCCCTGAGCCTGGAACAGCTCTGGGGACACCTGAGTGTCTTCAGCATTGAGGGCTTAAACAGACGGACAGCATTTGGGTCTGTGGCCTGATAAAAATGATGGAACAAACCCCTCCACTCTGTGAATCAGCTCCCCCGGCTCAGTTAATCACTTAAGAATGATACCAAAATAGCGTAAGGAGTATGATACTCTTAAAAGAGATCAATGCATATAGCGGCATACAGCAGTTACAATAGAACCGCAGCGGCTAGATTGAGGACTTTAATATTTACCTAAAACACCTAAAACAGAGCATGAAGATACGTAGGTCTATCCCGTTTGCTTACCGTGTTTTTGTCGCTGATTCATGGTCGAGTTACTATGAGCATCAACATCGCCCCTGTTGGACAAAAGTATATTACATCCGTAGTGATTTAACACTACCATAGGAAATGAATGGGATCTGGTTTAGGGGTGTTTAGCAAAATTCCTCCGCCTGAAATCGGCTTCTCCTCGTTAGTATAGTGGTGAGTATCCCCGCCTGTCACGCGGGAGAGTAAAACCACTAAACCTGGTACCGGTTTTCCAGAACAACACCGGACGAACCGGCACAGCTGTCGCCTTCAGCTGGGCTTCAACAAGCCTTTCTTCCGGCTGCTCGGGGAACAATGGTGCAGCATCAGACTGACAGCTTCAGGAACAACGTGACTTCTTCTGACCAATCAGAATGTTTCAGAGCAGAAATCAGCCGCGATTCCCCGACGGGGAGGTTCTATGTTTTTGTTACCGTTGACATTTTATCAAACATGTTGCAGTTGTTAATTATTTTATTACACTGTCTGCCGTTTTATTTTTAAATAATGTCGTTTCCACTTCATTTTCATAAAAGTAAAATTGTCACCAGTAAAGGAAATAAATCACTTTATTTTATCATTTGATTCAATTGTAGTTTTCTTGTGTGAAAACAGACATATACTTCTGATATATTTTTGAAATACTGTAGTACAAAGGTTTTTTGTATTTAAACGTCATGAAGATTAGTTTGTTACAGATAATTCCCAAACTGTCCAACAGAGGGCGCAAAGCACCAACATTTAAAACGGTTTGGCCAAAAAAGGGTAGAAAAGAAGTAAAAAAAATATTAATTCTGCGTTAAAAAGATTTAACTGTGCTTCACTGAGGTAGAAGTAGTTCCTCCACCAAAGTTTGTCCACCAGTTGCTTGTTTTTCTCCTCCGACAGTCAGAGCTTTCTGCAGACAGGCGATTTGCTGCAGAGTTGGAACTGGATCATCATAATGAATCCGCAGCCAGGACTCACCTGGATTCAAAACCACAACAAAAACATTAGGTAATATTCATCATCAACATCATTGTCAACATCAACATCTCACCTTTCTTGATGCTTTGACCCAGTGACACTAACAGCTCTGCCCCCACACTGTGATTGACAGGCTCCCCGGCCTTTGATCGCCCCGCCCCTAGTCTATGAAGAACTTGAGCCAAAACCAAACCATTCACTTCTAGAACCACACCTGAGAGGTACGAAGAGAGACAATTTACTGTAAGCAACTTTACTGAGTGAAGTGCAAATACTTTGTAAACAAATGTATGTTTAATAAGCCTTCGGAATTTTACCATCTGCAGGAGCCTTCAGTTCTTGTTGATGCTCAGACTTTCTCAGAATGCGGTAGTAATCTGTGTGGGTGGAGCA
Source organism: Pachypanchax playfairii (assembly GCA_006937955.1). Lineage (NCBI taxonomy): Eukaryota > Metazoa > Chordata > Actinopteri > Cyprinodontiformes > Aplocheilidae > Pachypanchax > Pachypanchax playfairii. The sequence goes on from SSNP01000310.1 coordinate 4,677, forward strand.
AAGAGACCTGGCCATCTCCATGGTAACACCTTGAGCCTCCATCATGGCCTGAAACTTGGACAGGGCCGCTCCACCAGTTACAGTGTCCAAAATCCTCTTTCTGCCCTCTGGTAGGTTGGACACCACGCCGGTCATCTTCAGCAACAAACCACCTGAAGAAACATCAGGATTCTACATGATTCCACCTGTCAATCAAACTGCAGCATTTTTCGGGACAGCTAGCGTCAGTTCAGCTCACGTTCAGCTTTCACAAAAAGTGCATGTTTCGGGATTATTTTTTCAGCAAATTTTCGTCTATCGATTATTAAATCGAAGACGATCTTAATACATTTAATTTGGAGTAGTTCATTACGTCCAAGGGTAAAATAAAAACATCGTGACTCATTTGAACACACTGCTCTCCCAGTGTCCATGAAGTACTCACACGACTTGGGTGACACTGAACACGTGAATGAGCTAATGAGGCTAAAGTTAGCTTCTCAAGCTGGTGTCAAACTGCGGGAGTTTTACCATCGTAACAGCGTCAAACTGTAAGTTATCTGCAGAATTTTTGTGGTTTGTATATAAAGAGATGTAAATAATAATAAAAAAAACAACTTTAAATAACCGCTTTTGAAACAACATGTTTCATTAAGTTCACAGTTTAAACTTTATTTAAATGCTATCACAAGTTTTTGTTAGAACATTTTTACATAATGTTGAAACTATGTTTTGGACTATTGGTCGGCATTGGAGATTATGACAAACCGTCCAGCACCACGGTGGGGGGTGGGGGGGTCATGGGCTTTGGGTCATGATCAAATGGACAAGATCCAGGTTTCCAACGGTCAAAATGAGTTCATAGGAGAAACTCAGAGTGGAAGCGCTGCTCCTTCACATCGAGAGGAGCCAGCTGAGGTAGCTCAGGCATCTGTTTCAGATTGCTCCTAGTTGCTTGTTCATGTCCCACTGGGTGGAGGCGCCCCCAGGAAGAGCTAGGACATGCTGTAGGGCCTACAGGGTATGTAGGGACTAGTCTCTTGGCTGGCCTGCAGTGAAGGGGGTGTTAAAGCAGGAGGCTACTGAATAACTTTTAAAAACTTTAAGCTACAACTTTGAAGCTTGTTTACGTGGATACTCACTAAAAAACACGTTCAGCTTAATATTAGACATCACTCTCGACCCTCCGATGGCTTTACCCATAATTCGGGTCTCAGCCGGAAGTGGTGTTCTGGTGATTTATGTTGCCCTGATGAAAAATGCCGCCATAGTACGAATTGACAACTTATTTCATAATGAAATGTCATTCAAAGTATATACATTATTCTTGTTAATGGCGACTGTGCCCTGTTAGTTGTTTAAGCGTAATTTTACGATCCTTCCCAGATATTGTCTATATAAAAGCCCTCTGGGTCCTTGGCCGCCATTGTTGGGTCCTTCTCCTCTGGGTCTGTCCAAACATTTGCTTGTCGCTCTGACGATGCAAAGAAAGTAAAAATAACATATTTAGTGTTCCTGTCCTGGGAGAATTTATTTGATAGGTAAAATTTATTTATGGAAAAATATAGAAACAAAAATAAACTATAAATCTGTTTATTGAAGTCAAGACTGTGGAACCGCGCTTGTGTGTAGCACATCTCAACAGGTAGCATATTTCTGCAGAACACCGGTTCCAGCAACAGCTGTCTGAGACACGGCTGCGGAAAGATCATTCAGTACTGCTTTAATGGACAGGGAAGTCTGGGCGTCCCTGCTTAGACTGCTGCCTACTCGACCCAACCCCGGATAAAGCAGATGAAGATGGATGGAATTCAGCAATTGGTGAGTCTTTTTATGAGTATTTCCTGCTTGGTCTTATGTTAACACACACCAGTAAGCTCCAGACAGAGGACTAGCTGAACTCACACAGAACATGACCAGATAATTAAACTGTGTGTGTTTAACTTGGTGAAGGTTGGAGCTGTGTGTGTTTAACTTGGTAAAGTTTGGAGCTGAACTTTACAGATGAGGGTTGTTACCAAGCGTAGTGACGAGCTCCATCAGGTCGTCAGGCCCGTTCCCCTTCAGTGTCTCCAGAGACTCGATCACCTCAAGACTGTTTCCTACACAGCGACCAATTGTCCCATCCATACGACTGAGCACAGCTCCTGTTTTAATGCCAAGACTGTTACCTGCATCCACCTGGAACAGGGTGATGAAAACTTTTTACTGCTGCAGTCTTTATATCAAAGTCAACACCACAAGCTGAGCTGTTCATAGCTGAATGACTATTAATCCCCAAATCTTGATGTTGTTAAATAAAACATCTACTTACTAACATCTGGGCTAGTTGTTTAGCGCTCTGCAGGTCTTTATAAAGAGCAGCTTGTCCAAACTTCACGTCTAACACCAGAGCAGACAGAGACTCGGCTCCTTTCTTCGAAATGATTGAACCTGAAAATCATCACCACACCTGTTTAGATAAATACAGATTTCTGGACCAGTGTTCCTGGTTCGTACCAGTAATGAGTGGCAGGCTGTCCACAGTGCTGGTAGTGTCCCGCAGCGCATACAGAATCCGATCTGCAGGAACCAGCGTCTCTGTCTGGCCTACGATGCAGCAGCCGACTGAGGTCAAGATGCTTCGAATCTGAAATATCCAAACGCACAGCTGATTATCTCCAACAGTCTTCCTCAGGTTAATGTGAACGGTCTGGGCAGCACCTGATCAGCTGACTGCTGGATGTTGAATCCTGGGATAGATTCCAGTTTATCCAGAGTTCCCCCTGTATGAGCCAGGCCTCGCCCACTGATCATCGGCACCTGACAATCACACACGAGTTATTTCTGTTTTTAAATGTAAAATCAAAGTTGATGCAAAAGTGACGCTTAATAATCAGTAACACGAACATGTCTGAATCGCTGCGGAAAAACTGCTCAGAAGGATCCCACAGACTCTCTTCATAAATCAATCAGTACCAGATCCATCGAAACTGTTTGGTTTAATACAGTCCAGTTTATTATCATTGTCTGGATTAAAAAACGACACGTAAAAAAATTTGAAAAAACTCTTCAAAATAATCCCTAAATAGTGTCTGTATCTTGATTTGAAGGTCTTGTTCTAGATCTTTGAGAAAATATTAGGTCTTAAACATGATTCAGAATGAAAGAGGTCACATGACTGGACTGTACTGTCAGGTGACTGTTAGTGATTCTCGAATGAATCCAGGTGTTAGTGTGAATCATTTTTTTTAAACACAACTCAAGACCTGACAAGAAATTGTGCGAGTTGACGCTGATGCGACTCCGTGCACCTTCCAGCTACTGGCTCCAGTCTAAGTCTCAAGTCCCGCCCCCTCCATGTAAATAATAGGTCATTTGCAGTACATTTTCCAGTTTTGACTCTCATTGATTCATTTATTCCTTATCCTGTTTTTCAGTAGATGTTCAGGTTTTCTTTTTTGTTTACGTGGAACTAGTTATTTCGCATTAAAAGAACCATCATTGTGCACAGGTTAGTAGGTGGGACCTTCAGCCCCACATCTCTCGTGTACAAACACCAAAAATACAATATGGCAGCTCCTGTAAACGGGATCTCGCACTTTAACTGTTTATTAACAGAAATGGATAGTGGAAATGCCCAGTGTGTAGCTCTTTATATAGGTTGATGGTGTGAATCCAGGTGTACCTTAAACCCACAGGCAGCTAGCGCTGGTGCTAACACCAGGCTCACTTTGTCCCCCACCCCTCCAGTTGAGTGCTTGTCCACCACCAGCTCTTTCCACTCGCATGGCCATGACATCACCTCCCCTGATGACATCATCTCTCTGGTCAGAGCCTGAATCTCCTTGGCAACCATCCCTTTCTGCCAAATAGCCATTAGCATGGCACCTGAAGTTCAGAGACAGAGACTGAGGAAATAAAAGCAGCTCAGTTTCAATGTGACACTCTTTGAGTTGAACTTTTCATACCTATCTGACTGTCCTGCATGGTTTTAGTTGAAACAGCTCTGATGAAGAATTTGATCTCTTCATCATTCAGCTCTCCTCCATCTCTCTTCTTCTTGATGAGATCTGGGATGGACAGCATGGCAACCTGCAAGACATAATTCAGGTCAAAACTCCAGATTCTTCCTTAATTGTCCTGTTTTTATTTGATCTTTTTGAGATTTTAAATGTTTCAAAAGTCAAATATTTTTTAAATGAGTATTTATGATATTACTCCCAATCTGATAATTGGAAAATTAAACTGCAACAAAAACCTGCAGCTTTTAACCAAACTGGATCCATAACTTTAACCTATTTGGACCTCAGGCTTCCTTTAATAAACAGATTAAATAAAAATCATTAATGTTCCTAAATTCTGGGTTTGTTTTTGGATTCTTTTTGGACAGTAAAGTCCTTCTGCACGTCGGTGGTAATGATTGATACCACATGGTGTAAAAGTTAGTCCATCAGTAGCTACGTTTACATGGGCACATTTGATCAGAATAAACGCCCAATCGGAACAAAAAGACGTCATGTAAACATGTCAATCAGAATGTTTTGATCCGATGCAGCCTGATCAGAATGAAATTTACTTCCGATCTAGAGGGGTGGTTTTGTCTGATCTTCATTCAGATAGACGTGCATGTATACACCCATTCGGAAAGAAAGGGTGAAAAGAGCCCACTGCGCATGCGTACAACTTCAGCGTGACGTCTTTCCACTTTCGCAGACCCAAGTAGAAAACATAGCGGGAGGTAAACAGAAGTGGTCTGCTGGTGCAGTCATCCTGTCATCCTGCTCTCCTCTCCTGTGGTGGAGGAGCAGTAGTAATATGTATTCAGCCTCTAGCTTGGTTAATGTGACCAGTAAAAACCCAAACATAAAGGTAATCACCTGCAGAAGGTCCATATTGGGGATAACGTGAGTCAGCTCGAGCACACGATGGGGCGGGAAAGACGTGCAGAAAGGACGGAGTTTGTTTACTTTTTTTCTTCCTCCGGAAAGACAACTCGCTGTGCGCATGCTCAACTCATTTAACCTGATCGAGTGCTTGGTGCATGTGTACTCATGGCATGATCAGATCATTTCAGTTAGTGTCCATGTAAACAGGGATTTGGGAATTCAGATCGACCAAGATTTTAATCAGATCGGGGAAATTTGGCGCATGTATAAATCAAACTTGTTTCATCAAATAACAATCTGTCCTGTGACTGCTCAGCCGCCCAGCTGAGAAACGTTATCTCTGACCTGCTGTGCAGCTTGTGGTGAAAACCTTTTCTTACTCAGATTAAAGGACTGGATTTCCTGATGCTGCTCAGTCCGGTCTCAACGGTTCTCCTGGTGGTTTAACTCACTGTAAGCATTAATCATGCAGACTCGGGCCCTCCTGCTCTCCTGATGGGAAAAGCTTAACGAGGGATCAGTCAGCTCCTGGGTTAAATAAAAACTGGGTTTATATAGTTTGAATAAACGATGATGGCTGGATTAATGTTAGAGGGCGGGACTTTATTTCTCATTAATTTTTCTTTACAGATTAATTCCATGTCTGATCAGTGGAATTAAGACACTAAAGTAACAAATTATGATAAATTAGAGCCACTCCCAAAAAACACTCAAAAGAATCCTGTTTTTTCTAATCTGATAGTCCCTGTGTGGTCCTGGACTCTTTGTGTAGACCAGGGGTCTGCAACTTGAGGCTCTGGGGCCACATGTGGCCCTTTAACCCCTCTGAAGTGGCTTCTTGTAACTTTGACACAAACCAATATGAACCTGAGTTGGATCATGTTTCTGTAACAGAATGACAGTAATATTACAAACAGGTTGTTCTGCATGTTTGAACTGATTCCAGAACCAGAACTGAACAAACGCGACTTGAATTTGACTGAAACGTCAGTAAACTGCAGCGATCAGTTTCTGACCTGCAGTCTGACTCTCCTGATCCATCAACATGTTACATCAGACTGGAGACAAATTACATTAAAAAACAGAAAATTTATTGCAAATGTTTTCAACATTTAAAGTTATCAAGCTATGTCATTGTTGTATTAAACACATTTTTTATATAACAGAAACAAACGGCCTCTGATAAAAGACCTGAGCTACTTTAACAAAGCCAAACTTGTTTCCTTTTGTGGACATTTAAGTAATAAATGATTAAACTACCTTCATCCAACCAGTTTTATATCAGCTTGTTTCTGCAGGATCCTGGTGGAGGCTGATGTTTATCTCCAGCAGCATGAACAACAATCTGATGTTTGTTTGTTTTTATAAACATAAAGGTAGAACTTAATACATTAACTATAAGTGGGCAACTTGTTGTATTTGATCTTAATTTTAAGGGTCAACGTGAATTTGTGCTTCTTTCCAAATTAAACATACAATGAATGAGAAAGTGGCTCTTTCAGACCTAAAGGTTGCAGAAACTCGATTTAGACTTTGTTTTAATTCCCTGCAGTGAAACTCAGTTTAGGGAGTTTTTAATAAAAAAGTGTTTATTATTATTTAAAAATACTAACATATTTTATCAATTTGTAAATTTGAGGTCCGTTCCTTTAAATCAGGCTTTTCTGTCTTAATAGAAAGATCCTTATTACAGTCTAATAGAGCTGGTTTCTGTCTGTAAAATTATAAACTGAGAAATATTTCACCTTAAACAACTCAGCTCGTCAGCTTCTATCATCACATGATGTTTTACACTTTGATTCTTTTTCTCATTTTGTGATTATTAGTATTTTAATTCATATAAATAATTAAAGATTAGCATTTGGTGTCTGTGACATTAATCAGTCTGACGTCACTTTGATGCCCTTTAATTAAAACACAGTTTGTCTCTTTTAATGTTGCAGCGCTAGTTTCGGTGTCATTAAGACATAAACAGAACGTTTCCTGCTGCTTCTTCAATGCGTTTCAGTACGGTACTATAAACCAGACTGTAGCTGATTGTTAGGTTTTATTTAGTGATGGGTTTTCATATAAATGAAACCTTTTGCACTTAAGCATAGACTTTCAATAAAACCCCAAAATGTAATTTTAAATCTATAAAACATGTTCGAATCCAGTCACATTCTTGATTTAAACTGATTTTAACATTAACTTTTCTCCGTCTGAGCCCTGCTGTCATGTGATCTCATTTTAACAGCATCAGATTTATTTCCCAGGATGACAGTAACACTCTGAGAGCACCTACCTGTTCTGGTGTTCGCAGTCTGTGAAGTGACATTGACCTTTCAGCTCATCATAAATCAGCTGCCGGTCAGCGGCCCGTCGGCCAATGAGAGAGCTGGTAGGAGGGGCAAAGAACTGAGTGAGTCGATCAGTTTCCAGCTCTGCTTTACTCATTCAGAGAAAACACCTCGTGCTCTTTATTCTCACGAGGTTTTGTTTGTAGACTTTCAGCTTTCAGGTCACGTGCAGGTTGATGTCTGTTCACCCACCGCCCGATCTGCAAAAACCAGCAGCGGATTTCCTTTTGTAAAAAAACACTTGGACTTTAAAGTCCTGATTGTTTTGTATCTGTAAAATGTCATTCCATTTATTTATTCTGTAGCAGTAACAGACATGTGGAATATAATAATTGAGCTCAGACTTTCATCATGACGTGTTGTTTCAGATTAATCTTCCACAGTTTAGAGTTCTCTATAAATCTGTTTTTATTTTGTTTTTGATTATTTAACTTATTCTACACTGTTTGTCATAGAAACACTTTTCAAAAAGAAAATCTTGATTTACGCCTGTCAAACTCGATCATAACTCAGCTTTCAATGCCTGGGAGACATATATGATAAAATGTTATCGTTGGTGTTTTATAGTATTCATTTGTCCTGATATATAACTTGTATTATTGAGTTATTCTCCATCCAGGAAGTAAAACACTCGGTTTACCTAAAATCCCATCTCCTGCCCCCCCCCCCCCCCCCCCCCCCCCCCCCCCCCCCCCCCTCGCCCCCCCGGGCCCCCTCTCATGAGTGCTGCCCCTCGAGCTGCCTGAATAAAATAGTGAATAATTTCCTGTAACTCTCACAGCCCAATGCACATTTTCACTGAGACATTTTTAGAAAGTAAAATACTACAAATGATGGTGCTTAGTGTCTTGATTCAGACTCTCACAGCTCAGTTAATAAGGAAAAAGTAGCACAACATGGTTAAAAGCTCCAAAAAGTTGATTTTGTATGATACAGGACCAGCTGAACTTGATGTAACAAGTACAGGAACACAAACACAAGGTGCCTTTATAGTTAACGACCTAAAGTCAGGTAGAGACAGTCAGAATTTTAAATCCTATTTCTAAACCAGTCTGAGCCTGTAAGTGTTCAATCTGGTGGAAATGTTGCTGACGTTTAGTGTTAATCCAGAAATAAACATTAATTTGACTCATAGTTTGATTTATAGTCTAAGAGATTTCCTGAACTTTGTGTAATAACAGTATAAATTCACTGAATTCAACTGCAGGTGCCAAACTGTGAGAAAAGTAGAGCATAAACATGTTTACAGACTGGGAATGACTCAGATTAACATGAAGATTTATTCTGTTGATATATGAAATGTTTAATCCATCTGATTTTAACGTCTTCAGTAGATTATGATGTGGATTTTGGTGGAACTAGTTAATAATTTCAAATGGATGTGAGACTATTTCTTTATTCTTCCACACAGGAAGGTGTTCCACACCTGCTGAACTGAAGGCCCAACCCATGACCCTTTGACTGTTCTAGCTGGTAAAAAAGATTTTGCCTCAAAGGAGAAGCTCAATGGCTGTTTTTCATTTTTCAAATAGTAGGCATGCCCCCCCCCCCCCCCAAACCAGAGAAAGGCCTCTGTTAGAATTATGAATTTGGGTAGGAGTCTCCTTGTTTTGTTTACTATCGGCATCGCTGGAGTTTTTCTGGAACTACTACAACTTTGTTTCTTCAAACATCGCAGAGTCATCAATGGTAAAAGGCTGTTTATTGTTACTCAGTTCAAGTGCTGCTAGTGCTGAAATGCTAGTAGCAGCATGGATTACTAGCTACGTTTACATGGGCATATTTAATCAGAATAAACGCCCAATCGGAACAAAAAGACGTCATGTAAACATGTCAATCAGAATGTTTTGATCCGATGCAGCCTGATCAGAATTAAATTTACTTCCGATCGAGAGGGGTGGTTTTGTCCGATCTTCATTCAGATAGACGTGCATGTATACACCCATTCGGAAAGAAAGGGTGAAAAAAGCCCACTGCGCATGCGTACAACTTCAGCGTGACGTCTTTCTGCTTTCGCAGACCCAAGTAGAAAACATGGCGGTAAGTAAACAGAAGTGGTCTGCTGGTGCAGTCATCCTGTCATCCTGCTCTCCTCTCCTGTGGTGGAGGAGCAGTAGTAATATGTATTCAGCCTCTAGCTTGGTTAATGCGACCAGTAAAAACCCAAACATAAAGGTAATCACCTGCAGAAGGTCCATATTGGGGATAACGTGAGTCAGCTCGAGCACACGATGGGGCGGGAAAGACAGAAAGGACGGAGTTTGTAAGACAACTCGCTGTGCGCATGCTACACTCATTTAACCTGATTGAGTGCTTGGTGCATGTGTACTCATGGCATGATCAGATCATTTCAGTAAGTGTCCATGTAAACAGGGATTTGGGAATTCCGATCGACCAAGATTTTAATCAGATTGGGGAAATTTGGCGCATGTAAACGTAGCTACTGTGAAGTCAGACGTGTCTTTCTCAGCGCCAGTCCACAAGAGTTTCTGCTCCTCTCTTCATTCACAGCTATTTTTTCACCATGTGAACCAGCCCTGAGGCCTACGCAAACTTTGGCTCCTCCTACTTTTATACTATAGATATTCAGGACACCCTGGACCTGAGAGGAAATCTGGAGAAAGAATAGGTGGTGCAAGCAGAAGCACCAATGATCCGATTCTCTTAAAAACCTGTAACTGAGCGTCTGTCAGTCTGAGCTCAGTTTGTGCTGCGTTGGAAAACCAAAGGAGTCATGCTGTAAATACAACCAATCATCTGTTAAACTGAGTGTCGGGCGACTCATCCTAAAATCAGTTGTAGAGCTCTGGAATCTGGTTGTATGGTGATGTTACATTCATTCTCAGGTTAGAAACGCAGTAGGAGTCGCCCATCGTGGTCAGTCTGCATTAAAACTCTGAGCAACACGTTTATTAAAACTAATGTAATGAAATAGAAACTGACTGTCTCTGTGTCAGTATCTTATTAAGGTCCTGCATCAGTAACGCACCTCTAATCTTTATCTGTGTCTCCTCTGTGTTCTGTTCAGTCTCACGGGGAAACTCTCACTCTGCAACTGATTCAGTGTTTTAGTGTGACCCTGAGATCAGTGCTGCTTAATGAGCAACATGCAGAGTAAACAGTAATAGAAGTTATGTTAAAGTGAGCAGACAGTGAGAAACTCTAGTCTGCTATTAACATATAGACCGTTTTAATTACACGTTTGTACAAAATGAAGTAACAGATATAAACAATCTTGTTCTGTGAGTGAGTGTGTTGTGTGAAGCATTTCCCTCTAGTTAATCGACTTCAGATTGAGCTTTGTTGATCCACATAACGAGGCCAAGAGCTCTAAACCTTCAGTGAAAGAGCATTAAACTCTTTTAAAAGAACAATCTAATGTGTATTTATGCATAATTAAGGTTAGAAAAGTGAGCGATTAATTTCTAAAATGGTCCATTATTAGTCAAATTGAAGAAATACAAACTTTGTTTTCAACAAGTTCTAATAAAGCTGAGTTATAAGTGAACTTGTGTAATAACAAACAAAAGGTTTAGGAAAGTCAGATAACATATTAAATACCTTGTTTATAAAACTTTATCAGCTTACGCACAAAATAGGAAACAATGGAAAATTATTACTGGTATGTGTTTATCTGTTTACTGAAGAAAGTTAAGATAAACTAACGAGCTTTATGTTAAAGCGCAATCAACTTTTTTTTGCTGATAAACTATATAAATGAGTGTCTAATACTCCTGTCTATATTTCTGGGTCTTTTTTTTTGGTATTTTAGCACATTTTAATACATTATTCATTTTCTACCGAAGACTGGAGCGTCTTTTTCAGGTTAATAAGTTACAATGCACTTGAATTTGAATGAGGCGTTGCTATTGGCTGAGACCTTATTTTCTTTATACGTGATGTCAGCATTCTGCTACTGTGTAGTATAAATAAGCTCGGTCTCGGCCACACCTCCGCTCAGTGAGTTGGAGTTTAAACAGGAAGTGTATACGGCCGTTATCAGAGTTCAATTTAGTATTTATGATTCTGTGAAAACATGCTTTTTGCACATTACTGATTTATTTTCTCTTCATGCTGAGATACTTTGATTTATACCTTGGGCATCTCTCTGCAACACGTTTCCTGTTGCAGACAATGACGTGCAGCGGCCACGCGCAGCTGCACCTGGTGAGACAGAGTCACAGATATTATACAAGCTAATCCAAATTTAGCTTTCGCTTTGATCAACAACAATATGCAGTTGACGACAGTTATTTACATGATCTCGGTGCCCAGCAGTATTGTGCATTTATCCGTCGGTGGTCATTTGAACTGTAAACACGGGTAGCAGTGTTCAGTATTCATAATAGATAATCAGAAATAATTGTTATAACACAATTAAAATGTATTAGGAGAATAAAACTCTCAAACAGACGGAGTTATATACTCATAGAGCAGATCCACCATGACACTATAAGTAAACAGATGTGCCAAATACGCGTGCACATGGACGTGACGGTAACGATACACAGATTAAATTAGTTAGTAACAGAACAGAACAGTTTTCTGTATCAGATATTAAGAACTCATGATCGAGCAATAAAAACTAGAACAAATGTTACATTTGACACTATTTCACGCTGAAGAAGTCAGTGATTATTTTTTGGCGACTGTCTGACAGCTTCAGGCAGACTCGCCAGACACACGTGCATAAACACCAGAGCAGTCTAGTTCCACACACCAAACAGTGAGAGTGTGTGTGAGAACACCAGCGGAGGTGTACAGTCAAGTGACTAGTGAGAAACAGCAAGATTTCGCGAGATGCATATATGATACTTTCAAATGTTTTGTGCATATAAACGTATGGATTCTCTATGACACAGGAACGTGCCCAGCAGTTTTATGCATACAGTGGGGCAAAAAAGTATTTAGTCAGCCACCAATTGTGTAAGTTCTCCCACTTAAAAAGATCAGAGAGGCCTGTAATTTTCATCATAGGTATACCTCAACTATGAGAGACAAAATGAGGAAAAAAAATCCAGAAAATCACATTGTCGGATTTTTAAAGAATTTATTTGCAAATTATGGTGGAAAATAAGTATTTGGTCACCTACAAACAAGTAAGATTTCTGGCTTTCACAGACCTGTAACTTCTTTAAGAGGCTCCTCGGTCCTCCACTCGTTACCTGTATTAATGGCACCTGTGTGAACTCGTTATCAGTATAAAAGACACCTGTCCACAACCTCAAACAGTCACGCTCCAAACTCCACTATGGCCAAGACCAAAGAGCTGTCAAAGGACACCAGAAACAAAATTGTAGACCTTCACCAGGCTGGGAAGACTGAATCTGCAATAGGTAAGCAGCTTGGTGTGAAGAAATCAACTGTGGGAGCAATTATTAGAAAATGGAAGACATACAAGACCACTGATAATCTCCCTTGATCTGGGGCTCCACGCAAGATCTCACCCCGTGGGGTCAAAATGATCACAAGAACGGTGAGCAAAAATCCCAGAACCACACGGAGGGACCTAGTGAATGACCTGCAGAGAGCTGGGACCAAAGTAACAAAGGCTACCATCAGTAACACACTACGCCGCCAGGGACTCAAATCCTGCAGTGCCAGACGTGTCCCCTGCTGAAGCCAGGACACGTCCAGGCCCGTCTGCGGTTTGCTAGAGAGCATTTGGATGATCCAGAAGAGGATTGGGAGAACATCATATGGTCAGATGAAACCAAAATATAACTTTTTGGTAGAAACTCAACTTGTCGTGTTTGGAGGGGAAAGAATGCTGAGTTGGATCCAAAGAACACCATACCTACTGTAAAGCATGGGGGTGGAAACATCATGCTTTGGGGCTGTTTTTCTGCAAGGGGACCAGGACGACTGATCCGTGTAAAGGAAAGAATGAATGGGGCCATGTATTGTAAGATTTTGAGTGAAAACCTCCTTCCATCAGCAAGGGCATTGAAAATGAGACGTGGCTGGGTCTTTCAGCATGACAATGATCCCAAACACACCGCCCGGGCAACGAAGGAGTGGCTTCGTAAGAAGCATTTCAAGGTCCTGGAGTGGCCTAGCCAGTCTCCAGATCTCAACCCCATAGAAAATCTCTGGAGGGAGTTGAAAGTCCGTGTTGCCCAGCGTCAGCCCCAAAACATCACTGCTCTAGAGGAGATCTGCATGGAGGAATGGGCCAAAATACCAGCAACAGTGTGTGAAAACCTTGTGAAGACTTACAGAAAACGTTTGACCTCTGTCATTGCCAACAAAGGCTATATAACAAAGTATTGAGATTAACTTTTGTTATTGACCAAATACTTATTTTCCACCATAATTTGCAAATAAATTCTTTAAAAATCAGACAATGTGATTTTCTGGATTTTTTTTCCTCATTTTGTCTCTCATAGTTGAGGTATACCTATGATGAAAATTACAGGCCTCTCTGATCTTTTTAAGTGGGAGAACTTACACAATTGGTGGCTGACTAAATACTTTTTTGCCCCACTGTATAAGCATTGTGCATAAAACCAAGGTCCACTGTACCACTACGGCCGCACCTGTTTGCAGAGTCACACGATATTACTCAAGCTAATCTAAATGTAGCTATAGCTTTGGCTAACAATAATGTACCACTGAAAGAAGAGCCTCATTTTTCTATCCCACTAAGCTGCTGCAGAACAAACTATCACCTCGAAACGATAGGGATCAGAGCTGCTCGACTCGTCTACAGCTTCCTCCATTTTTATCTGTCCCTCTCTGGTGGCTGTCATTGGCTAGTTTGTTAGCCAATCTGAGTCCAGCAAATTCGAATAATGAATATGAACGAGCTGCTGACGAAGCCACTGTACTTTTAAATAGCCACAATGGGGAGCTAGCCATGCCCCCCCAGATTTTTGTACTCAAATTATTCAGTCCTAAACTACAATCCAACCTAGAGAGTTTGGAGCAATCCAATCTAGATTGGGTAATTTACAGCAAATTTGATGCATCAGACAGATTTAGAGTGACAGTATTATAGTGTAAAATAATCACACAAAGGTAGCGATCACTTTGTAATAAATGACAGTTTATTATAAAGATTACAGTCTGTTAAAGAGCTCATCAGTTGGCATCGTGTGCTCTTAGTTTTTAGAAAAGAGAAAACTACAAGTTAACACACGTCACTCAGTCCAAAAGAAACTACAGACATACTGTAAAAAGAGGAAGCTAGAGAGGAAGAGGAGCTGACCGCTGAAGTATAACCAGGAGGAGGATTGAACATGTCAGTCAGCAGGAAGCTGTGCTCATCTTTATTTGTTCAGATTCATGCAGGTTCTTGAAAATGATTAACTCAGATTTAATTATTAGGATTCATTTGGTTTTTGATTTGATTTTTTTTTTACTGCAATTTGAGGAAACATTTAAACTTAAAACATCATCCAGTCTGACTGCTTCGGCCCGTGTGTTTAGTCTCATTCTATAACAGAGGTCTTTGGTGTGTTTTAAACATGAAAATCTGGAATTTGTACTTTTATATTCCAGATACTGGACTGAGTTTTAAAACGTAGATGTTAGATTTGTTTGTTTGTTTGTGGGAACTAGCGCCACCTGCTGATTGGAACTCAGCAGGTGTTTCATGTTAATGTTTGTGCTGCTTTCAGGTGTCACCTCAGAACGTAGAACCAGGCTAGACCAGATGATACAACTCTAAAGGTTAAAGTAGGAACTAGTTTACCCAGTGGAGGAACATCACTGACATATGACTGCTGGCATTTCCCTTGTTTCTGATTGGTTGATGTTAAATGTGTGGGACCGCAGGTGGATCCAGATCGACTCTGATTGATCGTTTCGGTCAGAAAGTGATTCAGTTTGAAACTGAAGTTTATTTTGTTCCACTCAGTTTTCTACATGAAATGATTGTCTAATTAAATCCTAAAAACATTTTACTTTTTAACTCCAGAAATCCAGAATAATCCAGTGATCAGGTCACGATGTGGCTGATCAGAACTCACTGAAAGGTTGTTTTCAGTTTAGTGAAAAGTTTTTAGATGAAAATGTTAAATATTGAACTCTTTTAATCCTCAATTTCTACCAAACTGCTTTCATTTTATTTCGAACCTGCAGAATTAATCCAGATTATATTCCAAAACAATAGTCAGTTTTTGGTTTTTCTAATGGTTAATGCATCCGGCTGAAACACCGAAAATGAATTTTAGAGCGAATCATGAAGTTTGTAAGGATGATTAAATAATTTAGGTATTTTTGTTTTTACCATTCGTTTACTACAGATAAATGTAGATTTATCACTTTAAAGTTTAAAAATGATCTATTTCAGAAAAAGATTGTTGGAGTTCATTACAAGGATTTTTGATCTGTTAAACTTTTCACCTGTTAAGAATTAACCTCTTTAAATGTTTAGACAAATTGGAATTTATTCAGGCTTTAACTCAGCGAAACCAACCAGGAAGTGAACGATAAACTGTTTAAAAAAATATTTTTTTTATATAGGATGTTTTTTAAAAGTGTTTATTCTTGTTAATAAGGATAAAGTGGAATATTGTCTCTGTTGGTTTCATATAAAGGCTGCGTTCATTAAGACAGATTTTTAATAGAAACTAGTGCCGCAATGAACATGTACTTCATCAGAATGAAACACTAAACGTCCCTTTGACTTTACAGGTTACATGATTATATATAAAAACAAGCTTTTAATTAAAGAAAACACGTTAACTGCTGTTTGC
Source organism: Pachypanchax playfairii (assembly GCA_006937955.1). Classification (NCBI taxonomy): domain Eukaryota; kingdom Metazoa; phylum Chordata; class Actinopteri; order Cyprinodontiformes; family Aplocheilidae; genus Pachypanchax; species Pachypanchax playfairii. The sequence continues at coordinate 20,565 of SSNP01000310.1, forward strand.
TAAACTTTTATTAAACTGTATAATTTTAAATGTTATGTAAAACTTGAGCTCAGACTGTTTTATTACTATTCAGCTGTTTCTATAAAACGCTGCAGTCACATTGTTCTAACGTAAATACATGATGTCATCAGATTAATCCAGCTGCCCAGAGACGTCACATTCACCTGTGAGGGCGGGTCTCGCCAAAACACGTGAGCTTTTTACAACTTTGGGATCATGATTGTAGCTCGGCAGATAATTGAGTCAAAGAAAATGACTCTGTTGTCATGGAAACAGGCACTGAAAGCTTGATTGTGCTTTAGAGGCAGAATCGATGAGAGAAGCTGTAACATGTCAGTAATGATGGAAAAAGGAAGCGTGTAACGATGTGTGTTAAAGGCATGATGGCGTCCAGACTCTGTTAAACCCCGTCTCGGGTTTGGAGCCAGCAACTCTCTTAGAACCAAAACACTGGTACCACAGCAGCACCAACTGTTTACTGATTAAGAGCAAACAATCACTTGCTGGGGGCGGAGCTATAACGAAGGAAATACTGCATCATTTAGCTGAGTGGTTTCATCATCACCAGCTGGTGTTTTTAATTCTGATTTGGCGTTTTCACTGTAGCAGGTGCGTCAGGCTGATCGATGGTGAAAGTGGTGTAACGATCCGGCTTCAAGCTGCTCTGAACCGGTATTTGTTTGTTTCTGTAGGATTTTAAAACCACATCCTGTTTTTAGGATTTGTTGCTGTTTAACATCTTTAAACATGCGGTCATGTGACCTGTGGCTCAGAAGGAAAGTTTCAAGCATAAAGTGCATCGACTTAAAAGAGCTTTATAAAACATAAACTTTATATAGGATTTGGCAACATATCAAACTAATTTATTTAACCTAAATACTGAGTGATACAGAGTTTCTTTTTAGAAACAACTGGTTTACAGGAAAGTCTGGAGGCCTCTTTTGTTTTCTAACAATGTGTTTGTAGCATAGTGCAGATACAGGACGCGTTAGTTTGAACAGCTGACTTTAAGATCCATAAAAATACTTTAATAAACACTAATCTGCTTTTACATTATATTATAAACTTATTACACGTCTTTAAGTTGTAAATAATCATGATAGTTGTGTAAAAAACTTATTTAGTGTGAGTCAGAGCATTTCAGGAGCTGATAGAATTCAGATTTACACTTTATTATAAAACTTCTGTTTGTGCTTCATTGTGCAGGGAGACACTCACCAGCCACTTTATGAGGTCCACCTGATACCGGGTCGGACTCCTTGTTGCCATCAGAACTGTGTTCGTTCTTCTCTGTAGATTTCATGAGATTTCAGAAACTGACAACTTGTTTCTGTGAGATTTTGGTCCATAATGTGAGTCCCTTGTTTCTCCACGTTCCACAGGTGGATTAAGATCAGGTGACTGGTGACCAGTCTGACACATTTGAGCTTCGTGTAGCAGCCATCAGAAGATTCTTCACTGTGATCATAAAGGGATGGACATGGTCAGGTGGTTCTGAGAGGCGAGCAGAGATGTTCTCCATCAGCCTGATCAGCTGATACAAAGCAGGATGGATCTGGATCTGAATGTTGCAGCTGAGATTCTTCAGTTTCCTGTTCTCAGCTGACAGGAGCAGGTCTGGGTGAGTTCCTCTTCTGCTGTAGACCTTCAGTCTGACATCAACATATCTGCTGCTCGCTTGATTTCTTTATTCATACTGTTCTGTAAATCTGAGAGATGGTTGTGGGTCTGAAACACTCAGACTAACAACCACGTCACGTTCAGAGTCACTTAAATCCATTTTCTTCCTCGTTCATGGTCTCCATTGAAACGTCAGCAGGTCTTCACCACGTGATTGGCTGATTCACTATTTGTGCTAAAAGGAACTGATCAGGTGTATCTGATAAAGTGGCTGATGAGTGTCTAAAACTATATAAATATTTCAGAACTTTTCTCATTTATTTGGGTAGAAAATCTTAAAATTTGAATCTAAAATTGAATCAAATGAGTTAACAAACTATTATCTAATTGGGCGTCTCTTTTTTTAAATGGTTATTATATTTGGAGAAAACTCCACTTATGGCGGGGAAGAAGATCCCTTATATGGCAGGGAGGAAACTCCATATATGGCCTGTTCCTGCAAGACACTCAGGACATGACCGCCTGATGAAATGGATTGATTCCAGGGAGCTGATTGATCAGTTTCAGAGTGAAGTGGAGGAGGAGGAAGTTATTGTCTGTACAGATGGCTTTAAACAGTTAGCACCATGTACAGTAAGCCCTCAATAAGCAGGTTAGAAACCAGAGGTTGGAGCTCTGCTGCAGCTCTCCCTGAAACACACGACACATCAGCACAAAGTCACATTCATCGACAAATCATCATGAATTCCAAAACATCTCCTGGAAATTCAACTCATTGTCAAATCATAACTCAAAATTCGTTTCCAGACTAATATAAGCTCTGTAAGTCATCACCACCACATTATTATTACTTATTCATAAATTCTAAATGATCTTTAACATGAATTCATGTCAGAATAACACAAAAGCTTCATGAGTGATATTTAAAAAAACAACAAACATTTCTCTGAAAAGGATGAATCCTCAGAGTCCCAGAAGCTCGCGGACCGTCTGAGGAAGCAGATGGTACAAGGAGGAGACCCCAACACACTGATAGTTCTGATCAGGTCATTGATCAGCTCATTGATCAGCACCTTGTCATGTCGGAACCAGCAGCAGAGCTCTGTGTCCAGCTTATATTAAAGTGTGGAAGAAGTTTAAATCTTTTGTTCATTAAAAACTAGGAAAATTACTGCCGGATTTTTCCAAATATTCCACCCTGAACTTGTTTAAACTATCAAGGTAAATTTATATTTGGAAAACCAGCTGCTGAGGAACGCAGAACTGATCCATATGTTTTTTTAAAGTCTCACGACGGGTTCCGACTCGCATGTTTGTTTTTCACCAGACACGAATAGTGGCAACAGGTCGAGTTTCTTTGTGATTCTTGCTGCTGATTGGTCGCCTTTTATAAAACTGAAACGGAGCTGGACCCTCCTTCCTTTCTCTGATAGCTTGGTGGTTCGATAGGCCACGCCCACACATCTGTAGCATTGTAGTTGTTTCATATTCTACTTGTTCCTACAGCTGAAATGTGAATATTGTTTCTGTTGTTGGGATGTAAAGTTATTTATAAGGTCCCGTGTTAATCTGTATTATGTACACACCTCAACCGTACGAGTTCCAGCTTCCTGTTACTGATTTTCTAAATTGTTTACTCAGGCTTTTATTCCTGAACCAACACAAATTAATTTGTGTTCAGGTAAGAAAAAACATTAATATTTGACACAGTTCTCAAATATTTTTATTTGCAGTTTTTGATTTTAAAGATAAAAATATCCGACAGTCTGATAAAAACTAAACTCGTTTTTTAGGCCATTCTTAAACATTCGCTTTCTTTATTCATGGTTTGTAGTAAAATTTGAGCCTCTGATATTTTGCGTTTGTCAGGTTTCTAATTTTTAATGAATATTTGTAAAATTGCGGTTGTGGACATTTGACTGAATTTGAGTTGTTTGGATGGCACGGACGTGACAACAGCTGGACACGGAGGCGGAGCTACCAGTCGTACGGTGTTGATCAAAGAGCTGATGATCTGAAATGTGTTTAAGAACTGGGCATCAATGAAAAGTCTAAAGACTCAGTCAAGGGTTAGATAATCTATCAAAGCGATGGCTTAGTGTTTGATACAGGGTCAGGGGATGTGAGGTCAGAGTTTAAGATCCCTAGAGGTGATTGGTCTGAGGTGAGGGGTCAAGTGGAACCATCCAGCAGCTGTCTGAGAGCCCTCTCGATGTTGATTCGGTGTCCCAGTCGGGTGACGCCCAGCTCCATGTAGTCCTCCTTGGTGAGGGCGGGGAGATGAGAGCCTTCGATCTCGTGCTCCTGGAAGCGCTGACGGTGTTCGGCCAGGCCCAAGCTCTCCAGCCAATCACCCACGTCATATTTATTCCACAAGTTGAGGGGCCGCTGCCTCCATGGCCGAAGGGCCAACAAGGGCCCGCTGAGGACCGGGGAGGGGCAGGGGGAGGCGTGAGGTGAAGGCGAAGGAGAACGGGATCTGGTTCGTGCACTGGCGCTTCTCATGACAAAACGAACTTCCTTTGGTTCTGATGGGAGACTGAGACTGGACGACTTCAGGATGGTGAGACCTCGACCCGAGCTCAGATCAGGGCGTTCAGAACAGGGGGTGGGTCCCATCGACCTGTCAGAGGGGGAGGGAGAGGGGGACGGGCTCCGCCTTGTGACGGGGTAGCGACTTCCAGGCCGGACGGTGTAGCTGGAGCCGTATCCTCGCTGGGAGATGGTATGAAGTTCACCAAGGCTGGAGAACAACCTGCAGCACATCAAACAGGATGTTACTGAAATGAACAGTCATCCGCTGAATGTTTCAGTAAATAAAAACATATTTAAACATCTTTTAGCTTCAATCTGGGATGGTTCCTGTTTATTTTCAGCTGAAAGTTACATTGATGGTTTATTTTAGATCCTACAAGAGTCATGAATGAGTTGGAAGTCAGAGGGTGGGGCTGTTTGATCGACAGGAAATTGGTGTTTGTTTCAGATCAACAAGTCCAAACCAATCCACAGATCCAACAGGTCGACCTGATTTGTTCTGGTTTAAGTCTTTTACACATCTGAATATTTTGGCTGTTTAGTTGTATACAAATAAATCCTATTCAAGCACTGACTCAGAGGTTTGTAGTTTCAGACAGGTGCACCTACCTGGCACCACCTACAGGTGATCTCCGGCCTGGGTCCAGGGGACTTGGCTCCTCCCCCAGAGAGTGACTGTCTTTGTTGAGCAGCTGTAGTCGATTAGCCAGATCAAGTCCCGACCCGGCTCGACCACTCAGCTCCAGCGCAGATGCCGAGCGACTCGTCAGATCTACAGCTGATCCAGACACCTGTCCACCCAGTGCTGCAGGACGACCTCCCCCTTCATCTGGACTCAAGCCCCGCCGCTCGTCATCTCCTCCCCCCCAGAGCTTGGACCTCCTCTGAAACAGATAGCGTGGTTGCCGGCTGCTACCACTGGTGGGGGAGGAGCAGAGAGGGGAGGAAGGGGAGGAAGAGGATGCAGCAGAGGGAAGGAGCTCACTGTCTGATGATTGCTTCAGTAACGGGTCTCGAAGCGCCGAACGGCCCCGACCAATTGGGGACCGAAGACGAGGTTTGAGAGCAGAAGGCGAAGTGGCAGCAGATGAGGGAGATGGGTGAGTAGCAGGTGGGGAGGAGGGCGAGGTTGGAGCAGGAGGGGAAGCCAAGGTGATGGAGGGAGGAAGTGAGCTAGGAGACGAGGAGCTGTCATGGAGCCTTTCATCACCTCCTTCCTCCTCATCTCCGCGTCTCCCCATGGATTCAGGACAACTCTCTCCTCCACCCTCCCCACCCCGTCGCGGCAGCAAGGAGAGGGAAGATGGAGGAGGAGGGGCAGGGGGACTGGCAAAGGCAGGAGGAGGAGTAACCAGACCGATTCTGCGTAGCTCCTCCCTGGTTTCCTCATCGCTTGATGACAGCAGAGCAGGTGGGAGGGTCACAGTGTAAGCCCCGCCCTCCTCCTCTGAACTGCCCACTGTAAGGCTTCTCCGTCTGTCAATCAAAGCTGGATGGCTCTCATTAGCCAGCGCTGGCAGCGGGGAGGGTCTCCATCGTTCAGGGGAGGGGGCTGCCGGTGACGTGACTCCACCCTCTGTTTCAGGCCGCTCCACCTGTCCGTCTGGGAACAGAGGAGGTGTGATGCGTTTTTGTCTCAGCTCAGGACTAGTTTGAGGAGTTGTGTGTTTGGTTCTCTGCTCTGGGCTCGTCTGAGGGGAGGTGCGCTTGGATCGTGGCTCAGGGCTGCTCTGTGGGGTGGTATAAGGAGTGCGTTTGTGTCTGGCCTCTGGACTGGCTGCTGGGGTGGGAATAGGTGTGGTGGAAGCTGAGGTGTGTTTAGTTCGAGGTTCAGGGCTCGGTGTGCGAGCAGTGAGCGCTCGTTCTCTTGCAGCAAGAGCCAAAGCGAGTGGAGACGACGGGTCTGAGGACAGAAAAAAAGAAGTTTCAGTTCAGAATCAAAATCAGGTTTTTTTATTCTCAAGTGGATAGTTTAGTTATTTGTTCGTGTTGTTGGTTGACCTAGAGGTTTTCCTGTCAGCGGGTGAAGGAAGGTGTGAGGCGTTGGTGAGGGTGACAGGACCGGTGCTGGAGGAGGGAGTTCACCGAGGTCATCCATCGAATGGCTCTGAGTCAGCAAAGGTGGTGTCTGACTGTCTGACCCCGCCCCCTCAACAGACAGGAAGAGGGAAGAACGACGGCCCTGAACTCGAGCACGTTCCGAAAGAACCTGCTGCTGGTACAACTCCGCCCTGCTGGGGCTCGAGGGTCCACCTCCATCGGACTTGGATAAATCGTGATCTTTGATTCCAAGACCTGAAGGGAGAAAAAGAGTCCGTGGCATCGTACAGATCAGAATGTGACGGGATCTTTTTCACTTTTAATTTATTTTCAAGTTTATTTATTTATAAAGCGCCAGTTCATGAAAAAGTCATTTTAAGGCACTTCACAGAAAAATCAACCAATTATTGATAAAACATTTTCTATCTAACGAACTAAGCCATTTTAAGGAACTCAAGAAATATCAAAACCATCTACAAGGTGATTCGAGAATCTAGAACTACACTTGAACCAAACAGGTTTCATTACTTCAGTAATGCTCCTAAAAATATAGTTGTTGTGATGAAAGTCTTTATTTCTACAGAACATTATTTGTATTGTCTAAGGAATCAGGAGGAAGTTTTTTTTTTCAGCAGTTTTTCACTTTCTTCATCAGTGAGAACAAACGAGTCCTGCGTGAGACAGAATATTAACAGAAAACCAACAGTTTGATCCCTTTTCATTCCTCAGTTCTGTCTGAAAATCTATCCTCACTATTTGCAGATTTTATTAAGAAGCTGCTTGATAATTTTCAGCTTTTGTTTTATGTCCCAGTTAAAAGCTGTTGGCTCATATTTAATAAAGCATATCTTTTGTTTAGTTCTTTATTCTGGCGATTAAAATCATGAAGGACATTTAGCAGAAATATTTGGTTTGAGTGTGAAGAGGATTTTTTGAAGGAAGCGTCCCACCAAAAACCCAGACAGAGTGGAAATGCTAACCCTGCTCCTCAACAGGAAGTTGTTTTAAAAGAGGTGACTTCCTCCTCTGGGGCTTGCTGGGCGGAGCCTGATGTCCCACATTAGCATAAGGGTTTTCTATCTGTCGTCCTCTGCGGCGTGACAGTGGTGAGTGTCCGAGGGCGGGGCTGGTGCCGTGGACTGATAATGTGGAGGTCTGTGTGGCAGTGTGAAGCGTGTGCGTGGCCGTGTGTGTGGCTGTGTGCAGTGTGTGTGCAGCAGCGTGTGCATCAGGCTGCAGCGGTGGTGGCGGCGTGTCCTGCAGGATGATCATAGATCTCGCTTTCCTCTGCCGCTCTGCATGGGCGTGGCTTCTCAAATCGGAGAGCTCCTGCAGCCTTGGCTCCGCCCCCGGCTTGAAACTGGAGCGGGTCAGTCCTTCCCCTCGAGCTGGGGGAGGAGGGGGAAGGAAGGATGGAGGAGGTCCCGAGTCTAGGAGGAAGATCGAGGAGGTGGAAGAGGCGGATGGTGGTGGGGGCGGAGCTGTCTGAGGAGGAGGTGGGATGGAGCTGTCAGTCAGTGAGGAGCTCCGTGGAAACCGACTCTCGTTGATCAGAGCCGTTATCCTGTCATCCTCCGGTGTGCCTGCCGCGGTAACCATGGAGACAGTAAGATAACGTCAACAATAAGTATCTCATAGTATTCAACTACTCATCAGGAAAATCTAAAACTATTAGAATGTAAAGGACTCGGACTGGATCGGGTCTCTCAGTATTATGGGATGTAAGTTGATGGTTTTGGAGCATCGTAATTAAATAATCAAGGTGCTGCTTATTTTCAGCAAGTGTAGCTGTGAAGTAAAAAATGTTAGATGTAGAAAAATATTTCTCACCAAAACTCTTGGTTCTGGACATCCCTCTGGGTAAAGGCATGGTGCTCTTCTCTGGAGTGGTGGGAGGAACCAAACCCTGACGCTCAAACAGCGACTGTAGACACACATGCACACATTCAGGTTTTTGATCACTGGCAGGATTTTACAGCAGGAGTCTGGAGTTCACACTTCACAGAATTCACTGAGAAATGATAAAAACTGATTTTACAAGCTTGTTGGGGTGAATCAAAGCTAATATTTTAAGGAAAGAGCTGCTTGATAGGAGGTCTGACTGCTTTCTAGTTCTCTGCTCATGGATTGGAAATGCTAAACTGATTGTACAGAGCTGTTGTTGGGATGGAAACTTTAGGCTCTAGAATGTGTGTGAGACCATCAGCTTTAACATGTTTCCTACAATCAGAGTTTAAATTTAAGGTTTCATGTGGATACTGACTGAACGTGAGCAAAACGTGTAGTTCACAAACTGATTCATGTCTTACGTTAATCTCGGCCTGTGTGATGCGACGGCTGGTCGGTCTCTGTTTGACTGTCGCTGCTCTGAAGTCGTCTGTTGGACGGGCCCTTAGAACAACTTCCTGTTGCCCTCCTGCTAACATCTCATCTAGTTTCTCTGGAAATGAAAAGCAACTTAAACAAATAAAATCCAACACACATTGCAGCAGAACAGGGACTCAAACCAACAACCAGGGCTGCAGCTGATTTCACCATTTGATCTCACCTACAGCCCTGAAACACAACACCAACTAGAGATGCACAACTATGAAGATGATCCAGTCCATAATAATGTTTGTTACAACAGGACTAATTTAGGCCCTGTCTCAATACCCACACTGCACCCTACGGTCTTCCACGAAGTGCACACAAGGGTTCGATGTGTGTAGTGAGCAAGTTTGCACATATTGGCAGTATTGGGACAGTGAGCACTAAGTCAACGACCTGTGCCACAGCGTTCTTTCTCCATGACAACCAAAAGGGCAGTGCTGGTTGCAGTTTGCGCTATTTTGATATTAGAACTTATTTTAAAACTCCAACAAACATTTATTTTGAGGAGAATGAAGCGCAGGAACCAAAAGAGGTATAAGACAGAATAAGTGATTAAACTGTTAATATATCATGTCCGAAAATACACGTCAGTACCGTTATTAATTATATTTTTCATCAGAAATGTGATACATCTGTCCAACAGAGAATCAATTGATTGTAATTACACATCTAGACAATAAAATAAAATATTGTATTGATTATTTGCAGTCTACTCTGGAGAAAAGATTTTTTTGGTCCGTATGATTCAGCCATTTCTCCACCTTCTTCTTCCGTCAAACTTCACACACAGCAATGCATTGTGGGAAATACACTTCGCTGAAGTCTGCACTGATACGGGCTTTGGCAAAGTGCAGATCAAGGGTTCCAAAGGGGTGGAGCCAAGTGCACGAATCTCCACTCTGGAGAAGCGGGACGCATTACGCACTTGCGCCCCTCATCGGGAACGCGCATTTGAAGTGCGCAAGTGCAGGTATTGGGACAGAACCCTAGTCTCAGTGAATGATGTTTTATTTTGAAAATCCTGTATCTTCTGATATTATTGTGCATTTCTCCCATCAATGAACGACACTGACTTTTCCACCAGCACTTCAGAGAGCTCATGTCCAGGAACCTAAGCACATTTTCTCTTTTCAAAGGGAAAAAACATTTGGTGCCTCAGACAATAGAAACTTGATTCAGTCTTATGTTTGTTTTGTTTTTGTTCCTGCAGTAAACATGTCGTCTCTGGAGTTAAATTAAAGCTGGTGGAAACACACATCATGCCGGACGAATCACAAACAGGAGCATTGTGAATCCATGTGACTCACCGAAGCGTCTCCTTCTGGCTGCAGACAGAACAAAAGTCAGAACCAAAAACCCAAACCACTGATTGACTCCAGGCTCTGTGTGTTTGGTTTACCTATGTCCTCCAAGTCGGCCGTCATGGACTTGGATCGGAGCGTCAGCGAGGTGCTGGGAGCTCGTTTTGGAGGGGGCGGAGCTACAAAGTAAGAGTCTGAATCAGTTCCTTTTATTTTGGTGCAAAGCAGAGAAAAAGAAAAAGAAGAGAAGATGATCACAGGAGATAAATACCAAGGTGACAAATACAGAATAAACCAGCAGATTTATGAGTTAGTGCTCTGATTGCATTAATATTTCATTTATTAAACATTCAGATCATGAAGATATTTATAAAAAAGTTATTCTACAAACTCAGGTTTCATAAATCTAGTTTGTATTGATTAGAAATTCATATCAGATTTCACATTAAAACTCATCTTTTTACGTTTCACTCAATCAAATGTTGATTCTTTGAAATGTATGTGAAACTAATTAGTGACAGTTGAATCAAACTTAAGAGAAACATATTGCATCATTTCTGAAAACTTAACTTTATCAGGAATAAAGACAGAGCACACAGGTGAGCAGCTGCACCTTTCTTCCTGAGCAGGTTGGTTTCAGATTTCCTGGAAACTGATACGACTTTCATCAGCAGGCGACTTCCTCCCTGTCGGATCAGAGAGACCACCTGCCGGTGACCCACCTTCACCACATCAGTCCCGTTTACCTGGACAGACAGGTGAGCAGGGATGTGGGGTTACTTTGGGTAACAGTGTGAATAGAATCTGAGGTGATCCTAGTGGGTTCAAACAAAATGAAGCTGGAGACATTTTGTTTCTCGTTTCAAAGGTCACACTTTTCAGTTCGAATAAGTAAAAACTCCTCGGATGGGAAACAAAAAGTCCAGCTGGGCTTGTTTGAACCTGCAATAGTCCTGGATAAAAGTCTCCGCCCACAGTCTGTAAAGTGCTTGTTGTTGTTTTTTTAATATATTTAATGAAAAGTTGAAATCTGAAAACAAAAACGAGACTCAAATGTTTAAACTTCCTTGTTCTGACAGAATTCTTGTTGACCGTTACCTCGATGAGGAAGTCTCCGGTCCGTAGCCCTGCCCTCCAGGCCACACCCCCTTGATCGACAGACTCCAGGTACTGAAGGGCAGGAAACGCAGGTGTGGGTGCGAACTCCTCGATGGGCGTCTCAGCTGGAAAAAGGGAAACTTGCATTTAGTCTTCCAGGTCATGGTCCACGGAACTCTTGGGTCCAAATCAGGCTTGGTTCTTAAAGACATTTTGTTTCTAATCTGAGGAGATTTCAGACTTTTAGTTAGTGAGCTGGTTTACATCTGTTCGGGTCACATGACTGAAGCTGTGAATTTTTGTAAAACCATCAAAGATTTGAGTTTGAAAACCTCTTCTGTTCTTCGACAAAGAACTTCTCTCAAACCATCGATCTTCTGTCTGAACATTACTGTCCTCACAGGGTCCTTTATCCTTTAGACACAGCTGCACTGCAGAGTCTGGACCTGAGGACCTGTCTTTCCTGTGCTGTACCATGTGTTTGTATCGGGGGAAGGGTGGGGGTGAACACTTTACTTAACTAATTAGAATGAAAATGTCTTGAAAAACCAAGAAAACATCCTGTAGATTTTGGTAAGAAGCTGCTATGATGATGGTCACCAGCTAGCTGTTATGCAACAACTCTGCGAGGAGTTAACTGTTTTAAATATCGTTCTTCTTTTTTGCATTCAAACACCCACCACTCCCTCCATTTCTACCTTTAGCTCCTCGCAGGACGAAGCCAAATCCCTCACTCTCTCTCTTCTGCAGCACGGCAGTTTTCTCCTCAATCACATAGTCGCTGAAACACAAAGAAACGTCAGAACTTCCTGACACTTCAGTGCTTGATGCAGCAGCCTGAAATCAAAGTTAAGATCTTTCAAACCCTCTACACAGTTGATATCTTACTTGTTCAAAGCTCTTTGAACCACCTCAGTTTAGAGAAATAGAGATTATTTTGAAAGCTAGTCTGAGTTAAAAATAGATTTCTCACAAAATTTGAAGTTTTATAAATCCACTAAAATCCATTTTGTACCGCTCCAACTAAAACAGTCTTCCTCAGTCAAAAAATGTTCAGACCAATCATGTGTTAGCATTGTGCTTTGGGGCGGGTGTTCGGGTATGATTGGCAGCAAGTGCCCAGGCAAAGCAAAACAAACATGGCTGTGCTGGTGGACTTACGCATGAAAGCAGCTGTTGAATCAGTTTTAGGAGAACTTGAGACATTTTCCTGGTTGAGAATGGGCAAAGGGAATCACTTTGTGTTTTTCTCTGTGGTAACAATGTGTGTGTTTTACTCCCGACTGGATTGGCTAAAGACAAATCATGGTATGTGGACACTTGCTGGTGTGTCCTCTAAATAGCTTAAAATATTATACCAGATGTCCCTCCCTTTTATAAACGCTTTCAGACTGAACAGATCCAGATCACAGGGCTACACACAATGATCTGTCAGAATCAGTTCAAGTCTGAATCGGGCCAATTACAAAGCCGGAGCTGTATAAAGCTAGTCCTGCTATTCTGTATTGAGGTGGTTTATAAATCTTCATATGAACCTCCTACAAAGATTAGAGTTTTAATCGACCTTTCGCCGAGCCCTGCCCCTTTAGTTACTGTTGCTACGCCCGCCACTCGTCCAGGGAAAGTAGATGTTGTTGGAAGAAATCAGCAAGCTTTGAGTGGGATCGCGTTTAAATATCACAAAAATGGTAAATTTATGTTTGTGTGGGATGCACACGTCATGGTTGAACATTCAACGAACAGGAATAACCGTGCTTTTAGTGACTGTTGGTTTCACAAGAAATGTGCTCGTGTGGGTCTTTTTTTTTTTTTTTTTTCAGACAGTTAACTTTATTTGGATTAACACCTCCGCGATATACTCCAGGTCGATGCAGGAGGGACTTACAGTATGCAGTGGAGGGATATATTCAGAATAGAAAGACGCATTGAAGGAGATACGACTGCTATCAAGGCTAATGCTTACACCGGCCGGTCTCAAGCTAAATTTCAGAGGTAGGTTTTCCGTTCATAAAATGCTTCATAAAAGATAAAAACAATATTATTTTAAGTTGCTTGTTGGGGCGCTATATGTTTCTCACTTTATTTTTCAACAGTTTACAATAAAGTCAGATACAGTCAACAACAACAGCAGCTAACGTTAGCTCACATGTTAAATAATGTTGGCTAAAGCTAAAGGGCTCGTTAAACTTACTTTGGCGAGTAGGTTAGAGCTGCTATCCTTCATTTGCATAACAAATTAGCTTAAGATGATTGTTTTCATGCCCAGTAAAAACTTTTTAACACAGCATGGATAAAAATATGTTGAGAAGATTATTTTAAAAAACCGGAAAAAAAAAAATTAAGTGGTTCAGGGAGTTTGTCTAAAAAACATCAACCAATCAAATGGTTTGGCCCAAAAGGAATGATTGGACAGTCTCTCCAGCCATACGGACTTCTGCGGTAATATGTCTGTTTTTTAGGAGCACAGAAGCCATATAAATGCGGAACACCACTGCTGGGAGTGTTTGCTGCTCTACCATGTCACAGCAGGAGAAACAGTCGCAGACTGGTTCCGCGTCAGGTTCAGGACAAAGTAACAATTAATGTCAGTTATATTGTTTTCACTTACCAGTGATTCCGCCATGTTACTGTACTTGAATGAACTGTGGACCAGTGTACTGCACTCAGTCGTCTTCTGGGGCTACGCGTGTTTCCAAACCTGGAGGGCGTGGCTTAGGAATTCTACCCGATGGGAGGGGCAAGAGTTCTGTGACTTTGTTTACATTTGTTGACAGTCTAAGCTAGGCAATTTGAAATCGGGGATATCACCTTTAATGTTCTGGCAATGATATCCATGGTAATCATAACTTTGGTCTGATTTGTGTTCTTGCTTCCAGTTATTAGATCTAGACAACACGGTAAGTAGTTAGCTGTTAGTCTTACCTTAGAGCAGATGTATTTATGCTTCATAATTTCCTGACACATTTAACTGAATTGGGGGCCATCCACACTGCTTAATCCATTGTAGGCACCGCTCACGTTGTGTTTTCGGCTTTGAAAATGAAAAGAACAGAACTCCTCCAGATAATGTATCAGGATATCCAGTGTCCGATTTACAAAAAACATTGGACTGTCCTGCTTGGAGTCAGTGTTTGCCGGAACTACTCGCGTAGTAACGGTTGCTATGATGTGTGATTGGACAATAGCCGTTTTTGGGGAGGGGCTGGCGAAAGGTCAATTCAGCAGGGTCAAACCACTTTGGAACTGGACCGACTCGTCAGTGTCAGTCAGAACTAATAATCTGTTCCTCCAAACTGAAGTTGTTCAAAGAGCCACTGAGCACACAGAAACCCACTTAATTTCATGACTTTGTGGTTATTTCTTAAGTATTAATGTGTAATATGAAACATTTTATACTTAAAAAATGTTAGGAAACACTGATTAACAGACCTTCCAATCTGGCTTCGTCAGAATTCGGGCTGCAACTCATTAATATTCATTTTAGCCTATGAGAGCAAGACATACGATTTCCTGCCCCGCTGCGCATGACGACATCAGACGTCAAGTCTTCCGGTTTGCTGTGTCTTATGCTACAGCTTTTAGCCAGCAGCATGCTAGGCGTGGTTTCAACTGCAGGAGCTGATGAATACTGATGAGCAAAGGAGTTGTCACGAAACAGATACAGGCCGTTCGAACTCAGGTTTTATTGCCACCTGCGTACTTTGAGAGATAAAAACTGAAATAGAAGTTGTTGACCTGTTTTCACACCCACTATGAAGGTAAGAACAAGTGAGCTAAAATATTCAACAGAAACCTCAGAAAAAATGTTTTATTGGCCTCTTTAAAGACCCACTCTGATCATCTGTCGAGCTGATTTAAAACATTCTCAGTGGTCTTTAAATTATGATTATGGCGTTTTTACCCAAAATTACAAAACCTGTGGCGTTTTCTAGGAAGTAGTTTCTTCAAAGCAGCAGTAGGTCATTAGCAATTCACCTCTGTGCTGCGGGCAGAACCGTTTGCGCGAAGGATCACCCCTCCCTGTTGCTGAGAACTCTCTGTTTACACAAGCTCACAGTGGAGTGCATTCTGGTTCAAATCAAAGACCTGTGATTAAATGTTTTTATACATAAGAGACCAAGAGAAGAGAGAAGTTTATTTCATCTATTTGGAGGATTTCATTAGTTTTATTGCTCTTAAATACTTAAAGCTGGAGTGCGTAACTTTTACATGTCCGTGAATGTCCGTTTCAGCCAAGCCACTATTAGAGGAGATGACACAATGCAGATTAAGCCGATCGGCTCCTCAAACATCTCACGGTATTTTTCAATATATATCATTTTTACTTTGCGTGTCGACCGGCGACATTCCTGCGCTGGTGCACAGGAAATTACGTCTTTTACGTCACAACAAGAAGGGAGGGGGAGGACGAGCGGAGAGTCTCGTAGCAGGAGGCAGAGTGCAGGCAGAACGGGAAAGCGACATGGCGGAGAAGCCAAAGAAACGGCTGAGACACACTTATCTGGAAGTTCTTCCGAAGGGTCCATCTTTTTTCAACAGCTTTCCTTATTCAAACAGAATAAAAATGTTGTGGAATCGCGAATCACAGCAGCAGAGGGATAGCGGTTGGGGGAAGGGGGGTGGGAGGGGGGACAGGTGGGCGTACGTCATATGGAAGTGCCAGCTTCCTTGTTGTAATAACGCAAAAATCCGCTAGGGGGCGACAGAAGTTACGCACTATACCTTTAATTTAGTTTAACTATTTTTAAATAAAGTGGATTTTTTGTTATCTTCCTTTCTATAAAGACAATTTTTAAATGAAACACATTGTTGATTTTGATATAATTGATGCAGAGCAATAACTTGACATGGTGGTTAAGAAAACAAAAGGCGTCTCACAGCATCAGGATTAAAACTTCTCAGACAAACACATTAATCACTGCAGCACTGAAACTTCCACCTGTGTACTTTCTTAATTCCAGATCGGGACTGAGGCAGTGAAGAATAAACCAGATTATCTCTGTCATGACATGTTGGACATGAACTATTATAAAAGTGTTCATTCGGAGTCTGATCATGGTGATGAACGAGAACTAATGGTGTGAAAAAGGGTGGAGTTTAACTTTGAGGTGGTGTCAGTATGTGGCGTCCGTCCAATCAACCAGTCCGACTTAAAATGTTTCAACCAGCTACAAATTTCAAGATTTTTTTTTGTTTCAGTGGATAATAATGAGACTGTAGGTGTTGTAGTAATGGAGTTCTACCTGTAGGAGGTGTAGTTGTCATAGGATCCAACGGTGTAGTGTCTGAACAATCTCTTAGTTCTGTCCTCTCTCGTCTCTGAAATACACACATTACGTGTTGACTGTCTGCATGTAGTTTATCTGCTGGACATATAAACGGGTGGGTCCGAGTCTTACCGAGTCGCGGGTCGTACTGTCTCATCTGGACTTCTTCAACACAGTCAGCAGGAAACCAGCCGGTTCTGCCTTTAACACTTCCTTCCCAGAATCCTCCCTCACCAATGGACAGCACTGAGAACACAAACTGAGTCAATACCAACACAGCAAACTGCTGACTCACTTGACCCCCACTAACCCCCCCCCCCCCCCCCCCCCCCC